>JAFIDM010000003.1:65594075-65619466 GCA_023159025.1 Thereuonema tuberculata
CAAGAAACACCTTAAGAAATATTTTCAATAATGATGTTAAACACAATAGTGACACTTTAAACAAAATGGATGTAGTATATGGTATTAAATGTGACACAGGTAATAACAAATGAAGATATTTTGGAGAAACTAAGCGCAAGGTCAAGACCCCAACAAAGAGCACGAAAAAGCTATTCCTACTAATAATTTACAATATTTAACATAAAAGCACAGGTCATGAAAAATTAGTGGAACGCCCTATTATCTATGGCCTCGAAAAATACTTGAGAAAATTTCTTAAATCGTTGTTAATAAAAATCAAAAGAATGTTACAATACTGACATCTCAATCACTAATGCATTACAATACAATCTGCAAAAATGTCTATCTTATTGTTATATGATTGAACTTTACTCTATTGTAAGTAATTAGATTCTAAAATCCACATGATTATTACTTTGTAAGTGTCCTTAATTCATAAGCCTATATGTTTTTTCCTTTCTTATATAACGTTGTATCATTGATAAGGAAGCTGACAATTTCGAAACATGTAATGAAGTCATTTTATTATTTTCTACATTTATTGGTTTGTTTTCCTTTAATTAAGATTTATTCAACTACATATATCCTCCCCCCTCTTTGATAGTTGCAGGAATTGAAAGATAACGAAATTCTAAACATTCGTCCTTCCTATTTTATTCACTGGAACCTCTTTACTGAAGCTAATCTCTCAGTTCACTTATGTGACAACATGACAAGTAGATTGTTTTTAAGAAACAAAAACAGTTTTATCTACGAAATTTTGTATTACTGATAAAAGCGAATTAGTCAGATTTAACAGTCAAAAGAGAAAAAGCAGTTGATAAACATGGAATGAAAAGAAAAAGCTAAAATTCTGCATTCGAAATATTAAACGCTTCAACGTTCAATTCTCATGTTATTTATACGAGAACTGGAACGAAATCAAAATGGAAAATAAAATCAATTACTGTGCCGTATAGTAATGGAATATTTTTATAATAACTTTTTAAATATGTCGAATGCTTTTACAACGAAATAGTTCCTTTTGCTTTTAAACTGCAAAATTTTCATTTCTACTCCAATAACGTCCTTGAAAATATCCTATTGTTAAGAGTAAAAAATATATTTTTTTTTAAGTTTAGAATACTTTTAATTTCGCAGCTATAAATATAAAAGTAGAACGCAAAAAAGAAAAAAGGGGGGGGGGGGGGGGCGGGACTGAGGGAGACGAAGCACTTACCTGTCAGCTCTGTGAATTTCTCTCTGCAGTTTAGCGATTGTCCCCTCGTTCCACTAAGGTCGCTTATATAAAAGCAGAGAGTCTGGTCACGTGATAACAGACAGTGCACATACAAATGACGTCATTCAATTCAGCTTCAAAAGTGCAATTCTTCCTTTTTCATTTTAATTAAAAACAAAAAAATCTAACTAATAATTTTATAGGCGGTCAATAGAGTAAGAAGAGTATAAGATATTTATTATAAATAAAGACTTTTTTTCTTTTATTTGCTAATTTTCTACCGACAAGAAATGGGTTATTTTAAATTGAAAATCATGTGAAAATGTGTCCTTGTTTTGCACAAGAAGAGAAGACCCTCTGTATATTAAATAGAAAATAAAATAATTCAACAAGCTATGTTTGTTCAATTATTACTCCTAGAAGAACATCATCTATCCCAACTCCAAATGAAAATGCCCCCTGCATTTTAAATATAATTAAATATACATCAATTTTGATATGTTGATTTTAACCAGTAACTTATGACGTATCAAAAAACCTACTGTAGACTTCAATTTCTAAAACGGTTTAATTAAAATAAAAATCTAAGTAATAATTTTATAAGCGATCAATGGAGTATGAAGAACAAAAAACTTATTTAATACGTATTACGGTTTTAATTTTTCTCAATTAATATATTTTTAATTGTTTTAAAAAAAACAAAACCTGTAATTTTCGATAAATTCAATCATTTTTAATTTGAAATTTTAAGAAATACAATTTTTATTTCATTTAAAGATGACTTACAACTGTTAGTTAATTTCACTTTCATTTTAAAATCAAAGAAATACAAATTAAATGATGTATTCCACTTTCAAAAATAAACTATATTTTCCTGTTCAAATTATTTTTCAGAATAACATATGTATGTAGTGGAGGTGGGTGGCAGAAGCCAAGCACTGCGACCAGAGGTCTATTGTACTATCCCACGGAAATACGGACAGATGGAGAGAAAGACTGAGAAATCAGAATAACATAAATAACTGATTTGTTAATATGTTAATCCTAGTTTTAATACTAATCTAGTCTGAAAAACCCATAATAGATTAGTATTGAAAAGAGAAGGACTAATCGTAACCCATAAGCAAAAGTGACTCAGCAGTTTTTATGTTTATCCCAAGAATGAGTAAAGCCCCACCCCCAATCTAGATATTCATACAACATCAAAACAAGAAGATTTTAGCAAATACAACAAACAATATCGACTGTAGTTATTATTATTATAATTATAAAAGTTTCAAACTATGGGTTTCCTCAGCAAAGATATGTTGTGGGTCAAGGACCAAAGCACATATTGCCAAGTGTAAAGACGTGTGCAGGAATGATTAGGGATGTGTGGTTGCGTCTATAAATTTCTTAACTATATTATTATTATTATTATTGTTATTTAATTGCCATAAATAATTTTACAGTTTTTCTTTAGAGTCAACTTATTTTGTTGTTATACGTAAAAATCTCTAAGGGTTCCCAAATGTATTTCGGCTGAGTTAAAGACACGTGATTACTTTTTAAAAAAATCTAAATAAATAAGAATTCAATTTAGAAAAATATGTAACTGTTATTAATAAATAGAATTTTAGATGACTCAAACGATGACTCAAATGATGAAATTAAAAGTAACAAATATTATTTCAGCTTTTCAATAAAGATTTTTCAGAATAACATTAAGTTTTTATTTGTATTCAAAATACTTTTTGTTTTCATATCAACCTA
Source organism: Thereuonema tuberculata (assembly GCA_023159025.1). NCBI lineage: Eukaryota > Metazoa > Arthropoda > Chilopoda > Scutigeromorpha > Scutigeridae > Thereuonema > Thereuonema tuberculata. Next base: position 65,597,068 of record JAFIDM010000003.1, read on the forward strand.
TTTATAAAAAGACCCTTTAATTTAAAAACATGTATGAGGACGATTGAAAGAATGAGTCTACAAAATTGAGTTATCAGTTTTTAAAATATTTCTATTGTTTGTTAGAAAAAAATTGAAAATGTAGTCAGAAAATATCTTTAATGATTTTTTTTTCAATCTTTATGTAATCATTGAGATGAAAATGACATTTATTATTACTGAAAACCTGAAAATTTTCTAATATTCAGTAAATATTCTATTATGAAATGAAATAATGAATAAAAGTATGGTTATTTATAAATTACTTTAACAATTATTTCTTATAAATAACTGATATTTAATTATTTTAAATTTTACTAGACACCAGAGAGATTTCAAAATTTTTTGGAATTATGTCTACTTCTGCTTTGGGAGTTTGTTGACAATTATTTTATCTAAAAATAATTTTTTAATCTCTCATCTAATCTTGTAAACTCCTTATTTATAAACCCCTTCTACTCATATTTTCTAAAAAAAAAAAAAAAAAAAAAAGGTAACAAAGTGAGGCACAAGCTAAAAGAAAAATTCGCACCCTGAGCTGTCACCGGGAAGAGACTGGGACGGACCGTTTCGTCCTTTTTAGGACTCGTCAGCCGGCCAAACTCTACCGATGACAGACTCAGAAGATGCGAAAGTTTATGGATCCGAGTATCGCTCCCGAGAGAAATCCTCTCTCAAACATTCTTTTCAAATTTGCTGAGACACGTTGTATGAGAATGGGAGGGAAAATGGATTCTTTTTCTTTTCTTGAAAACTTTCATCACAAATAGGTTTTTAAAAAAAATAAAAAAAAATAATGAAAGAATTTGGAATTACAGATATTTGATTCACAAAAATAATTTTCTTGAGGTCGTCGTCGTAGCTTAACAATCATTATATAGGGTTGTGTCATAATTATTGGCCGATTCTAACGTAAATAACAAAATCAGCAGTAACAAAGAAGTCATTTTATTCAGAAAAATATTTATCCTCTGCATCAATACACTGTACCCAATGTGTTTTCAGTGCAAACTACCACGATGGCAGAAGCTGGCATCAAAGTGGTCTAAGAAATCGCTAACATCATGAATCATACCATTCTAGTTAGCGAACCGTTTCTCTCTCAAAAAGTTATCCAATGGCAAAACGTGTGAAATTCTGATGGGGCTAAATCTGGTGAATATGGAGAGTGAGGGAGGACCTCGTACCACAAGGTGTTTTTTGCATGCTTCTAAGAGACATATGTGGTCGTGCTCCATCATGCAGGAGTATGGGTCCCAAACGATTGACGAAAGATGGTTGTTTGTTGCATAATATCTGGTAACATTGGTTCAGCTGAAGGCAGTACATGGCAGTTGTAATGTTCGGCCTCACGGCAAAAAATCATAATGCGCCACACTCGGCAGTTCACCACATAGAGATCAGAACCTTCTGTGTGTGCAAGTCGGGTTTGGACATTTGTTTCGGTGGTTCCCCATTACTTAGCCACTGCACTGTTCGCTTTCTGTTGTCATAAGCACACATTTTTCATCAACTGTAAAAATCCGATGCAGATAGGGTGTGCTAGCCTCACGTGTTTGGAGGGCAATGCTTGTTTCCAAGCTCTGCATCTGCTGCTGTTCAGTCAGTTTGTGTGTAACCAAGGTATCCGGTTTTTTAACCTTGTCCACAGCTGCCAAGAGTCTGGAAACTGTCGCTGGTGATACGGAAAGTGCAGCACTAAGTTCACATAAGGTGGACGTTGTTTTTTCTTCCAATTTCTGTCTTAACTGTACCGTGTCACGCATAACCGGATGACCGGCTCCTGGCTTACGGTCGATGCCAATATCACCAGTATGGAACTTTAAATGGACAGTTCTGTCACTAGTCATGTCGACATCCCACGTTTTATTGACATTGGCAACAGTTTCGGACACATTACGTCCAGTTTGAATTCGTGCAAAATCACTTAATCTCACATCGCGTTGCTCCATCACGTCACAAAGTGATTTGATCTGACTGAAATAACGTTTTTAACACGTGGACTGGACCCATTCACTTTCTAGGGGCGTTTGGTAGTTCCTACTATGATGCGTCCTTTTTAACTGCTCTGTAAGTTAGACTTGCCGGAATCGGCCAATAATTATCAAACAACTCAATCGGAAATTATTGAATTAAAATGAAAAATTAAAATTAAAAGTTTTCTAATAAAAATTAATATGAAGTGTCAAAAAAGTGTAAAAAAAATTGCAAGTATTATGCTAATGACTTAAAATGATAATTAGCTAATTAAGTCATATTTGTTAACTTTGTTTCATATTCTGTTAACTTTGTTAGAAAATTGAAAATGTCAATAGTAACCTTACAATTTATCTCAATGAAAATAAGTAAAGAACTTATGAATTGAAAGACATTAAGATAACATCCAGCAAATATAAGACCGAGGATTGGATTAGATTTATTTAATTTATTTATTTCTTCTTTAATTAATTTTGTTCCGTTCAAACTACATGAGAAGACAGTTCAGACTTATTACTAAAACGTTCTTCTCTTCAGTCGTAACCAGTTTTCTTTTATTTACTAGTTATATCAATAGAACTGCCATCAAAGTATTTAAAAAGCAAATGGTTCTGAAAAACGATATTCGCATTTATTATATTTTCTTTTCGTTTATTTAATGATTCATGAAATATCGGATTATTAAAAGAAATTTTAGAAATTATATTTGGTCATTAATGAGAATTGATATAAATTAAAAAAATTTTTCTTTTACAATGGAAATAAAAATTATTAAAATGCATTTACAAAAACTTATTAAATCTATTCGTTACTGTAAACGTGTTTCTTCTTACAAGTTAGAAGGATTCTTTGCTAAAACATCGAAGAGGAACATCGAAATGACAAAGAATGATTTTTAACACACGTTAAAATTCGCACTCTTGAATAATTTATAGTTTCTTTGTCATTTCAATTTCTCTACTTCGTTCCTCTTCGATGTTGATATTGTTTGTTGTATTTGCTAAAATCTTCTTGTTTGATGTTATATGAAAAATCTAGATGGTGGGGTGGGGGGCTTAACTCATTCTTGGGATAAACATAAAAACTGCTGAGTCACTTGGTTAAGGAATAATGGGTTGCGATTATTCCTTCTCTTTTCAATACTAATCTATTATGGGTTTTTCAGATTAGATTAATATTAAAACTAGGATTAACATATTAACAAATCAGTTATTTATGTTATTCTGAAAAATAATTTGAACAGGAAAATATAGTATATTTTTGAAAGTGAAATACATCATTTAATTTGTATTTCTTTGATTTTAAAATGAAAGTGAAATTAACTAACAGTTGTAAGTCATCTTTAAATGAAATAAAAATTGCGTTTCTTAAAATTTCAAATTAGAAATGATTGAATTTATCGAAAATTACAGGTTTTTTTTTTAAAAAACAATTAAAAATATATTAATTTTCGGTTTTTTGAGATACAATTTTATTATTAAATATGAGCTAATTCTTGGAACGAAGTCACTGTGTTGTTTTCTAAATTCGAATCCTCTGTGAATTTTCAGAGCGAATGCTTCATTTCTGTTATTTTATATCTTTTCTTTATCAAACCGAATAATCAAACGCTTTCAATGAAGAATTTTAGGCTGATTTGTAAAGATATTTATTTACATAATATTAAATTTTAGAAATTTAGTTTAAAAAATAAGTAATATTTTTGATGTGCTATTGGATAACATTTTGGATCTAAATAATATACAAAGTTGAGGAAAATTAAAACCGTAATATTAAATAAGCTTTTTGCTCTTCATATTCTATTGATCGCTTATAAAATTATTAGTTAGATTTTTTTTTAATTAAACCGTTTTAGAAATTGAAGTCTACAGTAAGTTTTTTGTTAGGTCATAAGCAACTGGTTAAAATCAACATATCAAAATTGAAGTATATTTAATTATATTCAAAATATTTAAAATGCAGTCTGAGGCATTTTCATTTGGAGTTTTGGTGTTGGGATAGATGATGTTCTTCTCCATGTAATAATTGAACAAACATGGTTTATTGAATTATTTTAGTTTCTATTTAACGTATAGAGGAGTCTTCTGTTCTTGTGCAAAAAGAAGGAGGACATATTTCCACCCGATTTTCAATTTAAATTAACTCATTCAATTTCTTGTCGGTAGAGAATTAGCAAATAAAAGAAAAAAGAAAAAAAGTCTTTATTTATAATAAGGATATTTATAAAAAAGTTTTATATAAATCGTTTAAGTAATTTTGTATTATTATTGTTACGACTTCGAATGTACTTCCTCCCGTTTGGTGTCGGTTTTTTTAGTTTCTCCTTGAATGAACCCCGTGGTCTCTTTGTGGGCTTCTGGGATAAAATCAAACATTTCCAAATTTAGGAAATTTCGAAAAAGTTCTCTGTAGAATTTAACAATTTATTCCGAGTTACAATTTATTCAAACAATTTATTCTGTCTTATTTCACAGAATTCATAAAAAAAAAAGGACTTAAATATCAAAAACGAAAATAAACAATAAAAAAGTAATCGAATTTCGAGAATTTTCGAATGGACCAATCATCATCCGAATACGCCAATCACCTACGTCATAATGACAAGCGTGTTTTAAGAAAATCTTCAGGTGACAGAATACAATAGAGAATTAAAATTGAGAAAAATTAAAAATGTTAAATAAGTTTTTTGCTCTTCTTACTCTATTGATCGCTTATAAAATTATTAGTTAGATTTTTTTTTCATTAAAATGAAAAAAGAAGAATTGTACTTTTGAAGCTTAATTGAATGACGTCATTTGTGTGTGCACTGTCTGTTATCATGTGACCAGACTCTCTGCCTTTATATAAGTGACCTTAGTGGAACGAGTGAACAACCGCCAAACTGCAGAGAGAAATTCACGGAACTGACAGGTAAGCGCTTCATCTCCCTCAGTCCCACCACCTCCTTCAGTACCCCCCCCCCCCCCCCCACCTTTCCTCACTTTTTTTTTTTTTTTCCCTTTAATTTTGCGAACTACTTTAAAATTTACAGCTGCGAAATTAAAAGTATTCTAAACTTATAAAAAAATATATTATTTACTCTTAACAATAGGATATTTTCAAGGACGTTATTGGAGTAGAAATGAAAATTTTGCAGTTTAAAAGCAAAAGGAACTATTTCTTTGTAAAAGCATTCGACATATTTAAAATTTTATTATAAAAATATTCCGTTCCTACAAAGCACAGTAATTGATTTTATTATCGATTTTGATTTCGTTCCAGTTCTCGTATAAATAACATGAGAATTGAACGTTGAAGCTTTTAATATTTCTAATACAGAATTTTAGCTTTTTCTTATCATTCAATGTTTATAAACTGCTTTTTCTTTGACTGTTAAATCTTTCTCATAAGACCAGTTCGCTTTTAACAGCAATATTTAAAAGTTCGTAGATAAAAATGATTTTGTTTCTTAAAAACAATCTACTTGTCATGTTGTCACATAACTGAACTGAGATAGTATTAAGATTCCGTCAATATATTCCAGTGAATAAAATAGGGGGGGGGGGGAGGAATGTTTAGAATTTCGTTATCTTCCAATTGAGTCCACTATCAAAGAGGGGAAATATGTAGTTAAATAAATCTTAATTTCTATTTTAACTACAGGTTTAATTTCCAAGAATGGCACCTCCTACCTACAAACTAACATATTTTGATGGACGAGGTCTAGCTGAAGTAACTCGCCTCCTATTTGCTTACGGTGGTATCGAGTATGAAGACATAAGAATAAACAAAGAACAATGGCCAGAATTTAAACCCAGTAAGTTAAATTTTGCATGTTTCAAATTCCTTTTCAAATTGATTGTTCTTATGGAAAGACTTCCTAAATATTCTGAATTTTTATTAAATCTTTGCAGAACAGCCGTTCGGTCAACTTCCCATCCTAGATGTAGATGGTGTCGTTATAGCTCAATCTCGGGCAATTGCAAGATTCATCGCCAAAGAGATTGGTAAGTGCTAATAAAAGAAGCTGTTTTGAATAAGATTCAATTTGAAATCTTTCTGACGTTACAGCTTTTTCAAGATAATGGATTGAATGGAAACTATAAACAATTGTTTGAAAAATGTGATTATATAAAATGTACTAAATATATTGTATAAGGAGCAGTTTGAACTTCCAAGTGTAGGTGGTTTTTACATTGTTTTCGAGGGGGGGGGGATTTAGAAAATAAGTAATGTTCTCAAAAGTTCTTTTGCACTCGACCGAGGCTTGAATTGCTGAACGTCGTAAATGACAAACTAAGGTTTCAGTCGGTATTAAAAGATTGTCCGAACTTAATTTCCTTAGCTTTATATAACTTTTGTAATCAATTTTGGTAAATTTGGATAACAAAAAAAAATATCTTAAGTCAGAACTGAGATTTCACTTCTACAAACTAAAATGCAGTTTAGAACTTTTAAAGAATTAAATTTAATTAAAAAATAAAAGATAGAGATTTTGCACCATTTGTGGTTAGCATTCAGGCAAAATACTTAATAACAATATTTAATTGTGAAAAGAAACAAATACTTCTAAACAAAATAATATCCCTTATTTTGTTTCCGAAAAAAATTGTTAAATTTTAATTTTTTTTTTTCTCCTGTTTGCTGTTACTTAGTTCAATCTTACTAAAAAAAATAATTAACTCAAAAGATTGGCAAATTATATAATTATGTAATGTTTAATTTATTCTTACAATACTATTAATTTAACGTTTGTTTAAGTTGTTAAAAAGTAGCTACAAAATTTTCATAATCTAAGATTAGAAGAAACTGAATCTTAACAAATTTACCGACACCGACTTAAGATAAATTCTTGTTTTAGGAGGTCTAACTGGTAGTAATAATTTGGAAGCTGCAAAATGCGATATGATTATGGATGCAATGATGGATACTCTTGCAGGCATTTCTACATTCGCAAAAGAGGAAGACAAAGAAAAAAAGGTTAATAATAATAATAAAAAAAAATATTTATTTGAATTTATTAAGTAATCGTAAGACTAAATATATATAATTTTTTTTTTTTTTTTTTCCCCCCCCCCCCTTCTAGAAAGTACTAGAAACCAAATACTACTCAGAAACTATTCCTCCTGCTCTTAATAATTTGGAAAAAGTCTTAAAGGAAAGCAGTGGACCTTATTTTCTTGGAGATTCGGTAAGATTTAAAATTATACTCGTACACTTAACATTTCTGGTTAAGAAATGGAGGGAAAATAATTAAGTAATATTTTAATGCAACTTATTCTCGTGCTTTGCTTATTTTTTTTTTATTGTAGCTAAATATCATTTCTATTTCTATTTTTAAGATCTCGTGGGCAGACATAGGAATAGCCCATTTCCTTGCAGAAATGCAGATTCAACACGAAATGTCGGTCCTCGATGATGTACCTGAACTGAAGGCTCTAGTGAAAAATGTATTTGAAATTCCTCAGTTAAAGAACTGGGTTGAGAAGAGACCTAAAACTGTATTTTAAATTAGTTACTAATATTTACTAAATTTTAATGCCTTTGTATTACATTTATTAATAAAACTAGTTCAAACTGTCTACCTTACATTCTGATCCTTCACATTTTGTACCAGTATTAATTCATTCATAATTTACGTATTCCTGAAAGTTTAAAATCAATTTTTTTTTTCTCCCTAATCTTGATGCCCTCAATTGGAAACTTGAAACAATTAGCTTAGAATTATCTTTGTTAAAACATAAGTCCTGAAATGTCTAATTTGTCAAATGCTTTCTAATGATTCTCCTACATTAACGTTATTTTAAAAGTTAACTGATAACAATCGCTAATCTCGCTCTATCCATATGCGTAATATTTTTATAATGGTTTCTTAATTATTTCTAAACTAACCGTCGCGTCGTTGCAATTTTCCCATCCATTTTGAAAATGCTCGCAAGAAAATACGAAAGGAAAGAACGATTCAAAGAAATTGTCTTCAGCGGATCTTTCAATACATTAAATAAATAAAATAACTATGTATTTAATATAGCATTTTTTTTTTAAAGATATTATTCAGGGCATAAGCAGCTTTCTGATAAGTTTGGTAGTTTGTCTAATCTTGATCTTCTAATGCTAATATTTGAAGTAAACTTGTACGATAACATTTAAATTGACTTTTCGCAATACCTTTAAACCTTGTGTGGGTAGTAAGTTTCAAAAGGATTTAATATTTTGTAAGTCGTGTGTTTCAGTTAATTGTGATTGCTACATTGTAATCAACGCAAGAATTTGCCAAAGAAAGCTTAAAGCTAGTCAGAAAATGAATTACGTTAAATGGATTTATAATTTAAATTTTAGTTCATACAAACTTTCATTTAGAGGAAGCTATGTAAATCTTAAACAACTTAGTGTTAGAACGATTGATTTCCGGCATAATGATTCATCAAACTCGAATGGAGTGCCTTCGGAAGAAATGCTTTCAATAGTATAAAACAATTCCATTACGCTTAGAAAAAAATGTTTTAGCCAATGTATATTAGCAGGAGCGGAGACCTGGACTTAAATCAGCAAAGCAACTCGGAGGTTGAAGTCAATTCAAAGGAAAGATGCTTGGTAGGAATCGGATAATGAGACCGCAAACGGAATGTATGGACGAGGGAACAAACGAGCGTGCACTAAACAAGCTCAAATGGTATTGGACTGACCGTGTAACAATACGTAATAACTATAGATACAAAAGAAATTCTAAACTGGATTCTGAGGAATAAAAGGAGGCCGAGAAAACGTTCTCAACGTGCTTTTAGATGGGTGGTGAAACTATCTCCAGAGCAAGGCTTTCAAAGAGGTGTGAAGTTGCTGAGTTCCGCCGTGATAGTGACTATTTGAAGAAATTGTTATATAAAAGAAAAACATTTAAATAGATATTTTAACATGTGAAAGTTCGATTATATTTTAAATACAAAAAGACCAGACACACACAACTAAACATAAAAAAAAATATTTTAACACATTAAAAATACAAATTTACACGTTTCAGGTAGATGACAAGTGAATTTCTTCAAATGTGAAGCGGCTTGTATATGGAAATCAACCAAAGAAATGACTATCTTGCAGGAAGAATAGGACTCCATTAAAAATGGAGAAATATTACCTTTTTAGGGTTTTAAGAACAAGGGCAGGGATGTAGGGGATTGATGTGTATAATTTCTGAGTAATTTTATTTCATGATTCGGACAATTAAGAATTAGATTGTTTTTGGTTTTTTTATTCCTGTCCCCGAACGAAATTTTGACGTTGCTTCTGTGTCAACGGTTCCAGAAGCAAGCTACCTTACACCAGATTCCTGTTTATAGCTGTTCATTTTGTTCCTCTGTTCACTTGTTCTTGAGCTGTTCAGTTTTTTTTTTTTTTCTATTTTTGAGGGATTCTTCATGCAAATGTCACTCCTGTTTGCATCACACCATCTTATTTCGTTGGTTAATTTCCATATATAAGCCGCTGTTTCAGGAAACAGCTTTCAGCTAGTCAAATTTGTATTTGAAGTATTAAAAAAAAAATTTCATAAAGTTTAGCTTTGTGTCGGCCTTTTTTTTTTTTTAATTATTATTATTATTTTAAAATATTAAGATTTTTTTTTTTTTTGTATTGAAAAAAGAAAACTAATTTAACCACAGGAGACTGAATGGACAGAAATAGAAATGCTAACCACCTACAGAAAATAGACTCAATAAATCTTACAACTCCTTTCACTCGACATTCTATATTTCGTCCTTACGATAGGACTTCTTCAGGAATCTCAAATGATACAACATATAAAATAAAGAATAAAATAAGAGAAAACTTTCCTCTTATTAAACACATGATTTACTATGTTGTTATATTTTAACAATTCTTTGAACAAATCCATCATATTACAAATTCTTTTCAATAATCCCCTCATACTAACCACCTGTTAGCGTCGAAGATTCTATAGAGATAGAAGCCGGTGAGGTCGACGATAGGAATTGAAGAACTGATTTATCTAAATGGATAAGTTCATTTAGAAAATAGAAAAAACATGATAGGCATCACCTTTTTGTTTAATTCTACCTTTCTGAAATAAATAAATGAATTTGTGGAGAAACGCTCTATAGCAGGAAATTCAGGAAATTTAAACTTCAATAGGTCTAACAGATAATTTAAACTAATAGTGAAACTTGGATAATTCGAACTTGTTTAATTCGAAATTCTGAATAATCGAATTTTTTGCTCGGTCCCTAGAATTCAGTATTACAATAATGTTAAAAAATCGTGGATAATTTGAATTTTTCGTACGATTATCCTTAAATTACGGTAAACATTGTTCCTGAGACTTCTCAGCTAAGATACATTAATTATTTTAACGGTCTTTCTAAGGAAAACAAAAGCGAAGGTTGGAATGTCGCTATGTGGGGATTTCCGAGGATTTTTCTATCCACCCTCTGTTGTTACCCTCCCCCTCCCACACCCCTTCGGTCTTAGTCACGTGTGCTTCCTGTGAATGATTTAATGCGGTTATATACATTTTTAGTTTTTGTGCTCGTGCTTTTAGTATTGTTTATATGCTCTTACTATGCCATTGTCAAAAGCTAAAGCTCCTTAAAAGTCATGAGCATTAGCTGAAAAGGTAACGGTGATAAAGGAAGTGGAAAAAGGCCTTATAACAAGAAATCGGAAATCGCCAAGGAATTAGGAATTCCATCCAACATGTTTTGACATATTTCAAGATAAAATCTTGAGCAGCAAAAATGGCAATGGAAAAAATAGAAAAAGAACGAGAGGGCCTGACAACCCAGAGGTTAGAATCATATGCTAGGACACTAAGATTGCATTCAATAAAGCAATTAAAAATATCTGCCTTTTTTTTTTTTTTTTTTTGAAAGTGATGAATAATTAAGCTAGTAAAAAATGATTTAAATGATTTAAAAAAAAAATGGTCGGTGGTGGGACACTTCTATTAGATAGCCATGTCGCCTTCCACCCACCCAAGTGTGGTGTCCCTGCCCCCCATAGGAGAGCGAATTTTTCACTTGACACAATATTTGTGAAGTTCTCTTTGTCACCATCAGGTGCAAATTTGACTATTTCACGGATTTTACCCCTTTTCAACCCCTGGAAGGAGGGGGGGTCCAGGTACTAAGGTAGCCTATCTTTTTCGCAGGGTCCTAAAGAATAATTCTGCAAAGTTTGGTTCAGATAGATCAAAGGGCCTAGGAGTGTATACGGGACATACAAAAGAAACATTCATTTTTATATACAGTATACTCTCGATATCTCGAAAGTCGAAGGGACGCTAAAAAAAAATTCGAGATAGCGAGTTTTCGAGATAACAAGGTCGTAACCAAAAGATAAAAATTCAAGTAAAAACACAAGATACGGAATAATATTCTAAAAATTAGAGTCTTATAGATGAGAATAAGACAATAACACAACTGAACGGCGATTTTTCCGGAAAAAATCATTTTTTACTTCGAAAAATATTCGACATAACAAGGTTTTGAGTGAAAACTCTTCGACATAAGAATTAAAATTAATATTAGATGAATGTGTAATATCAAGGGGAAAAATAACTATTCGACATATCAGGGTTTTTGAGATATCGAGAGTATACTGTATACGTATATATAAATTTTCATTTTCATTTCTGTGATTTATTGAATGGTCTTAAACAATAGAAGTAATAAATAATCTTTAATCATAGAACGAACCTTTAAAGTTTTGGATTTGTACAAAAGCTAACAAGAACTTTTTAAGAGAGAAGCAATATTTTAGGAATCCTCTGAGTTTTCTCAAGAATCTTCAATCTAATTAGTTCTGGGAAAACAGAACAGATGACTTGACATTTTTCGTTTTAGCCTTTTCCTGACCCAGATAAAAGGAACTCCCGGGGTTTTTAAATAAGATATTCAACACTTCTTAAAAAGGTACAAAAAGTGATTGAAAATCAAAAGCATTTTGCATGGAGTGGATTAAACACGAAATATTTGAGGAATAATTTAATAAAAGTATAAACATGAGAAAATGATTAACTAACTTGTTGGACCTCATTGTTGCTAATTCAGTGAAGAAAATTAATTAAGTATTGAGAAATAATGGAGGCCTTTCTTATGACTTTTGTGGAAACACCTCCACTCCTTCGTACAAATGTCCAATTACAATAAGTTTCTCTCAAGCCTTCATTGGAAATACACAATGTGATGCTAAAAATAATTTAAAAGATATTTTAAATAATTTTAACAATAAATAACTTTCGATTACAATTTACAGCTATTTAAATGTTGTTTGTTTGTTTTGTTTTTTTTTAAAAAATTGAAATTGAAAAAAATGAATTTATTATGTTTTAATTGATTTGAATACGAAACCAAGCAACGAAGTCTGTTGAAAAGGAGGTGAGACAATTGCTTTCAAATTATAAAACTATTTATTCATTTTGTGAAAACGTAATAATAATTGATTAGCACTGGATAATAATCATTGGAAGCTGAAACATATTGAAAAAGAAAACATTGTTCCAGTAATGAACTAAAAATTAAAAGTTTAAGTTATTTATAAAATAAAGTTTTTAGAAATAGCCGATGTAATTTTTAAGAAACCTGAATTTATTTCATTAGAATCTCAAATTGAAAGAATAACTTCAAAATCAAACTATCCGTCGAATATTAAGCCCTATTTCTTGCTAATCTCCTCTGTTCTGATCGTCATAGTATTATTAAAATAACCAATAAAATATTTGTCAGAGGTTCAAAGGAATTCAAGCAAATAATTGATTTCTACTGAACACTTGAAGCAAAACTTTATTGAAGAGCTCTTTTACAACTTTGATCAAATAATATATCTTATGTAAAAATATAATACATGTATTGGTAACATTCCCTTACCCTTCTGTCAAGAGAGGTCAGGGATCTAAAAGGATATAATTTTTTTTTGCTAAAACTTTTTCATTGGTGTTTAGGACGAAAACTCGGGATGATTCAGCCACTGGACATCAACGAATTGTTAACAGATGTATTTTAAAATTCGGTTATTCGTCGATTTGCAATATAATTCTTTATCTTGGGTTGTGACTTGACAGTGTTGTAAAGATCCTTAAGTTTTGGATGTTTATCTAATAGGGTTCCATCGATGCTGAGAAATTCATCAAAAGCTCCCATGAACCCAATATCAGCCCAAGTAATCTGAAAGAAAAATGGAACAAGTTTACAAAAAAAAAAAAAGTAGCATATTCACACAATTTGAAAGTGATTTGCACAAAACCGAAGCATTCGATATAATTTCTGTATTCTAAATACTGAAATATTTTGAATTAGTGCAAGATAAAAATAACCCTAATCAGCAATTTGCTACTTCAAAACCTAACAAAAGTAACCGAGATAAAGATGAAAATAAGGAAAATCGGTTATTTCTTTTCAATATCGGGACCAAATAAAGCTGGTAATTTTACAATAATTCCCACATTGAGAACTAAAGGATTTCCAAGCTTAGAAATGGAAGAAAACAATTTATTATCACAAGTTATTCAAAATATTTAATCTTTAACTTATTATATCATGAAAGTAGGCTTTGTCGTTATTATTATTGAACATTTTGAACAAATCTTGTAAAATTCATTGTAAATCATTAAATATCTTATAAAAGGATGCCCAATCCTAACTAGGCTTGGTTGTTTTTTTTTTCATGATTTTTTGCGACTACGATAATAAAATTAGAAAATCACATTTTAAACGACCCTGATAGTGTAGGAGTGAATGAGGGAAAAGCGTTAATATTTACAAGCCTTTATTTTTTAGAATAAAGAACCTTCTAAAAAAATAGAAAAACATTAGAACGAAAAAAATTAAGGAAAAAATTGATCTTAAATCATTTAAATCATCAATTGTTGAGAAAAAATAATAATTCTGAAAACATTCTTAGCAGATTTCAAAATTTCTGAACAGTTATTTTTTATAGACTTCGAAATTATTTCTCTTTTTTTTTATCAAATTTCCTTTTTACATGTTTATTTATTTATTTATTTTTTTACATCTTTTTTAATTTCTTTTTTATATCTTTAAGTTTTTTTTTTCTTGTGGTTTAAATTTTCTAATCAGTTGAAAATAATAAAAAATTACAAAATAAATTCAGAGAAAAATTCTACCAGTATTGTAATTCGATCTCATTCAAATTATTTTCAGTTTCACTTTGATTTTTATTAGAAGTAGTCTAGGCCATCCCTCCTGTACACGCGCTTGTTTTTCTATATCACATAGAATTTGGCTAAGTAAGAATATTATATTTAAAATATTGCAACTTTTCGGCAATAATAGTTCTAATTGTTATTTTCGAATTACAAATAAACAGATGGATCAGAAATAAATAAACAATCTTGAGATTCAAACAAAAAAAAAAAAACAAAAAAAAAAGTTGAGTGCATTCATTATTGATGGGGGGAAGGGGAAGGAAACATAAGTAAAAAAATCAACAATATAATGTGAGTTGTAGTTCCCGTGGCCTCATGGATAAGACGTCTGTCTTCGGATCAGAAGTTTGCGGGTTCGATTCCCATCGCGAACGTTTCATGTACAAATTATTTCTATTTTCCATTCTCATAGGAAATTGCGCCGGACAGACAGACAGAGAAATAAGATTTTAGTAATGTAGATAGATTAGGGGGGGAGGGTCCAACTTAAAGAAAATGCTCCGGATAAATATTTTAAACATATTTTGTTTTATTTTAAAGTTATAACTTAATTATCCGAAACTTACAAACTTAATCTTAAATAAATCTTAAATAAACTTGATTGCGGTAAAATGTTAATTAAGAATAGGAAAAAAATTAAACTTACATTAATCATGAAAGAATACAATCAATCAATCAACCAGTGGATTACAGTTATTTCTAATAGAATTCATGGCTACTTTGAATAGTATCAGAATTAATTCAAAGTGATCTCAGATTAGATTACATTAATTGAAAGTGGGTGGCATGACTGCTGAGCAAGTCGACTTGAAAGATCTTTTGTACTATCCCACGGAAAGAAGGACAGACGGAGAGAAAGACTGAGAAAGGATGGTGTGAGAAACGCAGGGGAAATGGGAGAACCTAGGGAAAACCTGCCCAGCGCGGATCGCCACCATCAACGAAACCCACATGAGAACCGAACCAAAGTGATCTTACAAAAACTTTTATAATTAATTATCGTTCGGGTCTCAAATTCTCAGGAACATCCCGAATTTTATAAACGGTTATACTTCTACAGTTTATCATAATGGCTTTTTTAAGACAGTAAATATGATGATGAAAAATTACGACATTGTTTTTAGAATGACATTCGTGCAAATTATGATATTCTTATCGAAATAATTCACCCACTACGAAATTAAGCCTTTTATAAAAAAAACAAACAAGATAATTAATGCTTTTAGACAGTGTCAAAAGCAAAGCGGCCCCATCATGTGCACAATTTTATAAACAAAACTAGTGTGAACCTAACCAGCGTTTACAATGAACCTAATGGACGCTTACAGCAAGCCGGAAGTTGGGGGTCAAAAGTGGTCGCTTCCGATAAAGAGGAAAACGGCGATAGACGTCCCCCATATCGACCCTTCTGAACACATTGGTGGTGGTCACGTTTTTGCCAGACAAACGGTTGCTGATATATGATAAAAGAAAAAGTATTGAAACACCTTTTGACTCCCCCCCCCCATCCGGTCAGGGAGTGCTCCTAGAGGTCTGATTTTTTTGGACGTGCTCACCTACTTTTTGATGCTGAACACAATGGTGAAGGTTTCATTCTAATATCTCTAACCGTTTGGCCACTACAGTGCGTGACAACCAGCAAGCATAAAAGCAAGAGCGGTCCCCTATGTTTTACAGGCAAGCTGTAACCTAGGGCCGCTAAAAACAAACACCATGATAGTAGCTTATTTAACAGTTTTTTTTCTTACTTTCATTTTTTTAAATTTATTTAAAATGAAAAATCTGTATGTTTAGTTGTAATTTCGGTTTATTTTCAAAATCAATGCTGTAGAATCCCCTGTAATAAGTATTTTCTGTTACATGCCATATTTTTTAACATCATCTATCACTTGTAACACTTACACCGTAATTAATCTATGGTGTTTCACAACTAATTGTATTAGTGATCAGAATTTCCTTCGGTTTTAGCAAATAATTCAATTTCTCATTTAGATTGTCAAAAATTGCACAAATACTGGAATTGAACGAGGAAAGGACTAGAAATAAAACAAAACGACGAACTTCAAATTTGTAAGAAACAATACGTCAAAATTCATTTCAATAAAACAATATTTAAATGTTTTAATGCTGAACTTGAACTTTTTTTTAATGTTAATAATTAAAACAACACTTAAACAAACAAAGAAAAATAAATAAAAAAATACAGCCAGTGTAATTAGCTAACGTTAAGAATATTAATTGCATAACAATAATAATAATAATAATAATAAAAACACTCTCACCGAATCTCCAGTGAAAAATTTTCCTTTCAATTGTTTAGAATAGTTATCTAATAATTCGGGAAGCTTCTGGAAGGCAGCTGTTTTCATCGCTTCCTGAAACATTTCACACAAATAAAGAAATAAGTTAAATCGCTGTTAAACTATTCTACATTAATATCAATATTTCCTCTTATCTTAATCTCAAAATTAGAAATTTGTTACATTTCTGCAGAATATTGTTTATTTCCATAGAAGAAATTATTTCCATTAAGTTTATAAAAATAAATGTTTCTTATTTTTTTTTTCTTTTATGCAGAATAATTTGTAAATTTACTTATACTAATTTCTTTCTAGAATTCTATTTTCTGTGAACAAAAAAAAAAAAAAAAAATGCAGAGCATGTCCAAGGCATGTGAGTTCCAAGATCTTTTTTTTTGAAGATAGAAGAAGATGCTATCAATCTCTTAAGAATAATCACTTCCTGAATCTTTACTATATGTTTTTTATTCAAAAGAAATTATAAATCTTTATTCTACTAAATTTTATATTCTAAACATTTACTGTTAAAAGAAAAATTGAATAACCAAAACCAAAAATCTAAATGAATAACTGCAAACATAATAGCTTTCAATTGTGGGAAGTTGAGATGACGTCAACTGTGATTAATCAACGCATGCCAATATTTCCTTATATTTAATAATGACTTTACTTACTTTTTTAACCGGATCCTTTTCTGTTACATACAGATATTTACTAAAATTCATCATGAAATCACTAATTCCGTCTATCAACATATCACAGCGAGCAGCTTCGATATTATCTTTTCCTGTGAGACCTTTTAAGAAAAACAATTGAAGAAAATTAACACTTCTATTGCGGCAATGCCTTCATTTCAATGACATAGAAACCAAATTTCAATTACCCAATTCTCTGGCCACAAGACGAGCAATAGAAATGCTTTGACCGATGGCTACTCCATCCACTTCCAAGACCGGAAGTTGACCAAAAGGTTGTTCTATTAAAAAAACAAAAAAAACATAACAGAAAATAAAGATTTTGCTTGAAAAGTAATCAGCTGATAAAAGTTAAGAAGAAAGTTTGTTAACAAAGAAAAGCATTGGAAAGTTTCCTTCTCAAAGGTAAATATTTGAATAAAATAATATTATAACTAAAAAAGAAATTCATTCTAAAAATGATGTAAATTATTTTACGAGTACAGTAGAGCTCCGATTATCCGCGGAATTGGGTGGCAAGGGCTTCGCGGATAACGAAAATCGGGGATGACCCGAAAAAAGACCAAAATGAGGTGTAAACACGAAAAAAATATTTCAGCATAAAAACTACGTTTTATTCTACAAAAAACATAATATGCAAAACTTTTAAACTATGTACAGTACAGCAGAAACCTTTCTGCAGAGCAAGAGCCTGCCACTCATCCACAAATTCCGGGAAGGCCTATAGGATTACGATGCACAATAAACCTGTCAGTAATTTTCGACTTTAGCACTGTAGGGCCTATTGTACTTTCCCTGTTGTTGGCTTGGATTAAAATTGGTTTTTTTTTGAGGTTCGTAATGAAAAAATTTTTTCGCGGCACTCACGGATAATCGGGGCTCTACTGTATTTTATTCACTTCTCTCCGACGCTATGAACACAGTCCTATTTATTAATATTCGATACTTCCTAGGCAAGGCACTGAAAAGTTCCCCAAAGAAAATGGACAATCATCTCTCATGACATGGACTTTGCATTTGAATCTCTTGGGATTCAAAGATTTCATGAAGCAATGAAATAAACATATTTCATTTCGTATTAGAATATAGGTTTTTTTTATTCATTTATTTTACAGTCAAATCCCATTAGAAGCTGTGGTTCCCATCAATAGATGGTTAGGTTAAGTAACAAAAATATATACAATATATAATAAAGAGACACTAAATCTAATATGATAGTATGTTAAAGGCATACATTGAAGAATAAAAAGATTTACAACAATAGATTAGCTTCAGAATCAAAATTAATAATAAAACTAAATAATAATAAATATTTAAAAATACCAAAAATAATTAAATATCAACAATACAACATGTCATAGTATTTTTGTAATTATTATGTAAATACGAAACACTGAATTGAAAAATTTTAGCCAAAATATGAGAAAAGAATACTGGAAGAAATGATAGCTTTATAATTGCGAAATTTTATTTATCTTGATTTTAGCTTTATTTAATCTAATCTGAATCAAATCAGTTAGTTTTTAATATTTTTTTTAATATCCGACATTTTATTTCTATCATTTTTGTTACTGAGGCGAATTTTATTGATGGTCTTTTCCGATTTAAAAGAAAACTGCCATCTGTAATTGATAACCCGTCATCAGCAATAGTTACCCAAATGTCAGCAGTCATGCTTTTCTTGTTATTTGACAATTGTGATGTCCCGAAGGTTCCAGTGTAAAAAGTGATTTGGAAACGAAAAATTTAATAATTGGTTCTTTCTTTTCTTTTTTTTTTTTTGTCATCCGTTTGAAAACGACCTTAAAACTGACCAATTAATTATTCGCAAAATGTGTTTTCGTTTATTTTTTTTTTATTTTTAAAATTATTTCCTGTGAATAAAAATAGCTTTCCTTGGCATCCAAAAATAAACCTTGCTTCAGTTGGTGTCTTATCCTAATTCATGGTCGAATGGAATAGTTTGGTTAGTTTTAAATATTTGCTAATTAAATCTTTAACCAATAACTAGAGATAACTTAAAGAGTTACGATCTCCATTATTTATACCATTCACAATTTAAGCTTAAAAGTCAACTTAAAAAAATTAGCTACACACTTCGAGTAGGCAATTAAATTTACTGTGTTTATTTTTCCATTTAATTGTTCTATACTGAGAGTTTACCTTGTTCTTTATTGTGATTAATAGCCGTCAATAAATTTTCATTTTTCAGAGAACTTGCTGCCCGTGTTTTTCATAAGAAATTAGAATTGAAATTCTTTCTTAACTTACTTGGTTTATAAATAGGCCAATCTTCCCACTGTATTCTAACATCTTCGTATTTGACGTCTTTAAAAGCAAACATAAGACGGATTAGTTCCGCTTTGCCTCGAGCATCAAAGTAAGTGAGTTTATACTGACGACTGGCCATTTGGAGTGAATTCAACTGCAGTCTAAGGAAAAAAGAAAGAACGTATATATATACACTATCCTACAGTAATGGATCGGACACCAGTATATTTACATAAAATCAGACGAGATCGTCAAAGTGCATGTGCGCACGTGATCAGACAAAGTCCATTCAGATAGTTGCTACGGAAACAACTATCTGAAGTGTCGAATAGTGCGAAGAATACGAGCAGAGAACTTAGTGACTTTGAAAGAAGCGTTATAGTTGGCTGTCACATTGCTGCCATGTCTAGTAGTGCAATTTCGGCGAAATTATCACAGCCACGTTCAACTGTTGATGATGTCATCAAGAAGTGGAAGAATACGGGCGTTGGGGCACGAACTGCACATATTGGTCGTCCCCGGAAACTGACCGAACGCGATCGACGCGTCCTGATGCGCGAGGTTCATAAGAACGGCAAAAACTCCTTCGATTCGTAAACATTGAGTTGAAACATTGAGTTTCAACAGGCATCAGGGGTTTCAGTACATCACAATACGTTGCGGAAGGAATTGAACGCTCTTAAAATCCAGGGATGTGTTGCCGCACACAAACCACACATCTCATCATTCAACAGAGCCGCCAGACTCAAGTGGTGTTTGCAAAGTCGCAACTGAACTGTAGAGCAGTGGAAAACAATTTTATGGAGTGTAACGTGCCTCATCACGTTACACTCTCTTCCAGTCGGATAGACGTGTTCGGGTGTGGCGAATGCCAGGCGAACGTCTTTTACCCGAGGGGCAATGTTCCAACTGTGAAGTTCGGCGGTGGAGAAATCATGCTGTAGGGGTGGCCTGGGACCATTGCATGTTGTTGCGGGAATCTTGAACTCCGAAGGCTACAAGAACATTTTGGATAATCGGGTTGTTCCTACTCTCTGGCAAATGCTTGGAAATGACGATAGTTACTTTCAGAATGACAATGCTCCATGCCATGTTTCAGCCTCTGTCCAGCAGTTGTATACAGAGATGGCTGCAAAGCGGCTTTCATGGGCTGCTCAGAGTCCCGACCTAAACCCTATCAAACATTTATGGGTCGAGTTAGAGCATCGATTAAGGACCAGGGAACCACGTCCGATATCTACAGCTGCACTGGCCATGGTCTTGAAGCAGGAATGGACAAAAACACCCTTAGCTCTGTACCAAAACCTTGTGGAAAGCATTCCCCACAGGGTGGCTATTGTAATTTCAGCACATGGGGGCTCATCCCACTTTCACATGTGTGAATCAGATACACTTTCACATGTTTCCAGTAACGTGCACTGTCCGGTCCATTAGTGTAGGGTAGTGTGTATATATATAAAATAGAAAAGAAATTAAGACGAATCGTATTAGTCCCGTTCGTTTAAATAGTTAAGCATTTTCGAAGTCACTACTTGTCTTACCACCATCACAGCATTTGATTAGGAGGAAGAGGGGAAACATTTTGATTGGGGGGGATCAAAGTGAATGATGTTTGTCGACTTATATTTAGGGTTTTTTTCCCTCAAAATATGCGGGGGGAGGAGGGGGGCAAATCCTCATTTCACCTCACCACCCCCAAATTCCATCTATGCTTATCACGAATTGAATTGGAATTGCCAGAAGAGTTCTGCAAAACAAAAGCAATCATCGAAAAATCTAAAGTTAGAAATTCAAATTTTTTAAAAATGTTTAACAACTTTTAATATTTGCTTTTATACCAATAGAACAACTTTCATAAAAAAAAATTCGTATCAAGTAAGGTAAAGCGAAGAGAGATGACGCTCATTTCGATAATAATTTATATTTCCAAAATTTTGGAATTCATTCGAGAATGAATTAAGCCAGGTCATTCTATAGACATTAATTCCTAAAAAAAAATGCTAATTTACATTGTATCATTTAAATATATAAAAAATTAGGTTTTATAAAAATACTATATTTTGCCATCTCTCCTGATATGGTAGATGAGATGACGCGCTATGGGTAGGAGAGAAGCCTTATTAAAACTTAAAATATAGTAAATATAAAAGCCACAAATTAAAGTTTTGAAACATTATTAAATGCATTTTCCTCGTTTTTGACAGGTAATTGAAAAGAATAGAAAGTGTATTTGACATCAATTAATCAGACCATATTAATAAAGTTTAATGCTAACAGGAGACAATTATTATTTCGTATTGTCTCTGATTAACTTAATGAGATTTCTTTATTTTTTTTTTCTCCCCAATCTGCCACATAAAGAACATAGCTCTGAATACAGCGAACAAGTCTCATGTAGCCATCTTTTGAAGGACACGCATGGAAACCAATCAGACGTAGACTGGGTCTCAGAATAGAATTCCACAAATTCATTTTCATCATATTCTTCACTTGACAATTTATCAGACAAGAGAACTTTTTCTTCATCTTTTTCCGATGATGGCGAAGACGACTGAAATTTCTCTGATACATTCTGGTTTCGTTTTGAGTAATGTCTAAGAGATGGATGTTGACGATCCCGTATTTTCGTGATTTCACGTAATTTACGCGAGAATAGTCTCTATCCATGTCTTCTCACAAAATATTGAAATATTTAAATGAATTATAATACGCGGAAATGCATGAGACTTTTACTACATTTTAATATAGTTTTAATAAATTGAAAACAGTCAATAAACAAACAATAAATTCATTATGTAGCATTTTCCTAGTGACAGACATTAAAAATACTAAATTCCTTGAGACCTGCTGAAGAGGTTAATGGCGAGATCTCGTGTTTTTCGTAATTCTCGCGCAAGCGTGATCGTCAACATCCATCTGTTAGACATTAACAGTCTTTGCTTTTTCTGTCTTTCTGCTTTGAGACTTCTTGTTTTCTTTCTTCT
>JAFIDM010000003.1:65640647-65710599 GCA_023159025.1 Thereuonema tuberculata
ATCCCAAATTTTGCAGAATGTCTTAACTTATGACTCTTTATATGCAACTAAATTTTCATAAAAATCTGTGATGGGGTGGTGAACTCATCGGTTGATTTGGCATGGAATGACCCAACGGTTAAGAATAAAAATAAATAAAAAGACAGATAAAGAAATGATTTTTAAAAATATTTACATACAAATTTACATAAAAACAACAAGATTCTCCAACGAAGGCGTACCCAGGAGTTGGGAATGGGAAGGGTTATGATGGTTAGAGTCATTTAACCAAAAATAATAAAAAACACGTCGTGTCCTCACGGGGAGTAAACATGCGAATAATAAAAATAATGACAAAATCAGAACCAAACAAACATCTAACCAAACAAAGTAGGTCAAACTATAAATAATAATAATAGTGTTGAAAATTAAAAAGTTAAATAGGATAAAGTGAATGACATTTAATCAATTGATTCACACGTAGAGCAGAAATGAATTCAAAAACAACGAAAAACAAAAAATAAATAAAAAATAAACTAATATAAAGTCAATGTTAGATTAAATTTTGTAAAACTAAAGCTTTCAATATTGCACGTATTTTGCTGATTTACTTACTTTCCTTTATTTTCTTATGTTTTAAGTTTAAGTTGTTTAATTTTGTTTCTATTATTTATTGTTTGACTCGATTTCTGTTCTTAAAGTTTTCGTTTTACTTTTTATTTTATTATTTTATTATTATTGAGTTAGTTATTATTTGTTGAATCACTGGAGCCTAATCCTCCTTCGCATCCAATCATCTTAATCCCCTGTAGCCGTTCAATATTTTTGATTTTATTAATTAGAATTTAATTTATTATTTCTAGTTTTTTTCGCCGTAGTTCTTGCAAGGTTAGATATTTCAAATATTCATGTATAAAACTTTAACCATTAATAATAATGTTTTTATTTTTTTTTTTATTTTTTCTGAATTCTCCGTAGAATCCGAAATTAATGCTGTTGTGCATAGATAGCATAAAGTTCATATGAACATTGATTGAGAGACTTCCCTGCAATTATTGTGCCGATTGTGAATTTTCAAAATATGTGTTTACGGTATTTTTAAGGAACTTTTTAATGTTCAACATAGGAGATCTTAAGTAAACTAATGGAGTGAAATAATATCTTTATGAATACTAGATAAAACTACTACAGAGTGTTCAATTTTTTTTATAGTTTATTCAATTTGTTGAGGCGGCACCACTTGTGATTTCAAAACTGGTAATATTAATAATATTCGGGATAAGATGCAACCTCATTATTTATTTATTTTAATATACAAGAAAATTTTTGGGAGATCCGTTGTGATCTCTAAAGAGGAAATGCTAAAAATAGATTTTGATTTAATGCTTTGATCTTATGATTAAACAAAGGCCGTAAAGATGAATATATTACAGAAGAAATAATGACGGAGTTAGTTTCGAATTTTTCAGAGGTAAATAGAAATATCTATTATCGGTATTTAAAATGGAGCTGTCAAGTTTGTCACCAAAGGTTCTTAAATCGAAATTTACGACATCTTTGATAGATCGCTTCGTATTTGAGGGAATCCATTAATTACGTGAGGTGTTTTTTAAAAAAAAATTGGACCCCCCTCACCTTGGTGAGATTAGGTTAGATGTAGTGGGACCCCTTCCTCCCTCTCACGTGAGATTTCCCCTATAATTTTTAAATAATTAAATTTATTTGAAATGTTCATGTATTCTGCTTCAAACCACTAAATATCTTCTTTAAGGTGCACTATAACGATTTGAATTAAATTTAGTAAAAGTAAAAAAATAGGCTGCGACACCACTTTCCCTAATTCTTCACTCACTCCATGGGCATTCATGTGCTTCCTCTATTGTAATGATTGGACACATGACTTCCATGTCTTTTGGTAGTATAGGAAGACAGTCATTAGACGTATCTGTAGCTCCCTCGTGCAGCCACTCCAGCCTATCGTCCACGGCGGAAGCAGCTCCTCAGCCCGACGGATGACCGCACACTTTGGTCGAACCCTGAGATTTTCATTGACCCCGTCCTCCCTTTAAATGAGACTTGGTGAAATTTTGCCGAATGAAATCTGACACTTGTGCGGGGCTTGTTTCAAATCGGGGAATCCCGGGCTTAAACAATATTATAAAATGTTATAATCTGTTATAATATGTATATTATCTGAATTAAAAAGTTGACCTGAGATTTTCATTGACACCCCCCCCTCTCTCTTTAATTGAGATATGGTGAGATTTTGCCGAACCCATCCCCTCATTTCGAGCTCACATAATTAATGGACGCCCCCTTTCTAAGTTTTTCAGATTATTTTAAGTTGGCAAATTTTATTTTGTTTCAAAAAATTCTAATTTAAAGTAGGTTTATAAGACACAATAGCCGAAATTATAGGACTTATATGTTGTTGTCCTGAAAGTTTTAAGTTTTTTTTTTTTTTATAACCATAGTAACATACTGTGCGTTTTCGAAAGCGAGAACTACCACTGCCGGACGATTTTACTCCGCAGAGGGGTGATACGCTGAGATGGGCACTTTCCTAAGAAATTCTTTTGGAGATTTTCACTTTTAAGAAAAAAATAATGGAGGAGCATTTTTGTAATAGTATTTATTCTTTCCATAATTCTTTCCCGAAAAGCGCAAATAGAACGCAGCTGCTAGTAAACTAACACTGATAAAAAGTAAACATCCCCTCTTTGTTTCTCCTCGCCCCTATTTTGAAGAAATCGAAGAAGACCTGACGCATGCGCAAAAGCGTTGAAGGCTCTCGTAAACAAAACCACACAGTTTCTACATTGTTTTCATATTCTAGTTGATTTTCGAATAATTTATTTACACATAATCAAATCTTCCCAAAATTTCAGTTTAATAAATGTGCGTAACTTTTTTTAAAAAATTATTGAAAAAAACAACAAAGTATCAAATTATATTCATTCAATGAATTGGCATGTATTGATCATAGAAATAAACTTTTGCTCTTTCAACTCCTATCTGACAGTAAAATTTTAGTTGGATGTTTTTTATTTGTTTTTTTACTTAATAAGAATATTTTAGAAAATCGCAAATGAATGAATTATTCCCACTTTTTAAAGTCTCAAAAAGGCTTTTTAATTAAGATAAAGAAGATGACTTAGAAATTATTCTTGACAAAACGACGTAGGTTAAAGATTAAGCCCGAATAGTTAGAAGTTATAGACAATATTAAAGCTAGAGTAGAATTCTTATAGTTTCATGTGTTTACCTAGGATTTTAGATGAACTACGAAGTACGAGATTCATAAACACAATATCAGCCCAAATTATTTAAAAATTAATTCCAAAAATAAATAAAGGACTATATAAACAAGAAACAAGATCGACACAAACTTAAACAAATTGCCTTTCTGATTCGATTATCGGGAACGGCCGTTTCGTTCTACAGGGACTCATCAGCCCGATCTCCGCCTGTAGGACGAAACGGCCGTTCCTGATTCCTTCCCGATAATCGAATCAGAAAGGCAATTTGTTTAAGTTTGTGTCGACCTTGTTTCTTATTTTATTTAGTCTAAATTTTGCGGCTCGTTAAATTTAAATTAAAGGACTATGTATTGTTCCTACGAAGGATGCGTCTTTTTAAGAGATCGATTTTTCAATGAAGTTTGGTCATTTTTTTATAAATAAATTATATTACAAAAAAAAAAAAAAAAACAATTTCCGAAATGTGCTCGTTAAATGCGATTTATTTTTCTTTGACTGCTCATTTATTTCAATTTTTAATCAATCTTCTCAAAAAAGATAAAGTTTATTATATTCTGTTATAAAATAACAAAACTAACTTATCTGGATTCGATATACATTGCATGTAATAATAATGGAACGAATTACGAATGTAAATTAGAAAAATGGTGGCTTTACTTATCCTCTTGGTGTCATGGCAACACTCCCTTTCACAGCCTCCCTCTCAGCTCTAACGGAAATGGATAATTAACTAAATGAATGAAAAATGACAATGTTTCTTTTCCAGTAGTTCCACCCTGTGAGTAGTTTGTTCTGAAAGAAAGGAATTCAATAAAGTAAGTAAAACAATGCATTTTTTACTTTGAATTCTCAAAAAAACTTAACCAAACAAAACGAAAAAAAGTATTTGGTAAACTTAATAGTTCCTGAATTTCATGCTTATTAATGCTGTAATATATTTGCCTTTAACTGCGTCAGTTCAAGTGACGACAAAGTTTTTTAAAACCAATTCGTAGCTTATTTGTTATTTTAGTTATTTAGTTTTTGGCTTTATCTTCATGGATTAAATTAATCTTCACTCTATTTTTACTTTTGAATGGAAGTGGATTGAAGTTTTTCTTTAAATCCTTTTCTCCCAAAAGGAGAAATGGAGAACATTTTTGCAGTAAAGTAATCAGGAAATGTCATTTATTGAATTTTAAATTACTATGAAAATATAGTTTGCATACCAAGTTTTAAATATCCATTTGATCAAATGTTTTAAAAAAAACCCAACAGGTTCTCATTTATTACGTTCACTATTCGTTCTTCGTTACTTTTTGGCCCGATTTTTGACAAAATCAACAATGATCTTTGCCATAAACACCTGAGCCATCCAAAGAGAGTTTCCAGAGAGTTTTAAGTTTTTCCCCTTGTATATAACCTTCTTCTAAAATCATCTTCCAACTTTAACATTAAACTTTAGTAGCATAGATAGATTTTGAATTAGATTACTTAATTTTTGGAATCAAAAGGTATTTTTTGTCCCCAATTCCTTATATATTGGGCAGAGCAGTAAAGTAGAGCAGTTAACAATAAGTAAAATAAAGTACACCTTTGATTTTGACCTTGTTTAAACATTTTGTATTATCGGAAAAAAAAAAAACAAACAGTTGAAAAGTTTTCTTATCTCTACCACTTTACCACTGATTGTTCGATTGACACTACTTTGAGGTGATTTCCTATCTTTTTTCATTTCTACCTGACACTATTCCTATAGGATTTCATTGCTCTCAAAATTAACTTCTCATTGGGATTTAAGGCAGGAAAAAGATTAACACTTTGAAATTTCTTCCGAGTTGTTTATTATTATTATTATTACCAATAATATTAATAATAAAATTTTTCTTTTAATCTTTTAATCTTTAATTTTTTTTGAGATAGTAAATCTCAAAAAAACATCTTATTTCTAGATAGCACTATTATTATTTTTTTTTGTCAATGTTTTGCTTTTAGAGATAAGAGCAGTTGTTGGAAATTAAAAAAAAAAATCAATCATTAAGATAAAGTTAAGGTGAAAACATTACAATTCTTCCATGTTGTGCGGTTTGCCAGCAAAGGTAATGTTTAATGCCGCATTTAATTAGTTAACACTTAATTCTATTTCATAATAATCCTCAACTTCAATGAAAAATATTTGAATTTTGTGTTTTTATATTGTTATAAGATTAACCAAGAGGATTCGAAAAAAAAAGCTAATATATTCAAAGTAAATTACAAGGGTTTCTAGTGTAATCGTTCAACTAGTTTGTTCAAAAAATAAATTCCTTAATTAAGATTGTTCTACGGAGGAAATACCTTGTTCTGCTTTTAACGAATAGCTTGCTTTTTTTATTATTTTAAGTTTAATTTGAAGCAAACATTCATTAATTTGCGGAAAACTCTTGCATTAATTACTTTTTTATTTTTAATTTAATTTATTTCAATTTTAAAAGCTATCATATTTTGTTCAGTTCTTGAAAGACATCTTTGGACTCTCCTCTCAATCCGAACTTGAGTGATTTAATTAAACATCGTCAAAAGGTTTTCAGTGTGGAATTGAAATCGACAACGGAAATGCTTTATTTCTAAAAGTACTTTCAACAATTATATCTGTGGTAAATGTATATTAGTGACTTTCACTGAAACTGAAGTCATGAGATAAACAAGTAAGATATTTATGGAACATATAATGGAAACACTGCTGTTTCAACACTAACAATCTGAGACATTTTCCTGTTATCAAGAATATCTGTACAAGAATATTGGTAGTAGGATAAGCAAATAAAAGTATTTTTTTTTAATAAATGACAAAGTCATTTCAAACTACTGCAACTAAGTAACACTTATCTAGCAGCTCTATTATCATATAAGTTCACTCTGTGAATTCATGCTTTTGCGTGAATCTATTTGATACTTGCATTCTTCACGCAGTTTTTACTTATTTCACCAGATCTGAAGGTTTAGTTCTCTTTAATCTTCTCGTTACCCTTCTGTAATTTAACAGATGTTGTATCGAGGCATTAGTATGATTGTGAAGAAGAAAAAGGAAGAACTTAATATCAAATATAGAAAACTGTATTGGCTACATGGAAGAAGATCTGAACTGAGTATGTGTAATAAACTACTAATTTACAATCAAGTTCTGAAACCTGTTTGGATGTATGGAATACACCTTTGGGGTTGTACTAAGAAGACTAATTTAAAAATGATACAAAACTTTCAAAATAACGTGCTACGAGGAATTTTTGGTGCCCCTTGGTACGTTAGAAATGACAAATAAAAGTAAGAAGAAAAAAACCGGCTAATAAAGTAATTAATGAAGGCATGAAACTTATTTTCTGAACTATGCAGGAAATGTTTCTGTCGAATAAATAAAATAGCATGGAAGTTAAGAATTTCCAACCTTTTAGTGTATTAGGTTTAAACTTACACTGAACACGTTAAGCTTATCGCTATTTGAAATTTTCATTTTAAAATTTTGACAAAATCAACAAAGATCTTTCTTTTACCTGAATTTCTAATTTCTAGTAAATGCTATTATTTTTAAGGAAATAAATATTACATATTTTAAGCTTAGTTAATATCATCAATATTTAATTGAAAACTGTAGATTATTTCCATAAATTTTTCTTACTCGATGAATTCAAGAGATGAAAACCCAGAATTATTGAGAAGATAAAATGAAACAGAACTTTTACTTTAGACATATTTGAAGTTGGGTTTATTTGACACTTCTGATTATACAACAAAAAATAACAAAGTAGCGCAATGAAAAAACATGGTCGGGATAATGATTAGTAAACCAATCACAGTGCTTCGCAATGGCTTCTGAGTCACCTTTACTTTAGAATAGATTTCGCCGGGGTGGTCAAGAAAATTCTCGCGCGAGTCTGTTTGCGACCCCATGCTATCTTACCCACCCCTATTTATATGGAATAATCGTCATTCTTAACTCAAAACTTGTTAATACACTGAATTCCTAAAAATGATTTAAAAAAAAAAACAACCTTAAGTTGATGATGGGATTGAACCGACGACCTTCGCGATATTACCACGACGCTCTAACCAACTGAGCTAACAGGTCACCTACAACTGAGCTAACAGAAGCCGTTGCGAAGCATTGTGGGATATGTGTCCACAGACAGATAAACCGGCGTCTTTCAGAAGCCTAAAAAGGAAGTCATTTGACAGTTTTCCATGAAATCCTTTGAATTATAGACAAATCGAAACACTGCCATTTATCAATATTATTTGGTTGAGGCAGTTTCCAAAAACAGACAAATGGATGAAAGCAAAGCCAAGACTTCATCACAATATGGAAACAAAAGCTCTTGGATCATTTCTTCACTCAGACTAGCTTATTAATGATAATTATTCCTAATTCCTGTTATGATAAATGAAACTGCTTTTCAATTTTTTTTTTTCAATTTCTGTTAAAAGACTATTCTTAAAAATATGTATAAGTTGTCAGGTAGTTTATCAACATTAATTTATTATCAGCCGAAAACAATAACAATTTAATGTCACAGGAGAATATGTAGATTTTTATTTCTGGGAGTCTAAGTTGGACCCAGAACGACCAACAAAAAAAAATAGGCTTCAAATGGAGGGGGAGGGGATGTCTCCTCCATCAGCCATTCAATCCAAATAAAAAAAAATAAAAAAAACCGAAAGAAAATAGGGCGTACCCTAAATACTTCGAGGTTTTTGGTGGGGGAGAGGGACTCTCTGCTTCTATACCAAACCGATTTTTGTTTGTAATTTTAAAAGGTTAAGAAAAATTTACATCCTAAAAAATTAAGATACTGCATTCTACTGATTCTCCATTGATCTTCATGAAGTAATTCGGTATTCAAAAAAAAAAAACTTACTACAACTTGTAACATCTAATAATCGACATTTTTAATCATTCGGTCATGCTGCAGTCAAGTGCAGTTGCTTGAACATAAAAGTAATCCAAATTTTTTTTTCATAGATGTGTTACAAATTGAGATTCACAATCTTTCTGCTTTTTAAACATTATGCTTGTCATACATCGATCCATTCATTTTTGCTGTCTTCCCAAGAAACTATCACATTCTGAACCAAGCAACAACATCATTGGTAATTCCTGCTAGTAAGCAGAAAAAAACGTTCCAACAATATTATGCTTGTCCTCAACTATTACCATTTCCTTTGTAAGCTAACTCCCAGATCATCAATTTTGTTCAGTGTCAAAATGTGTCAAGAGTTAAACTAGGAAACGTTTCCATACACCATTTACCAGTATAGTTTCTAAAGTTAACTTGAATTTCACTTTTTCAAAAAAAACAAAACTGTCTTGTGATATTCTCTTTATGCTTTTTTAAGGAAAAAGAAAATTAAAATACAAAATTCCTCGAGCCCGTAAGTAATCAATTCTTTATTTCTAGGTTTTTGTTGTGTATTTTTGTTTTTCTAACTTTCCTTTGATATTGAAATGGCAACCGATAAGAAATATCGACTGATTTATTTGGATATGCGCGCAAGAGCTGAAATACCACGAATGATTTTTGCCTATAAAGGAGTGAAATATGAGGATGTCAGACTTCCACTGACAACCCAAGAAGAATGGAATCTGAAGAAAACAGGTTAGAACAACTTATTACAATTTCAATCTCGAAAATCACGTTGCATTATTAAAAGTAAAATAAAAATTAACATTTTAAAGAAAATCTAAACCTTTTTTTTCAATTAAATGAACACATCGAATATTAGTTACTCTTTCAGAAGTAGAAATCTATTAAAATACTCACCAATTAATTACGCTTTTTATGTAACCAAAAAACTTTAATTTTAAATTCTGATGTAGAAATGACAAACCAGCTTAAAAAACAAAAACAAAGAAAACACTCAATCTGCCATTAGGAACAGCTGTGAGTCAAACAATATTCTGTTTCCTCCAATGATAGGCAATGCAGAATGTAATAGAAAGGCTAGTGGTTAGTAGAGGCTGTAGGGACTCCTGTAATTTAACATAATGAATGGGAGATTGGAGGATGAGGTCAACAATTCACCACCCAATTAAAAAAGCGTGGCTGAATTCTGAGACGCTTTGGCGAAGAAATAAGCAGAGAAAAGTCTCTAAGTAGCTCTGTAAGAGAATCTGCTTCTCCAGTCACTAGATAAACATCAGACCACTGAGCTACAAGACTCCTTTTTATATATATAAAAAATACAAAATTTTTATTACTTAAACAAGATTGTTTATAGTGTTTATAGTGAAAGAATCACACTGTTTTGTTTATATTAGATAAACGAAAGTAAATTGTATAATATAATTAAGGAAATATAATAAGCATACAAAGCATTACATTTTGTATAATAAAATTTCAAATAATTTTCCTGTTTTAGCAACTTATATTTAGTTTTTGATTTTCAGAATATCCATTCGAACAACTGCCTGTATTAGAAGTGGACGGTGTCGTCGTAGCGCAGTCTTTAGCGATTTCCCGCTATTTAGCGAGAGAATTCGGTAAGTTATTAGCGTGGAATCTTAGCTTATTTTTGAATTCTTTGTAAACATTCAGCAGTAACCGATTATTGTTGTCGTCGCTTTTTCTTCAAACTGTTCTAATATGAATTATCTCATTTCTTACACATAAAATGTATTACTATTCTGTATTTTAAAATATCAACTACTTCAAGACTAACTTGCAATTAATACTGTTTAAATAGATAAAATAAAAATTATCTACTGCTAATTTATTGAGTTCTTTAAAACTTCTCTGTAATCTTTAGTCAACGTAATTTAATCTTAATATAAAAGCTTATAAAAATACTTAACACAGGATTTGACTTGTATCAACGTTGTATTAAAACACTCTGTTGCAAAAAATGGCCATCCTTAAAGAAATAGAATGATGGCATCGACACTTGGTGCAAATGCACTTGGTTAGAGGCAACCGATTATAATTTTATCTCCATTGAACGCAGGGAGCGAGAATGCATGAGAAGGGCGCCACTTTGGGACCAATATAAGCACGGAGGGACATATAAGACTGGTTTCTGATTCGGCAATACCAGCAATTGAGTGAGTTTGAAAGAGTTCGTATCTTAGGCTTAAGACAAGTAGGATGGTCATTCAAACGTGTAAGTCGCCATCTTGGTCGGAGCGATGCGGCAATTAGACTATTTTTGCAACAGAGTGTAGTTCAAACTCGTATACTTTTGTCTTTTTAACAATTAAAATTAAAATACAGCAATCATGTTTCTTAGGTGGGGCCTTGTTCTTCTGTGTTAATAATTGAAGAACTCATTTTCCTGTCCAATCCTTTTCTTTCACTCTCCCTGTTGTCTTAGTCTTACCTTTCCCTGTTTTATTCTTGTATTAGCGCTGAAAAGGAAAAACCTTCACCCAAGAAACAGATGAGCTTTATTCCTTTCGTAATTATATCAAATAAAAGTATGCGAATATCCAGTTATTAGCCTAATATGTTTTTGAAAATGTTGTCTGAATGATAAATTTAAATTGATATAAATTCTTTTAATATTGTGTTGCAAATAGCTTGTAAAAATAAAAAAAATCAAAGTTAATATGATATAGATATTAAAATACAATTTAATATGAAAATTAAAAACTTAAAAACTGCTGGAAATTTTATAATGTTTCTGACTAGATCTTGCTGGTGATAATAATTGGGATGCTGCCATTTGTGATATGGTTATAGAATCATTTCAAGATATTTTCAGAGGAGTTAAGAAATACCTCATGGAAAAAGATAAAGCAAAGAAGGTAAGATTTTTTCATTTCACTACAGATTAGCTATAAAATTATTCTGCCCCGACATTGAATAATTCTGGGTTCTCAATGGGAGAAATGTACACGCAAATTTAGTTTGCAAAATATGTACCTCCGTCTTACGTTAGGGTGGTGAGGGAGAATGAATTATATTAGCTAGCGATGAATTTTCACATCATTTTTAACAACTGTATTTTTATTGATATAGTGCTTTATCATAGGTAGGATTATTAATATGACTCTGTAAATGGGAAACGAAAATAATTGCATGTTCATTGAAACTACACTTTGCTAATTTGAAGGTTAAATCACGTTCAATTGGTTAACATAAGTAACAGGGTTTAGTACAAAGACTGAAAGGCTTTGGCCTACCCCTGTTTCATAAAACAAAGTTGCTCAGTACTCTGCAAATTTAAGATTAAGACTAATAAGAATTATCCAAAATACACTAATTTCTAATATGAAGGAAATTATTAGGGAAAAGTAAATATCATTCCACCAATTTCTATGAAAATTGGAGCAGGAGTATCTGGATATATGTAACTAAAGCTTCCATCGTTCTCGAAATTGTCGAAGGGTAAAAAGTAGTTTTCTATTCATCTTAAATCAAGTCTTCAAATAATGAAATGTCAAACAATGACGAGACTATCCAGAAGATGATATTTAGATAACAATGAAAATGGGAGTATCTCGGAGCAGTAGCGTACCAAGGGGGGGGGGGGGGGAGTGCGGTCCGCCCCGGGCCTTCACCTGGGAGGGGCCCCCATCAGCCAGCCTAGGGGGCCCCACCAAGCAGCTTATTTCCTTTTTTTTTTGGTTGTAAAAGCAAGACTAAGGGGCCCCATCTACAACTCCCGCCCCGGGCCCCCAAAGGCGTTGGTACGCCACTGTCTCGGAGACCGTCTTGGAGATCTGGGATGTCTCGAGACGTCCCGGGTTGACCCACATAGATACAAATGAGCATCTTCAATATTATAAGAACCTAACATTTGCCACCTTATTTGTATTTCTGTGTCTTATGATTTCGGAGGAGATAGGAACGGAAAAAAAAAAAAAAAAACTCTTCTTCTAATATATATATATATATATATCATTTACAAATAAGCTTGATATCAAATCTGCCATCGTATTAATTGCCAACGTGGATTTGAGAAATCATAATAAATTATTATTTATTTTTGATTATAAATATCAGAAATGGGATCAATGAACAAAGCTATAAAAATTCTGTCCTGTCCAAAGCCTCAAAATGATTCGCCAAATATGAGAACAAGTATCACGTGACAGCATATTTCTTTTTTTCGCTCCTCTATTGAGAGATTATATTCTAATATATTATACTATAATGACTAACCGATCAAATAAATCAACAATGTTGTAATTTCCTTTGTTGATTTTGTGTAAGTTTGTAAATTTCGAATTGTAAATATCTAATATTCAGCTATTTTTATTTAATTGTAGCATTTAATAGCTATCTAATTTATTTGGCTAAATTTTATAAAATATTTTAATTGTAAATAATAGTAACAGAAATAAAAAAAAATATATAAATAAAAACAGGCAAAATAATAATAATATTTCTATTTTATAATATTTCATAAATGTTTTTAATTTTCTTAGGAATCAATGCATAAGAGATTTTTTACTGAAACTGTTCCAACGGTTTTGGAAAGAATCGAAAAAATTGCAAAACAAAACAAAGGAAAATATTTAATTGGAGATAAGGTAAAAATGTTTTTCTTATTTATCATATTTATTCATTTCATTATTGTTTACTCGATTTTTGTTTGTCCAGTTTCTTTCTTTTATATACAATTATAGCTATTAAAATTCCTTTTCTTCCATTTCCTCTAAAGACAAAAAACAAAATAAAATAAAATAAAATAAATAAATAAATTTCTTGAAATGGAAAAAATAAGAAATTTAATTTTTTTTTTTTTTTAACTTTATTTTCTTTTCTAGATTACAATTTTCTATAAAGTTAAACGATGATTAATAAAAAAGTTAATCTATAATTATTAGTTGTTTTTATACTATTAAAGAAACTCAAAATCCATTTGACTTTAGGTCCTAATAATTTATTATTTCCTCAATGAATATCTTCAACGAATTTGTTCAAATTTCAATGAATACGTTCTCCCCGTTTTCTTTTACCAAACGAAAGCAATGATATAACTACAAGTTTTTGGTGCTCGAGGCCCAAATGAGGCACTTGTTAGTAAATATAATCCAACATCCCCCAAAAGAAACAAAAAAAACCTTTGCGTCATATTCCAACATTTCATTTAAATGTCACTTGGCCTCTGTTTCTCCTTTCCTCAGCTAAGTCACTTATTAAGAAGAACTACAAACAAAAGGTTCGTGCAAAATAACCAAGTCAGTGGTGACAAACAAAATGGAGACGAAGGGATGTCATCTTAGGCTCGTGCTTTCTTAAGGCGATGAAAAGAACTTTTGCTATGTAATTAATTAAAATCATTTTAACACTCAAGTCTATCGGAACCTTTGAAGAAATAATAACCATGCTTCCATTCAAAGATAAAAAGTAGAAGAGCTTCATTCTAATTAAACAAAGTGTAACAACGTATTCCAATTAAAACCAATCAAAAGAACCAAACGAAGTTAGGCTGATTTAGATTCATTCTTTTTCGGTGAAGCTTTCAAATATTAAATCTGTATTAAACCACCTCATTTCTTCTCTTTTTTCTTAGATCACTTGGGCAGATTTAGGATTAACATTTCTGCTCGGAGAGTTCGAGAATCACGAACCCACCATCTTAGACAAATGTCCAAGACTTCAGGAAATGATAAACAATGTTAATCAACAACCTTCTATTCAACAATGGATGAAAACTCGACCTCCTCCTTCTACTGGGGATCAATTATTTAAGCCAGATTTTGTTATGGAAAACTAATGAAAATGTAAACATCAAATGTAAAAACAATACTTTTGTGTAGAATTCATTTAAAAATTATTATTGTAAGTAAATAACTGAATTGTTCTAACACAGTGTTTAATGTAGTTGACAATGAATCTTCATAAATAAATCAATTATAAAGAATAGTGAGTCTCTTAATTGCTAAATGATAAACATAAATTAAAAATCTCAAGGTTTCAGATTTATTTCAAACAACTGATTTCTACAAATCAAACATAAAATCATTCGAAAGCTGTTTTTGAGGAATATCTTCCACACTGTTATTTTCTTTAATTTTAATTTTCTTTAGCCAGATCTGTTGAAGTTTTATTGAAATTAGTAGGTTTCAAATAACGAACTGAACATTACATCCTGAATCTCCGTTTTAAAGTAAATTGAATGCCTCAAAAAGAAATGTAATTTTCATCTGTTTTTTCCTCATGAAAAACTTACTCAAGTTGGATTTAGATGAAATTAGAAAAAAAAAGGTTTTCTTAAACAGAGTTTGGTTTAAATCCGATTCGTTATTTCAACTATTTGACAAGGTTTGTCTTTGAAATAATAACCTTCGTTCTTAATGGATGAATTTCTTATGCTTCAATTCCAGCAAATTAATAAGTGTTTTGGAAAAGCCACTGTAACTGCCTCAAATATATTTGCTTTACTGGGAAATGAAAAATGGGACTTCCTCAGCTCCAATCCAAAAAATAACAACTTATAATTGAAAAATAAATAAGATAAATTAATGCTTTTAGACAGGCCCCATAATATGCACAATTTTATAAACAAAATGTGTTCAGAAAGGTCGATATTCGGGGGACGTCTATCGCCGTTTTCCTCTTTATCGGAAGCGACTACTTTTGAACCCCCCAACATCCGGTCAGGAAGTGATCTTAGAGGTCTGATTTTTTGGAATGGTCACCTACTTTTTGATGCTGAACGCAATGGTGAAGGTTTCATTCTAATATCTCTAACCGTTTGGCCACTACAGAGTGTGACATCCAGCAAGCATAAAAGCAAGTGCGGTCCCCTATGTTTTACAGACAAGCTGTAACCTAGGAGCCGCTAAAAAAGCTCTCATTAAAAAAATTACACAAAAACTTCTCTTGCAGCAACGAAATTATCATAAAAGGAAAATATAAATTCTAATATCGATTGGAAAAAAAAAATAAACGAATAATAAAATTTAAAAACCTTCTAATGAATTGAAGTTAATTGAATGAAAAAAAAAAGTATCAAATTGATATGAAATCAATTTCTATATTATTAACTTTATCCCATTAACAAAAAAAGGGAAAAAAAATATTATCAGTAGGCCTATATTTTTTTTTTTAACTTTGATAAACTTATCTGTTAATAAAAAACAACTTATGATCATTTTATTTGGATGGAGCAAAAACAGAGAAGGAAGAAACAGCCAAAGGCATTTTTGAAAGTAAGTTCTGTTTACAAAATCTTTTCGTTGTGGCTTATGGAATGGATTGAAACGAGTTACGAGAAAAGAACTGCCTTTACCAGAACCATCTCAGGTATTAAGATAAATGTATTTGAAAACCATCTGCGTTTCATATCAGTTGTATCTTCATTGAAAATCGAAATTTGGTTTGACTTAATGTTCAAATGGCAGAGTTAGGAAAGCAAAATAATTAAGTACAATGTATTTGAGTGTGAAGGAGAAGGAATAAAGAGAAGTGTATTCAATCAATACACCAGGTGTAAAGGAGTCCATACTTAAGATTAAACTTCATCTTAATATAAAAGAAAAGTATGATATTCATAATTTTTTATTTATTTTCACACACAGTAGAAATAAA
Source organism: Thereuonema tuberculata (assembly GCA_023159025.1). Lineage (NCBI taxonomy): Eukaryota > Metazoa > Arthropoda > Chilopoda > Scutigeromorpha > Scutigeridae > Thereuonema > Thereuonema tuberculata. Next base: position 65,656,378 of record JAFIDM010000003.1, read on the forward strand.
TATGGCTAAAAGCAAACTTCCAGGCTTTTACAATCCTGCCCTCCTCAGATTGAAACCGAAAAAAAAGCCTAAAAATGGATCAAATTAATGAAAAAGTGTAACGAGGTGCTTAAGACAGTGTTTTGTTTGCTTTTTAACATAACTGTATTCATAATCTTAAAACAGTTTGTAAGAATTATAAATTTCATGCTATCTTTAAAGTTTCAATTGGTTTTAATCCAAGCTTTGCATTGAAAAATCACTACTTTATTGTTATGCTTAAGTTATGTATTTACTTTCAAATATTCCGTTTCTATTGAAAACAATAATATAAAATAAAACAAGGTAGGGATAGCTATTAGTAAACCAATCACAATGCTTCGCAATGTTTTCTGATACGTCTACGAAAATATTATTGATATTGCCTTAATTTAGTTATTATTATAAATGTGATTGTTGCGAAAGACCAATTGTTGCGATGGTTGTTGCGATTGTTGTCATTGTTGCTAATGAGATTTTAATGATCCTTGTCCGCAGCCAAAACGGGAATATAAGTCTTGATTGATCAGAAGTTGACATTTCGTAGTATTGTGTACTTGAAATGATTGATACAACTTATTATCGAGTCAATTATACAGTTGATAAGTTTTTTTTTTAAAAGATAAATACAAGTGTTACATTGAAAATTGCTCGTTCATGACGAAATTATTGTAATGCATTTTTTTTCTTTTGCAATTCGTTTAGTGTTATTTACATTTCCTATTCATACCTAAAATATCAACTATTTAGTTGTGGAGTCCAAACTTTGTTAAAGAAATTGTTTTTGCGAAGTACAAATAAATTGGAAAATGCATTTGGTGACTTTATTCGTTCAAATATTCAGTAGATTATATTTACCTACATATTCATCAGATTTTGCTAAAAATTAAAAAATTTTGTTTCTTTTTTTTTAATATTGATAATGATATTTTTAAAATAAAGATTTTAAAATAATACTTAATTCAAATATTTATTTTAACAATAGCATTTGTTTTATAAGAATACTGAGAAATATTGCTTGCTCAATGTATTTATTATTATAGATAAAGTATGAATTAATTGAGATAAAATATACTGCAATTTATATAATAAATAGATAAGGTTGTTACATAAAATGCTTTATCTTCTTTATCATTATTTTTTACTTCATATTTAATCATCTGATTTGAAAAACCCCGGAATCATTAATTGTCAAATATTCTGACACTCATTTTTTCTCTAGTGATTGTCTAATTTTCAAACTTTTCAACAGTGGTTCTCAAAATTTCTTTCCTTTACGTTTGACACAGCACGTGGATAGCACGTGAAGTTCTTACATCCAAAGTTGTTTGTTTGTTTGGTGGTTATTTATAAGATATAAACTAACAATAATGTTGAATGCATTCAAATCGATAGGAATCAAATGGATTAGGGCTCTTGACAAAGGACTGCTAATAACAAAAATTATTATACAATTAATACAAAAATACAGAATATACAATTAATACAAAAAATACAAGATATAGACTAAATTCTTAAAATACATGTTTGTTTCAAATTGGTTGAAAAATGATCATTATTTTCGTTTTCAACTAATCTTTGCAAACATTTTTACTTATTAAATAAGTAGATATAGTTTTACTGTTGTACTTACAATCATATCATATAGTATAATAGTAATTTATGTTATGGTTATTTTGCAAATTCTAATATTTTTATCATCATCTTCCCTCAGAAATTTATTCCTAACTTGTGCTCATTCAGTTTTTTTTGTTCTTATTGTGAATTTATCTTATAATTTCAAATTTTGTATGTATTTGAACTGATGTCGTTTTTCAAGGGGAAAAAAGTAACGATTGAAATAAAAAAAGAAATAAAAATGAAAGAATAGAAAATTTAAATTTTGAAACAAAAAAAACCAAAACAAATAAATTTATTACATTTAACTTGAACACTTCGATCAAATTGAGATTTTTATTTGCCTTATATTAAATATTGATATAATTTTTACATAAATATCAATTTGATTGAAGATAAGGGGTCAAGGATTCCTTGCGACCATTTTCAATTGTGAAATATTAGTAATTATAATAATTAAGATAGAAGTTTTGCTAAATATAGCTTCTCTGTGTTATTTCAATTGCTGTATCTTCTTTTTATTCGTTACTTCTTGCTATTTTATGGCTACACGAAATAAAAAATGAAAAAATTCTTACTCGAAAAATGCTGTTCCAGCGTGATCTCGTGCGAAAGACGTCAGAGTGTCACCAAGTGTTTGCATCGGAACCTGGTTGTTTCAATTTCCTTTTCTGTGTTTGTCTTCACTTTCTCTTCGTGTCTGAAGTCTGGCCATTATGGCTTTCTGGGGGAGGCAACGTAGAGGGAGGGTCTCCGATTGGAGGGATCCTTTCCGTAATGATAAGGTTCCTTTAGTAGCCTAGGAAAAAAAAAAAAAAAACCTGAAAAATAAGTAAGCAAACAGACAATAAAACTGTAATCATCAATTCTGTTTATCCAATTTATTTGTTTAACGAAAAACGGAAGATCCATTAAGATAAATAAGATTTACATTTTGATAAAAGTTAGCAGTAAATTTAAAATGAAATTTTATCAAACAACGAAGTTCATTTTATTATTATTTACAATATTAACACAGTTTAAAAAACTGATGCAAAACAATAATAAGATTTCATAGGTAATGTCCTGAAAGCCCCTATGGTTTAGGAAGCAAAGGATTCGAAATGAGGAGCTCTTCTTGATATTACATTTGGCTAAGAAACAGACTGGTTTTGTCTGCGTTGAATGTTGTTTTATTTGGACCTTTATGTGGAGTGACCTGTGATAAATTTATCATCAAAATCTCCTTTATAACTCCTGTCGTATGGAAAGACAAAAAAATAAAAAATGATTATTAAGATTTTCACAACTTAAAATAACATAAAAATGAATAAAGATCAAATCCTTTCCTTTTTCTTTCAGTAAATAAAAATAATTAATTTAAGTTAAAGAGTAAAATCATAATCATATCTTTAAATCTTAAGTCAGACTGAATAGATTGTTAATATTAGGAGAAAAGATTTGTAAGGCTTACTATTTTGTAGATATATGTAGAGTGTCTATTAAACTATTCTGCTACTAACAGATGAAACAGCGTGGCACCTAATTAAACCGACCCCAAAAGGTTTTGCCGGCCTATTGGGGCCGGTTTTATGTGCGCTCCCTGTACATTGCATATAATATGTTGCACCTATCAGTGGCGAACCCAGGATTAGAGTTTTGGGGAGGGGGGGATGTTGTAAAAAGTCCATTGAGATGTAGGCCTATTTAAAAATTGTTTCAAAGATCAAATTCCAAAATAATAAGATACAGACACGTCAATGCTTTAATAAATGTTTTCTTTTCTTTTTCTTTACTTTCCAGTTGATGAGCCACTGGCACCTATTGTATTAGATGATTATTTTCAATCTTTTTTTTTTTTTTTTTTTATCTTTAGGTATTTATTGAAAGTGGTGTCGAAATAGAACTTGGACGATGGATTCTAATAAACATTACAAATTTATTTATTTTGAAATGCGAGGAAGAGCAGAAATGGTAAGATTGATTTTCAATTATGCAGGAATTGACTACGAAGATTTCCGAATGCCTTATGAAGACTTCCTCAAGATTAAACCCGGTAAGTCAAGGATGTTTCTGTATTAAATCTACGTAAGTGGCAAACGATTAATAAGAAAAATTCAAATTTAATTTTGAAATAATTATCCTACTTTTAGTTTTCAAAAACAGACTTCATTATTCTAATCCTATTACTTCTGTTAATGTTTTAGAATTACCCTTCGGTCAATTTCCTATATTGGAAGTGAATGGAAATGTTTTGGCTCAATCTTTGGCAATTGGTCGCTATCTAGCAAGAGAATTTGGTAATGTTTTATTTATATCATACTCAGAGGTGCCCCCCCCCCCCCCAGCCCTTATCTCTCCCCCCCCCCCCCACTCTTTATAATCTTTTTTTACCCCCCCCCCCAAAAAATTGAAAATAAAACCAAAAAAAAAAAAAAAAAAGATTTTACCCTTTTTTTTGAACCCCCCCCCCCCAAAAAAATTTCAATGGCTCAGTCTGCGCCGTGACTCCCCGGCGTGGGCACCCGTGTCATACTTAAAAAAAAAAATATTAGGCAGATTATCTAGGCGCAAGTTAAAAGAAAAGTAAATACAGACAAGATTTTGCTTAAAACTAAAGACTTCTCTTATTATATTCAAATCAGTTACTTGTCGCTGCTTCATTTAAAAACTTTTGAACTCACTATCGTCGTAGTTCTTTAGAGAGAGGAAAAAAAATAGACATGGAGGAGCTTAGACACTCATGTCTGAAATCGATTAACTTACGTAGGCCTATAGTAATGAATAAACTAACCTATATAACGTATTTAAAACTGTTTTTAATTACATTCGAGAACTGAAAATTACGTGACATTAATTTATTTGCTGTCTTATTATAAGTTATGTATCTACGTCACACTTGCAAATCCATTACAAATGATTTCTTATGAAAACGGTTCTAGTCTAATATAAAATGAAAGGAACACTTTTGTAAAGATTATGTCTAAGTAAATTTACAAGTTATTTCATTTTTTTTTTGTTCTCTTTTGAAATCCCTACTTTTAGAACTCATTTCAATTGGCCTACATTTCTGGTAAAATTCTTTTAAATTAACAGAAATTCAAGTTCTTTTGCTTTTCTTCTTCTTCTTTCGAATTTGGCCAACTAGGGACCACGTAAAATAACCTCATGATTTTCTTCCTTCATTCAATCTCTTCCTCCAGTATTCTTTCATCCTTTCACTCTGTTGCTTTCGTCTTTCTTCTGTCCAGATTCCCCCTGTTTTCCTTTTCTGCTTTGCTTGAAAACCAACAAAATTTTTAACTGTTGATCTGAGCATCCCCCTATTCTCCAATGTTTCCGCTGTTATTCCCATTTCTTCCATGTCGCTCTTTACCTCCTTAAACCAGGTTATATGTGTTTTGGGGTTTTTATCAAAGTAGTTAAAGAGTTGCTTTGACAATCTGTCATCATTCATTCTACTAAGGTGTCCGTAGACTGTTATTCCCCTCTTTCTCATTGTGTCCACAATCCTCTCTATTCTTTCGTATATTTCTCTGTTACTTTTGAGTTTCCATCTTCCATTTTCATAGTTTGGACCAAGAATTTTTCGGATTACTTTTCTTTCCAAGTTCATTTAGCTGGGTGACCGTATTCATTGCTAGGCATTCTGATGCATACAGGCTCTCGGGTTTAATCACAGTTTCATAATGTTTTAGTTTTGTATTTATGTTCTTTTACTTTATTTTTACTTTTATTCTTTTATCATAAATGTTCTGTAGGTCTGGCAGGGAATACTAATTTAGAAGCTGCTCTATGTGATATGGTAATGGATTGTTTCCAAGATCTTATGAGGGGTGTAACGAAATATTTAGTATTCCGAAAGGATGAAAAAGAAAAAAAGGTAAAGGATTTTTTTTTTTTACCCTCAAATTTCCTCAATCATTTATGAACGAACTCCATCAAGAAATCTTTGCTCTCTTCCGATGGACGTCTTTTATCAATGCAACTTACATACTTTATTTTTGTACTTTTGCAAAAATCTAAATAGTTATAAAAACATTGGTGCTCTTGAAGTTTTCCTCTGTTAGGAATGAAGTTGAATGGAATGACGATAGTAAACCATTACTTCTTAAGAATTTTAAAATCATTTCGCTATTTCGTATCATCCTGCTTGTCTTTCCCCATTTTGTTCAATGAATATTTCAACAAAACATACTATAAAAAAAAATATTTCTTTAAAAAACGGAAAGTTTGAAAATTTCATGAAAATAACGATCTAATAAATTGCTTCTTTTTGTTAAAAAAAAAAGAAAAAATACATTTGTTTTTAAATCCATTTATTAAAATCTTTTACATCATTACTGGTGAATTAGATATTTGAAACGAGTAATATAAAACACTTTCAATGTTGACAGAGTTCATTTTTTTTTTAAAAAACCTTGTTTTGTTTTTTTTTAAGTTCAAACACACAATCTACTGTAAACCAAATCTATTTCACATTAAAATATTAACAACAAAATGAATTTTTTAGAAATTTTTCAAAAGTTTTGGTTGTTGAAGACAAAGTTACTAATCAAAGGATAAATTTAACAATAGCCCTTTTTAGAAACATGTTAAAACTTACGCCCGCTGATTTTTAATATAAAATTAAAAAACCTTTAATGTATATTTTTAGAATTTATTTTCTAAATTAGTAAAAATAAGAACCGTTCCAATGTGTGGACTTTGAAATTCCTCACCAAAAAAAAAAAAACTTTGCGAATTTTTGTCTCAAAGTAAAATATTTTTTTAAATTGATATAATTTAAGCTAATTAATTGAAGAAAATCGACTTTATTTTGATGAAGTAGATATATTTACAAATAATAAATTAGAATAACTTTTTATTTTGTTTTTTTAGAAACGCATGTTTGACCGTTTTTTTACCCAAATCCTTCCTCCATTCTTGAAGAATTTAGAAAAAGTTGTTCAAAGAACCGAAGGAAAATATCTTATTGGGAATTCGGTAAGACTTTTCTATCTTAGCAGCTTTAAATTTATAATTTAAAAAAAAAAAAATCTGAACCATTTTTTTTTTTTTAATTCTGTTAAAAAATATAGTAAAATGTCTTCCCTTTATTTATCCTAAGAGTTAGGATTTAATTTGTTCTTAAAATCCAAAATAGAAATAAAAACATTTTGGCCCAAGTATCTTAAGTAAAAATATATCAAATTAAAATAAATAATTCAATTTCTTTAAAATTTCAAATTCAGAGAAAAAAATCTGTTGGCTCGTAAATAATAATATTCTTAATTACAATAGTAATTCAGTAAGTATTTCTAATAATTACATTAAATATAATAATAGGACATTTCTGCTAATTGAACATAGGATATATATACTGTATATCCTACCAAAACTTATTTGTCTAATTGGGAAGAATATTATATTTATACTTAATAAGCAGACGTTAATTTCTGGATTTAATTTAGTTAATTGCTTAGTTAGTTATTTCTTAATCCTTTGTTTCTTTTCTTTTAGATCACGTGGGCAGATTTGCAAATGGGATATCTTTTGGGTGAATTCCAAAAGCATTCCCCCAATTCTTTGGATCCTTTTCCCACTCTAAAGGAATTAGTCAAAGACGTCAACAATCAACCAACAATCAAAGAATGGTATGAGAAAAGACCACCACCATCAGAATTCGACAAATTGTTTGAACTCGATGTATTTTATGACGGAGATTTTGATTACGAGACTTCCCAAAAATAATTTTAAAAGATTTTTTTGTTTCAAATTTTTACTTCATAAATTTGAAATTAAAGAAATTGAAAAAAATTTGATTAAATAAAATGTTTGTCAGAAGCACTTAAACCTCTGAAAATAAATTATCAACATTACACCACTAGACATCAGCATCGTAAGCTATTTAGGATCATATGTGCCATTGTATAATTATCGACTCAAACATCCATGGAAACACGCCCTTACCGATATTTTCCTTAATCATCTTGGAAGAACAATTTCGATATATTTCTTTTTAAATTCTTCTTCAAAATGATCTAGGAAAATTCTAGTCCCACTCCCTTCTGGTTCCATCTAATTAAAGCACCTGATGTCATTTAAACAGAATGCTATGGGATTTTTGGATTGTTTTTTGTTCTAATGGTTATCATTTACAATTGGTGTATTTCAATCAATGATAATGAAATATCTTTACATGAAACCAGTAAATTCATCTCAGATTTCTGTGATTTACTGTTAAGTGACATTGATAAGTGGTTTCCCTCTGTTAGATCACAATAAGGAATGGATCGGCGTTTGACTTACGATCATAATAAAAGTTATAAGAAACGTAAAACTTACTAAGACATCAATAAGGTTGAAAACAGCTTTAAAATGTGCTTGGTTTTTTTTTTAGATATACACTGTCCGGCCAATTTATTAGCTACACCCGTGCTGTGCGCACAAATGCTGTGTCTCACAACTACTCTTCAAGCCGGTGGGGGCAGTGTCATGGTGTGGGGGATGTTTTCCTGGCACACGTTGGGTCCATTGATTCCTCTGGAGGCACGTCAGGATGCTAGAGCGTACCGAAATATTGTAGCTCACCAAGTGCAACCGTATATGTTAACAGTGTATCCTCATGCAGATGGCTACTTCCAGCAGGATAATGCGCCGGTGAACAAAGCCCGCATCACTATGGGATGGTTTGAGGAACATGACGATGACTTTTCCTTGCTGCAGTGGCCCACTCAGTCCCCGGATCTCAGCCAGATTGAAAATTTGTGGGATGAGCTGGAACGGGCTATTCGCTCCAGGTCTACACCTCCATCAAATGTTCAGGAACTGCGTGACACACTCATGTCTGCATGGTACACAATATCTCAACAACGTTTTCAGCATCTTGTGAAATCCAAGCCTCGACGAATTCAGGCTGTTTTGAGGGCTAAAGGAGGTCCAGCACGCTACTAGGTAGATGTACTTAATAAAGTGGCCGGACAGTGTATAATTAAAATTAAATTGAAAACATGCGCCCTGCTTTACAATGCACAAAGATGCTAAGTACAACAAAACCATTATTTATAACAACAACTTACAGGCCTTTCCTTTCTAAGTCAACAGTAACCGACTTTTAGTATTCGTTAGTTTAGTTTGTTGATTTTTGTCAAGTCTTATGAAATACTACTTTTCTTAAAACTCAGAACATCTTCCCGAAGGTTCTGAATGGGAGAAGGGGATGTGAATGTTATATGGGTACTGTTACAGGTCGAACTATCCAGCCAATAAGAAGAGAAAACGAAAGGATGGGGTGAAAATAGTGCATACAATTTATCACTTGTAAGCATTTCTTTAATTTTTAAAAAAGAAGTAAATATAAAAGAAATAATGATAGAATATTAGAGTATCTCCAATTCAACAATGGGCTAAACTGGAGAATACGGTACTGCCAATCACAGTCTTCGTATGGTTACAGGTTTCCGCGCAGGGATACATAATGGTACTTGAGATAATGTTATCTCAAGATCGCAGTTAGCCAGATGAGGGTTAGTTTTTCTAGTAAAAGATTGTGCAAAACCATTTTTAAATCAGCTTATCTGCAAATCTCATTCTACTTTTCAGTAGTTAATTGAAAAACTAAGATGACCGTAGTCCAAATCAGCGTGGTACCGTAATCTCCGGTTTCACCTAACATTATTTATCAGCGCAGACTCCCATTTATAGTTAATGAAAAAAAAAAATATTTTAAGGGCTACTCATATAGTTACAGAAACCAAAAATATTCAAAAGGAAATAATAATAATGCCGTTTTAAAATATTTTCATATCTTTCTTTAACTGATATTATAAAATATAGAAAACTGTTAATCTTAAAAAGCACATTAAATAAGAATCATTAAAACAAAGAGATTCTTAAGGAGAATCCATTCCATTCTCAAATATGCAGTTGCTGACGGATTTCTATACGTAGTTAAAAAATTAGTCCGTTCCAATATTTGTTAATTTAGCTACTGTAAAGTCTTCCTATTAATTATTGAATCATAGCTTTAAAATAATTTTGGTATTTCAATGACATTGATTGTATTTATAATAAGGTAGAAATTCTGGTCGTAGCTTAGAAAAGCGTTTGAATTCTTATTATCAACTTTTTTTTTTTTTTTTGGAAACAAAAAATAATAATAAAAAATTGTACAAAAGTAAGATTTAATACTAACCTTAACACATATTCAAATCCTTTTACGATAAATAGATTTTCATAATGAATGAATGAGTGTTTTTTACAGAAAACACCAATTTCGTAATTGATAAATGATCTTTCCTCACAAACTATTATCTGCGAACCTTCGTTTGCCTTTTATGGAGGAACAACAAGTACAAGCAGAAGCGTAACTAGAGAATTTTTCGGGGGGGGCTAGGTCCTTTGTGTTTGGGGGGAAAAAAAAAAAAAAGCGGAGAAATTTAAAATTTAAACTTGTATCTTCGAATAATTTCATTCTTATGCCCGAGTGCACCAAACTTCAGTTAACTTTGATGACAGCAGTTTGGACGGAGCTAAAATTAGTGGGGGAATGCTGTTCCAGAAAAATTTTAGCCTTTGTTTTAAAATTGTGTGAAAGGAAACATGTATAAAAAGAAAATTTATTCAGAAACTTGATAAATTTCTTTTTATACATGTTTGTTTCCTTTCACACAATTTTAAAACAAAGGCTAAAATTTTTCTGGAGCTGCACCCCCCCCCCCATATAAATTTAGCTCCGTCCAAACTGCAGTCATCAAAGTTAACTGAAGTTTGGTGCACTTGGGCATTATTGTTGCAAATAATGCATACAATGCCAATAAGTAAAAATATTTTGTTTAATTTATTTTTATAATTAATATCTATTTTTCTGGGGGAGGGCCACGGCCACTCTGGGGGGGGGGCATCCCTGGCTCTCCCCCCCCCCTAGTTACGCCTATGAGTACAGGTCCACAGTGAAGGAGGTTTCTCTCAGTGACGTCATACCCAAATAGACCCGTAACTGAATAGCGTACGTGCGTTAAGACCTTATTACTCACTACTTCTAATAGAAAGTGTTAAACAATTTTAGAAAGTAATTTAATCAAGTGCGTTTGAAGTCCATGATGGGCAGCAGACATCGTTGGTCACATGAGGAAGAAAATACCTTCTAATTCTAGGAGTGAAGTTCCATGAATCAGTAAATTATTAATCTTATAAGAGAACAGGAATTTCTTAGAAAACTACAGTAACTATTTAAATAAGCGGCGATTTAGATCTTTATTTTTAAATTCAATAAATCGTAACGTTACAATTCAAGTAAACTAAAAAAAATTAAAATATTAAAAAGTATCAAAAATTGTATTTCATTTTTAAGAATCTATTTTTTTTTTTAAACAATTTAAAAAAAAAAAATTCCTTTAATTTAAATAAAAATAAAATGTAAGAATCATGTATTAATTAGTTCTGTTTCAACCAATTTACATTTTGAAGCAAATTTTTAAGGTAATTTTTGTCCTCCAGCTTCCGAATTAATTTGATTTCAAGCTAAAGAACAATATTTTTCTATTTAATGTTGAAACAGGAATTGTTATTTTATTCCTGTTCTTAAGATTTTTTAGTTCTATTCTGAATTTTTTTTGTGTGCTTGTTTTGCTATTCTACTCTACAGTCTTTGTATGACAAATGACAATTCAAATAAACACTATTACAGCTACGACTCCAGAATTATAAAATTCCATTCCTTCTCGTTTTCCTATTAGCTGTGGAAGCATTTTTGTCCTCCATCGCCGTTTGAAGCAGCAGTTGTTTAGAAAAGTTTATTTGGATTTTACCGTGAAAATAATGAAAAAACTAGAAGTCGACTTAGTTCTCCGTTATAAAAGATAACTATTCATGACTAAGCGTAAAACGTTTCAAGTTCGAAATGTTGACGAATACTACTACGAAATTCGACACGTAATTGATTGAATCCATGTGGCTTCATTTGAAAATAAAAAGGGAGGAAGAAAGAAATTTAAATTAATAGAATAATGTTTGGCCATTTCAGAGAATCGGAAAAAGAAATACTTCAATTAAGAAACTTTCCTAAGGATTTTAACTAAGAAACTATGAAAAAAAAGAAAAACTTAGACCCAGGGCTTTCTCTCTTCCCATCCGAATTAATTTTCACGAATTTAAAAATATGTGGAATTTAAAAATATTTCTTTAAATGTAAAAGGGGGGGGGGGATATTTTTTTGTTAAATGTAAATTTAGATTATACAAAAGATAATTTTAAAAATATTTATAAAGTGGTTAATGTTTCAAATATGAATATTTCTAATTGGATTTCCAGAATTGGTCAATCAAGGAAGAAACTTAACCTCTTTATTTTTATTTAATATGAACTCAAAGGAACTAAATTGTAACAATGTAATCGTTGTGAGAAATTTAGCGATTTTGATTATTTGAAATAAGTGTGATTTGCATTTTTTTTTAAAAAGGAAGAAATCAATCTAACATTTAACCTTAATATTTTAATATTTTGTTTTGAGATGAATTTACAGAAATAAAAAAAAATCTAATGGTTGGGTATCTTTAGAACATGGTTTGTGGTCGTTTAGCAATCCAGTCTTTGATAGCTGGTTCTTCGTGGACTGTGGACACCAATTCTTTCAAAACAGGATGTTTATCAATGACTGTGGGTTCCTTGTTCTGCAACTCTGAGAAAGCCAAGTAGATTCCAATGTCAGCCCAAGTGATCTAAAGAAAAACAAATATTATTCAAAACAAGGATTTCGATTTGTTAATAAGTAGATTTCAGTCTTTAAATTCTACACTGAACAGTAAAAGAACAAAATCTGAGTTTTAATTGTAGAGAAGTCTGCAGACAGATTGAAATTTACCCAAAAGCACACAAAGTTCAAAAAATGTGCATTTATAAAAGTTTTCAAAGTTGTAGGCTGTTTTAGACAAGATTTGAAGACAAAGAGGGATTTGACAAATATTACAATGAATATTTACTTAAAAACAAAATCTAATAATAATGTGCTAAAGAATTTTCAGAACAAAACTACTTACTTTATCTCCAACTAAATATTTTCCACTTGTTCTTTTGATCACATTTTCGAGATTATCCAAGAATGGAGGGAGAATTTCAGTCATGAATTTTAGTTTCATTTCTTCCTGTGAAACAAAATGGCAAATTAGTGTTAAAATAAAAAGGGTCCAGGGAAGAGGCTAGGGTTTCTGAAAAGTCACGTGAAAATTAATAAGGTTATTTATTTTAGGAAATTTACAGAATTTATTAACATGATATTCTATGTTAGGAATTTTGATTAACTTATTTGACTGGAACTCTACGTCTCTTATTAAAAAAGGCTCCCGAGATTCAATTTCCTTCTTGTATTAAAATATAATTGAAGCCCTTTTAACAAGTAGGCTTTATTATACAAGATAATCACCAATAAATAAATAATAAAAAAAAAACATCTATTATAATAAAAAATCACCAATATATTTAAAGTGAGATTTAAAACACTATTAGGTACAGATTAAATATTTTATTAGCAGTATTTTCCTTTCAGGAACAAACAAATTATTAAAATTTAGGGATGGTATTTGTATGGTCCTAGGATTAAAATTAAGTTGAAAGTATTTGTAGGATTAATATTTTTTTGGACTACTAATTCCAATGTTATATTTATAATTAATTACATAATGGCATAGTTAATTAGACAGCATTTCTTCGGATCACTCAAATCTTCAGTAAAGATTGCTTGCTTTCTTAAGTTTAGATTAAGAAATCGAAGAACAAAATCAGTTCAACAATTAACAATTACTATAGCTGTAATTTTTATTAATTCTGAAAATAAACTGATGATATAGGGAATTCACCCTAAACTTTTTTTTTTGGGGGGGGGGGGGCGGCAACTGAAATTAAAAAACAAACTTGTACTGATATTGGTTGCAATTGCTTTTAACATTTCTTTTTGGTTTTAACCAATTAACGATTGCTTAAATCATTCGTGACGAAATTAAACATTTAGGGTAACTTACAGAAATAATGTCTACTGATCTACAACATGTATGTATTGAAACATTTTCTTGCGGTTTTGAATTATTAATTGTTTACAATTTTCGTTAACTTTAAAATTTATCTTTTCTTTTCGTTGAGATATTTAAAATATTTTCTATTTACTTTTTTGGCGGGATCTTGTTCTCGGACGTATTTGCCAACTCCAGAAAAGATCTCGTGAAGAGAATCCATTACCATATCACAGACAGCGGCCTCCAGATTATCTTTTCCAACGAGATCTAGAAAACGGATCAGTTAATTTTATATGATTTTAAAAGCAATAATTCTAAAACCTTTAGTTTCTTTTAATAATTCCAATTTTTTTTTAATAGTTAATTGAATAAGAAAACAATTTCAGTTAAGCTCATATAAAGCTAACTAATTACTTTGAGTAGATTGGCAATAACTTACTTAATTCTTTAGCTACATAGCGACCAATGGCCAGTGACTGAGCGATGATGACCCCATCAACAGTCAAAACTGGTATTTGACCAAAAGGCATTTCTGAAAATACAAATTTTGTTAGTCATTCTTGAGATTTACTGGTTTATTTAACTTATTAGTTTCTAACTCTGGACTTTAAAAACACATTATTTATTTGGTTAAAAGAATGGTTTTGTTTGAAATAAGATTTTCATAATTAAAGAGCAACTAACTGCTTACCAGCAATAATTGTAAGTATTTTTTTTTTGTCGTTTACGACTAAAAACAATTTTGTTTTGGATAGTTTAGTAAAAGAACAAAAATAAGTTAAAAATCTAGTCTTGATAAGTTGTAATTAAAATAGTCTGAACGTGTAATTGTTTTTCTCTTTGATGGAACTTACTTGCTTTCATTTGTGGCCATTCTTCTTTGGTGATTCTGTGGTCTTCGTATTCGACTCCACCATAAGCAAATAGCAGACGAATAAGTTCAGCTCTGCCTCGGGCATCAAAGTAAGTCAGCTTGTATGTGTGAGGAGCCATTTCGAATCTGACGAAGTAAGAAAGAAGAAGTTTTTGTTTAAGCAACACAAGATAATTGTATCAGATTGTCAACAGCTACATTAACATTCTCTGACAATGAGTCACTGGATGGAATAAATGTTTCCACAGCTGCACGTTCATCGAATTGAAAGCGACGTTACTCAATCAAAATTCTCAACTCAAAAATTACACATTTAAGTTTATTCCACGACTATTCAGATATTGTAGTATTAAATAGACTATTAAAATATTTTAATAGAAAGATACCATTTCTAAGTTTTATTCAGAAGAAATCTTCATCACTTGGCCTCTAAGAGAAATGAAACGCATTTGTCTCAAATCGAGGAACTAAGAAATAGCCTTTAATATCTCCAGAGGCTTTTATTAGTAAATGCGAACTCGGAAATAGTTGTATTGAAACAAATTAACTTTCAATTTGAATCATTTTATGTCACTAGTTTATTTCTTTGGGATTTTTCTACCATTTCATCAGTTTCCTTGGAGGATACAGCAATGGTTTCATCAAAATAAAAACAAGTCAGGATAATCGATTTCTAAAATGATTCTCTGATTTCCTTAAGGGATTAAACAACTATAATAGTAGCCTTTTAAAAAATCTAATCTTATAATTAATAAAATATTAATTTAGTTTCTCCAGGGAAGGGTGTGTCTTGATAATAGTTGGTTAGTTGATAGTTTTATCGTTATCAGTTTTTTTTTTCGAATAATTCCTAATCAAAATTGATCCGATTCAGAGTTCACATCAATCAATCAATTCACAGAAAAATATCACTCATTTGAAATGTATAGATAATCAATAGCTAAAAAGAAAGCTGTGGCTGTAATCTTATCTAAACAAATGGCTTCGTCCACTTTTATTGATTATCATAGATTTTTTTGTAAATAATCAAAAATATTCTTACTTTCCAATTCACTGAATATAAAAAAGCATTTTATTTCGCTTAATTTTATGAAACAAAAGTTCATAATTGATATTTCAAATTAATCAATGTGAAATTTCAAATATTTTTGATTTTATCAATAGAAGAGTTATTTTGCCTACTACTCCACTGAAGGGGGAGGGAAGTTAAAGCTTTGACTAATAACGATCTTAAAAATGTGTTTATTTAGAATGGATACTTCCATTTTATTTCAAAATCATCCCAAGTGAGTCAAGCTTATTGTTCGAAGGAAAGCTTTATTTGCAGGAAAACAAGTTAAACTTAAATTCTGCAATATTGTTATAAATATTATGCAATACATTTACACCAGCTCAGAACACAGAGGGTTTGTAGTTTTGAAATAGGAAACAAAAAGAAATCCAACATTTCCTGGAAGTTTTTTTCGGATAAATTAAAATAATAATAATAATGAATTTCCTCTTTACGTTTACGACCTTGGTTATTTTAAATTAATAAGTTTTATATATTTCCAAAACTTGGAAAAGATTTACTGTAAAATAAAATATCGTAAGTATTCCTAATTAGGGGCTAAATAAAAAAAGAAGTAATTTCGTAAAATATTAAATTTTACTTTTATTTAATGCACATCTTTAAATTAAGATAGAAACAAAAAGAAATTCTAATTTACAGACAAAAATATAATTTAAGTGAAGCGAACCAAATGGACGAATTTAAATCAATTAAAAGGGAGATCCAAATATTGCTACAAATTAGACAATTGACGCGATTTCTAACATTTTTTCTAACGCTGATAATTCTTATTTAATAATTAAATGTCTTTTGTAACTCATTAGTAGAGGTGTTAATAATATAGCAATTATTTTGAGGTTTTTTTTTTTTAAAATGGATTTGCCAAAATCGCCAATTCCCCTTAAAATGAAATCTGGGAACCTTTCTTAATGAATCCATGTCCCTTTTTTTTTTCTGCATGGCCTCAATTAGTAATAATAAATTAAGTTTTGTCTAGAAAACTCATTTTAGTATTTCCGTGATAAACGGGTGAAATCAACCAAAATGAATGCCACCCTATTAGTCACTTTAATGAAGTATTTTCGTTAAGTTAACGCAATTTACAAAACCCACTAACAAACTGTTCTTTTAAATTATTATTTTTGAACAAAAATATAATACATTTCATTAAATAAATTAAATATTGATGAGAATATTTATTATATAATATTATGTCAAATATTAATAGCAATCTATGTATACATTATAATAATTTAAAACGTTGATTACAATGATACCATTATACACTGGCTCCGAAGTCATAGTTGAATTTAGACAATCAGATATCCTGCATATTTCTCTTAAACAGGTGGGAGTTTGAAACAGTCAGAATAAGTCCATTAAATTAATACTACATGAATAATAAAAGAGTATTTCATTGAAATGGACTGATAGAATCAAGAAAGATAAGACAATTAATAATAAAAACCAAAATCCCCATTACCTGGAAGTGCCGCTGCTGAGGAGATGAAGGTTCGCTTGTGATCTGCCGAAGACAACACTCCACCCTCAGTCACCACTATTTGAACCTTCCATGCAAAAATCACGTGACGTTACAAAGCACATTTAAACTATGATAGACAATCATATGTAAGATTACAAAGGGATTAGAACAACAGTCATGATGTCGCCTTTTAAAAATCAGTATTGATTTGCGATAAACGAAAAACTTTTTATTATTTCCCGGATTTTGAATCGATCGAACGATAAAAATCGAACCAAAGGAAAAACTTATCAATTGATTCATGACTCATTCGAAAAAAAAAAAAGAGCTCTGTAATAAGAGAAATTATTTTAATTCTCGTAGAATAATCACAGTAATAATTAAAGAATGCATCCGGAATACAATCAGAATGAAGATTACTATAAAAAAATAAAAGTTAAATTGTCATTCTGGAAAGTGTGTTTTAGTGTCTGTAACTACCAGGAAAGAAAAGAGATAAAAAATATTAAATATTTTATTAAATATCTCATTAATTCTTATTAAAACAATAGAATTTTAGGAGCAATACATTCACGTTACAGATTAAAAGTATCTAAAGGTCCCTATTTTTATTGGAGGAAGTAACAAAAAAGAAAACACTTCCAAAAAATAATCCTAGGAAAAATCGTCGACTTGTGACGGGGATTAAACCCACATCTTCTAGTTCTATTTGAGTCATTAGATCCTTCATACATTTTGGGAAGTTAAAATACCTTCTATCATTAAGATATTTATTTTTATTTTTTTATGTTTATTAGTTCATTATTCCTTAACGGAAATGATGTTTTTAAATAAATATTCAATTGTATTTAAACTATAACTTATCTATAGAACAACGTTATATAAATTATGCCTCCGTATCTAAGCAAAAGATGTTATGTTGTGATCTTAAGTGTGTTTTTTTTTAGGAGTCATTTCTACTGTAATTGCATTTCGAATGGATGTCATGTCCGTCACAATAACTCAAAAAATCTAAGCATCTGTAATTTTTAACAGTAGGTTAACATATTGAGGGAGAACTCCCTAGTGATTTTGATAGACATGGACCAGTGAGTAACAACGACTGTTCATTTTTACTTTCAGTTTTTTATTTATCTTTTTCTTTAATAGAATCTAGAAAGCAAATCTTTAAAAACTAAAACCACTCTTCATTAAAATAAATTAAAAATAAATAAATTTTACACTTCGTAATAAAACTTAATTGTTAAATATTATTAAGTTTAAATCAATTTTTATTGAATTTTTTTGTGAAAGAAAGGAATTAGCTAGTTTTTTTTTTATCTGATACTTCCCTGAAATAGCTTTGTTTTTGATTCGACATAGGTTTCATTTAAAAAGTCAGGAATCCATCTTGATAACTTAGATGATGGCTTTGTTCTCCATTTATTAAGAAAGTACTAGAATGGACAGAGACAAAATATTTCTCAATTAACAGCTAATGGTTGGTATTTAGGATGTGATGTATATTGGGAAACTGTAAGTAGCGTAAAGTTCTTACTTTACTACAACATGTAACTAAAAATTCTGTTCTTCTTTGGCTAAATTATTTTAATTTTTGTAACAAAAGAGGCAGGATCTCATCGTTTTTATTCATTATATTCTATATTTCATCCAGAGAATTTCTGGACTTCCTCAGGCTTCTTTTTGAAAATTAATGATACATAGATTTATATTTTTAATAATTATAAATATTTCCATGCGACTTTATCTTAAAACAAGTTACAGACATTTTCATGCGTACTTTGTTGTAAACAATTTATAATAATTTCCAACAATTTCGTGTGAATTTGACTTTGAAACAAACTTTTTAGGCTTCTGATACAAGTATCAGAAGTCTTATAATCCCACTTTGTCCGCTCGACTGTGGACTAGTATCATTAAATTATCATTAGCAACAATCACAACAGTCGCAACATTTGCGTCTTTTGCATGCGCAACAATCACATTTATAATAGAGCTCTAAAACAACCACAACAATCACAATAATCGCAACAATTGCGCCTTTTCCATTCGCAACAATCACATTTATAATAATAAGGAAATTAAAGCAATATCAATTGTATTGTCTTATACATATCAGAAGCCGTTGCGAAGCATTGTGATTGCTTTACTAATCGCTATCCCTACCTTGTTTCTTTCGACTTTAAAGTATTTGAAGATAGTTTGAAGTAATGACTGAAAGAGGCAGGGTTTTCTTATTCCTTTACTGGCTCTCAACAAATATTTGAACTGTACGATGAACCGAATACTGATAGGCAGAGGCACATCCAGGATTTTGGAATAGAAGAAGTTGTGATGGTCGTCGTAATCATTCAACCAAAAATAAAAACATTGTCTCCTTTATTATATGAAATAAATATAAAAAAATTGTGTCTATAGGGGCATGGCTAAGGTTCAATATATTCCTAATTAACCCATGTCCGGAAACGCCCCATTAAGGCGCTAGGTGGTCCTAAGATGAACCTTTCCGAAAGAACATATCCTCTGCTTCCCCGTAAGAAATGTTTTGCAGGCGAGCCCACACATTTATCTGCGGATGCTATTTTTGTTTGTTTCATATATATTATGACATATATTACTTTTTTAGTTGTTTTGTATTGTATTGCTTCCAAATACTATTTACTTTAGTTGATACACTTATCTCGTTTTTTTCTTATCTATAATTAAATATATTTATATATATTTTGCAGTTGTGTTTTCAATAACTAAGGCAGGTGTTCGTCTATGTCTATCAAATTTTGTTCTCCACAATGTGGGAAATGGGCATAAATCACTTTGCGAGATACATTTTGAACGTTTTTGTAGAAGAGGAAGCCATTTTCATCCCCTTTCTTCAACACGAAAGAAAACTTTCTGTTCAAAAAGTCGCCCACTAGGCCATATATTAGGAAGTAATACTTTCATCATCCATACATGGGAATGTAATGAAAAAGAAATAAGCCTAATCCTTCAAAACGTAAATCAATGAATAAGTATACAAAAGCTCTACAAAAGTTATGAAATCGATTCTTTTCTTTAAAGTTACTCTTAAGAATAAAAACGTCGTTTTGACAATTCAAAAAGACATGTTTTTCAATAAATCAATCAACTTTTCACAGAAGTAACTAATGTTTTGTTAAAGAAGGTAAAATTGCTTGACAGAGGGAAACAATGATTAGACGACATTAGGTATAGTAGATGGATCCATTCAGATTTCATTTTCTGGGGCACTGAGCAGAAGAGATAGGTTTACCTCAGGTCTTGGTCTCAGCTACTGAAAGCTCTCTTACATTGTAGAATTAATAAGTTAAGGCAGATCAAGTAACTTTGTTTAAACTTCTGTTTTCAAGGAAATTCTATAAAGTTTCATCAGAAGATGAAGACTGTCATGTAGTGGAATTGATGTTAATTTTCAAAACGTAATTAACTTTATAGGCTTCATTATTTTTTTTAAATAATTTTTTTTATTATTTTAGCAATGTTATGGTTCACTAACTATGCTCTTTGTAGCCCTGAATGAAATGAACATCCCAATGAAAGGGTTAGGAAACATTTTTTTTTAAGAAATTTAAGGAGTGTTGGTCTTAATGCGGTTTAAGAAAGCTGAGGTGAGAATAATCGATTGTGGTCCAGCATTCTTTAATATTATTGTAGCAACCGAATTTGGAAAGTGCTGCTGGCAATTGCTGACGTCATGATGAGGTCGGTTTCTGGTTTTTGTACGAGATTCAATCGCACTTGTCTAATTCAATTGGTTTTCTTGACGTCCTGATATTTTCGTAACTTCATCTCTGCCCTTGAATTCCTACTCATAAAGGCAAATGATACGGATATCACAGCTCTCCATCCTGATCAGGTCAATGGATTTTGTGCACAACTTCTTCAACTTAAATATTGTGCTCGAACATTTTTCTACAATCCTCTGCTTCCAGGATTGTTCGATTGTTCTGATACTCGAAGGAATATACCATTTTCTTATTTCATATGTTAAAAGTAAATAGCTGTTATGGAATGGACGTGAATAGACTTACATCTCAATCAAAATCTGAGATCTTCATACAATATCACAACTCCTTTAATAAACTAAAAACAAGAATACTTCTTGTTTTCTTCTTTGAACAATAAAGAAAAATTAAAATTATTCAAAGAAGAAAACAAGAAGAAGATAACAGAAAATATGATAAATTTTGCAAAGACTCTAGATATATTATGAACATTAGTAAAAGAGTGTTAAAGAAAGATGAAATAATAGCTCTAAACAAAGGCATTGATTTCAATATAAAAGGTAATATCAACACAAATAATGTTATCACAGAAATTGAGAAAAAAATGTTTCTCCTAAAAGATAGAAAAGATATTTTCCTACAAATTTATAATAATCTAGATGAAGAAAGAAACCCAAAACCTAACATATCAGAAAATGAAATCAAATGTATCAGAAATCTATTAGAAGACAAAAGCATCAGAATCGATAAATCTGATAAAGGTAATGTTTTAGTATTAATAGACAAAGAAGTATATGATAAAAAGGTTGAGGAGATTTTAGATTCAGAAGATTTCACAGAATTACAAGAAGATATGACTATTAAACTATACAAAAAAATAAAAACTGAAATTTCAACTTTACAGAAAAATAATATTATTAATTATTATCAATACAAAGATATGACTAAAAACATGACAAATATTCCAGTATTCGAACCCAGGATCAAAATTCATAAAATCGAATACCCAATTAGACCTATTATAAATTCTTTTGGCTCACCCTTACAAACTTTGGGTAGTTTCCTAAACTCGATTTTGAAAATTATGCCACTAGATTTACCTAATATAGTATTAAAAAACACTCAAGAAGCCATAAACTCAATTAAAGAATATAGAGTAAATAACAGTTGTAATAGATATAAATTATACACTTTAGATATTGTTTCCATGTACACAAACATCCCTCTCCCAGATACCACGGAAATAATTGAATCCAAATACAATGTTTTTTTACAAAATAAATTCAAGATGGATAAAGATCATTTTTTTAAGATTATTGAATCTAGTGATGGAAAATAGTTATTTCAAATATAAAGACAAAATCTTTAAACAAATCAAAGGTTTCCCGATGGGTAGCCCAGTATCAGGCACTTTATGCAACATTTACATGAATTGGATGGAAGCCAATTACATCATGAAATGGACAGAAGCTAAATTCTTTTATAAAAGATATGTAGACGATATATTGATTATATGGGAAGGCACAAACAGACAATTCTCCAGATTTTTAAATTATATAAATAAATTCCATAAAAACATAGAATTCAAAAGTGAAGAAGAAGTAGATAACAAGATCAATTTTTTTAGATATTACATTAAATTACATTACATTACAGGTTTAACTTTTGAACATTACAGAAAACCTTTCCAAAGCAACCATATCCTAAATTTCACTTCAAACCATCACATATCCACAAAAAAGGAAATAATCAAGAGTCATTTAAAGAAAATTACAGATTATACAGAAGATAAAAAACTATGGCAAGAAAAGATTATAAATTTGAAATTAAGATTACAAATGAATGAATACCCGTTAGATTTTATTGAAAAAAATTTCAATGATTTTTTTAAAAGAAGAAATATCAAAAAGGTTCCAAATAATAAAGAAATATTCAAAAAATGCATGATTTTCCCTATTGGTCTGAAAATTAATGATACTATAAAAAAAGAATGTAAAGAAAATAAAATAAATATTGTGTATTTTAAAGATAATGTTTTATTCAAATTTAAAAGAGAAAGGGAAAACACAGAGCTACACAACATGGGTATGGTATATGCCCTCCAATGTAGAGATTGTCAGGGGGTCTACATTGGGAGCACAGGCCGCACATTAAAAGAACGGGTAGAAGAACATGTAGGGGCTTACCGTAATAATCATGAAAATATATCAGAATGGGCAGCCCACTGCATTCGTAATGGTCACAACCCTGATCCTGTAGTTCATATCATTTATAAAATGCAAGATGAATACAAAAGATTCACTTTAGAATATTGCTTGATTAATTGTTGCGTATGCTTCAACAGAGACAAGTCACAAAAAGTAAACAATATGTCTTTAAGTATTTTCAGGAATTCTCTAATAAAAAATAAAAGATTATGTAAAATTTTGAAATTTAATTAGCTTTAGTATGGTATGATAATTCATTGTTCATATTATCTCTTGTCAATAATATATTTTGTATCAGTCATTGTTTTTTTATTTATGACAATAACATCTTTTAATGTATTACCACATTATTACTATATTATCCCACAACAATCACTGTATATATTCATTGAATGTACTACTGTATTATTTAATTTTGTAAGGTTAGAGAAAGTTCATTCTCTTACCGTTTAATCGTTATTTTTATTTTATTTTTCTTTATTTTTATTTGTACCCTGAAGAAGTCTTTGAAAAAATATATAAGACGAAATATTGGATCGGATCGGTGAAGAAGTATTCTTGTTTTTAGTTTATTAAAGGAGTTGTGATAGACTTACATCTCCTTCTATCAGCTAAAGATGAATTGAGGGGATTTTCATAGACTTCTGTGAATTCTTTCCATTACATATATTTGGCTGTTTTTAGGTACATACAAATAAATTTTAATGGCAATTCTGAGTAACCATTTTGAAATTAAAAATAGTTTATAATGTGGGTGAAATGCAACTAAAATCCCATGATTTTTCGATTTTTAATATAATTGAAAAAAAATTATAATTATAGATTTAAATATGTAAACATCATTTGTTTTTTCAACTTGTTTTCCAATCTTAAAAGAACAGTAAGGAAACGCTGTTTTCTATCATTTCTGTTTTTATTTTTACTTTGTCTCTGGAAAATGTCTGCATATGACAATGGTTTCAGACGATATTTAAAATCTCTCATATTTAAATTATTAGTATCAGTAATTTTCAAGGTTATCTTGGAACTGAAAGATTAGCACATGTGTTTGATAATCAATTTCCAACAAGAACGTTCAGTTCGAAAAATGCTTTTTAATGTGTGTGTGTGTGTGTATTTAAAAAGCTCGGTTTTTGTTTGTTTTGTTTTTTCTTTATACAATCTATTTAAATAAAAATGTAAATGTTCGTTTGTTCAAAATCTTAAAATCTCCGAAAGATCTTCACCGATTGCTTTGAAATTTTGACACAACATTACATTCGAATACGCGCATATTTTTATATACCTATTATATGATGTCTCACCTGTGACAGGTAAAAACACGCTTTTTTTTTTGACAACCCCAGGTGTTTGGCGCCAACCCGCAATACACCTGAGTTAAGCGGAGAAGCTACAACGGGCTGGGAAGTCGTATATTCTCCGATCTCGATATTAATTTGCTAAATAAATAAAGTTTTTGTTTTTAATGCTATGTACGCAAGGGTTCAAATAAATATATATATATATATATATATATATATATATATATATATATTTCGTCAGTTGCCAAAGAAGAGCAAAAGGTAGAGTACCTTCGGATAAATGTAGGCTGTTTTGGAAGGTTAAGCTACATTTTACCAGTCAAACAGATTGAAGAGAAAAACAAAGGAAAGTTATAACCCAAATTAGGTTCGAGTGTATTAATCAAATAGTCCGTTACGCTTCGGTAGCTCTGATGACGAAATTTAAAATTTATTCCCAATTTTTTTTTTTTTTTTTTTTTTTGATAGACTTCAGTTATTGAATAGTCTTACAAAAATTTACATACTTTAATTTCCAAGTTTTAAACTTCAATTATTGTTTACTTTAATTGCTGAGCCTCCCAGTTGACTAACATCATTACGGTCAAGGTAGTCCAGCTTATATTTCAAAGTTTTACTATTACTAAAACGGTACATTATGATTTCGGAACCAATTTGACATTCAGTTGTTTTGGTGTAGTTTAAAAAAAAAGATCAGACACAATAATTAAAAAAGGTAGGAAAAAGAAGGAGTTGAAAAACATAATAATTAAAAAACACAAAAAAACGTTAAAATCTCGACCAGGTTTCGATCGGATATGTCGATCTTTTTCAAGTCTTTAAATATGAGAGATTTTTTAAAGGTTTGTTTGTTTTTTATTTTTTTCTAAAAATCTTGTTTTTTGTTGTTTTTTTTTCCCAGAGACGAAAAATAATTTTTATTTTATTAAGTAATATCATATCTGAAATGTGAACTTTGATTTTCGTTTAGTTTCTTTGCTTAGAAGAAAGATAAAATTATAAAGACCGAACTGATAAGGTACAGTTGATAACTCCTTCTAAATGTACGTGCAATGGAACTTTGAATCGCAATTATATGGAAGTGGAGCGAAAAGAAAGAAATTAATTTCTGAAAGGTCTGCACTAATAAAATAAAAAGCTAAAAAATAACAAGGGAATTAATGCTTTTAGTTAGTGTCAAAAGCAAAGCGGCCCCATAATATGCACAATTGTATAAACAAAATAATTAAAAGTAAATAAAAATAATTAAATAAATAAAAGAGCATATAAATGCAAGACCGTTCCTTTGTTTTACAGGCAAGCTGAAACCTAGGGGCCCGCTATTACAATGCTTAGTGCATCATTTGGATATGTTAAAGAATTTATGAAACAATACGTGTGTAAATATTAACAATGACGTCCTCTTGGCAATCGTTAGTATTATGTATGAAGCATCAGTATTATTACTGTGTTAATTGTTATCATTATTACTAACACTGCTACGGAAAACGTTAATATGGGGACAGGGAGTGATTTTTTTTTTACGTGATCACCTACTTTTTGATGCTGAAGGTTTCATTCTAATATCTCTAACCGTTTGGCCGCTACAGTGTGTGACATACAGTACGATAGACAGACAACAGAAAAGCAATAGCGGTTCCCTATGTTAACTGTAACATGGGACCGCTAAAACAGGATTTACTTCAAAACCTCATAAATGTATAGATTAAAGCTGAACAGCAACAGATTATGCAAGAGATTTAGGCTCCCAGCGATTCTCGACCAACGGTGGGATGGTCATTAATCCCCGAGGAAGAAATCCAATGCCCATTTGACAGAGGTCTAAGTGAACCCTAGTGTCCATCAGGAGAAGTAACCATGGAAAAATCCCTGGAATTGAACCCAGGCTCCTCCAGTCTGCAGTGCCTAATCCACTGGGCTATCAGATATAATGGCTAAATACTGAACCATATGTAACTGACAGGTGCCATTGTCAGACACGCTTTACATCAATGCTGTATTGAATTCACGAAGCTGCTTTGGGTCGTACTTCAGTTAGAACAGGCTGAAACCAGAAGATCAATGAAATACTTTGTCAGGAAAGTTTCTTTTAGCAATTTATTGAGAGCATAGAAACCTCAAGCTGACGAATCTGGGCTGAAATCTGAATGTTGAAATATCTTCCACTAAAATTCAGCAATCCTTGTCTTCAAACTTGCTCATATCTTTCATTATCAGACAAAATGATACCTAACTATGCAAAGATATGAACATCTTCCTTTGATTGTAAGTTCACTAATCCTAATTTCATTCTCACTGATCATTTGACTAGGAAGTCACTGGGGAGAGGTCAGTGGCAAAGCAAAAAGTGCACATCACTGTACATGCTGCATGAAAATTTTTTAGAGTTGGTGACGAAATGTACTTTCCCTGTAGATTCAACTGAAAAAAATGGTTGCACCAAATCTCATTGTCAGACAATGCCAGAATGCTTATACATTCCTCCTCCTCTTCCATTTTGTTTTTAACTTGCACAATTTTTCAATGTTAATTTCAGGTTATGTCCATGAAGCTACAATGGATTCAATATTTGTTGCAATTTCATCCTCTTTGGCTTGTAGAAGCTCATTCACTTTAAACCCATCATCTGCATTAGTGAAGGGGATTTCTTTATGTAAGAGAAAAAAGTGTTTTTACTTTGGAAATCCGTATGCTGTTGTCATTAAGTGTTTTTAAATAGATTTTTAACTGTTAGATGATGCAACTTTCATTGGATTCTCACACTCACAGAAGAATTTTAGAAAAGATACTTACTAAATCTTACAAATCACATTAATCTGATTGTCTATTCATACAATCCCATTATTTCCTTGAATTTGATTGCTCCTTCTGGCTATATATGACACTGTGAAGAAAAATTCCAATATATTTGTTGAGCTCACTGCAAATATCATAATAAATCACTAATTCTTGAATGAACCCAAGTGAAGCAAAAATGTACTGATATCATACACTACAACGTAAGAACCTTATGAAATTTTCAATTGCCACGGACACAAGCATAGATGCCTTTCTGAAGTTTGGAATTTCAATGTCTGCCAGATTGGGAAGATGTTTTTCCTCATACTGACAGTTCAAATAATCTTTGTCAGGCTTTACGTTGAGGTTAATCCATTGCTAAAACTTCCAACTTTAAAGATAAAGAACTTAACCCATCTTGTGTTAAGTGTACACTTGCAATTTAATAAAAAGTCTCTAATGAAATCATCAGACAATGCTAGCAGTGTAAGATAAAAAAAAAAGGTTAGCTTTATTTTTAAGATGTCATCAATTATTTTAAAGCTATAAATTTGAAGAATATCTCAGAAGCTGTAACTACATCAATATTTAGATTTAAATACTTCCTGCAATAACAAACAAACAAAACAAAAAACAATATCAATTTTAATTTTTCACAATAAATTTATTGCTTTTTTTTTATGTTACACAAAATACAATATTAAAGTTTTAAACATTTATTCTGAAATACTTCTCTCAGGGAACACTTTATTATATTTCAAGAAATGAAACTTAAAGCAATCAATTCAATTATACTCAAATAATTAAGCATTACTAAAATTTCAAATAACTCCTACTTTAATACCACTATATTTCATCTCTCTCAGCTAAAGACTTCTTCAGGTGACGACAAGAAATTAACTCTTCTTCTAATCGTCATCTGAAGAAGCCTCACTTTGAGATGAAAAATTAAAGTGGTGCTAAAGTAGGAGGTATTTGAAATTTTAATAATGCTTGGTTATTTGAGTAGAATGGAGAAGAATATTGATGAAGAATATAATCAATTCAACTGTTGACATCTTATAAAATTGCAATAAACAATAGCAGCGGTAATGAAGAGTGGGAAAGAATCTATTAGTTAGGCCTATTTGTTAATCTTCTAAGTATTTTCAGTCCTTTTATTAGAATTTATGTAAGACATATTTGATGTAATAATAACAAAATTATCTGAATATAAAAAACAAATAGAAATTTTCAGTTTCTAAAAAATAGTCTATTTTTAATTTCCGTTTTTGTTTGACGGAAAGCAAGACAAGGACTAACACAATCCTAAAATTATTATTTAAATTTGAATTCTCTTATGCAGCTGACAATACATTATTTTTGATAAACAAAAAACTTCAAATCATCAAGAAAGATAAAAATAGTAAAGCTTTTAATTAAAAACACTAACACATTATAGAAATATTATTTTTTAAAGTTTAATATTTAATTGAAAATAAGAATTTGGTAGATGTACAAATGATACAAGTAAATAAAAAAAAAGATTGTAACAGCATTGCAAAAATGCTAGCTTTATTTCAAAAATCAAAAAGAAATCATAATTAAAATCTACAGATTAATATTTCACTTCAATTTACTAAGTTTCTTTTCAGAGGAATATTATTATTATTATCAACAAAACTATTACAAACAAAATTAAATGTCAAACTAATTACTAAGAACTGTTCTATTAAGAATTAAGAGATTTTGTCTTAATAAATGTTATTTATTTTGCTTTTTGTTTTTTTTTAGAACAAGTAGAAACCCAGTGTTTACTTTTAAAACATTTTTGAAATTTTAATATTAAGTGTTAATGTTAGAATTTGTTGATATATTAATTTTATTACTTAAACTTATGTAAAAACTGACATTTTTAAAAAGGAGGAAAATAATTTAACATTTACGCTTCAATAGTTTTTATACTGAACTGTTGCTCAAATTATTTTTTTGTTTTTTGCTTCTTTTATTGTATCATAATACATTGTCTTGATTTATTATAAAATGAATTTATACTTAAAAGTATTCTCTTCCTGTATTCAAAACAAAGAAGCAAAACACTAATAAAACAAGTGTATAATAATTGTTGTGCAATTAGCCTTTACTTGTATTTATATAACATAATTATATATATATATATGATGTCATATAAACACAAATGTATGGAATTAATAATAATAATAATAATAAAACGACAGTGAATAGATCAATGCTTGTAAATGATCATCACCATTGGCTAGCCAGATGATACACCTATATCGTCTTTGCAGAAGACTAAGTCTTTGCTAGGATGTGAACTGGACATAATAAACTGGCTAATAAACTTTAGAATGAAATATTACCATAACTGATCTGATCTCTGCACTAGGTTCCTCATTAACACACGTTTTTTGATAAAAAAGCAAAAATGTTTTGAAAGTTGTATTCAGTTTATACAGCACTTAGAAACAAAATTACAAATTAACACTCATCCGATGTACAATAACGAAACATTTATTTAACTACCAAAAAAAATAGTTGCAAACTAATAATGTTTTTTGCTGCATTCAAGAATTAAACAATAAAAAAAAAAAAAGTAGAAATTCTTTATAACTTATGACAAAGATAACTGTGTTATGATTTTTGTATTGAGATCATTAATACATACTTTCAGAAATAAATAGAAATTTTAATTAGAAGTCGTGTAGAAAAAAAAAAAAGCTTTGATATTTCAGAAAATACAGGAATAAATCTTTCATTTAACTAAATAATTAACATATTACCGTATTACATTGAAATTAGAAAGTTGAGTGACAAATAAACAAACTAATTTATTCTACATATCTATTATAGATAGAATAGATTTTTTAATTGACATACCAATATTAATGTTTTCGAAAGCCTTTATAATAATTAGTAAATAAAATGTTTATCAAACATTTACAATTTGCATTATAAATTGAAAAAAATCAAGCTTGTTTCAAATATTAATTGATATTTAAAATGACTGGTTCTTATTCTTTTAACAATAAGTAATGATGGGGAAAATGTTGATTCAGATTTCTGTATTTAAATTATGTAAAAAAATAAATAAAAATGGAACAGTTATTACCTGTAGATAAATACTGAATCTTCATGTATACAGTTATGCAGGCTGTCTGACCATTATGTGCTAACATTTTTAATTTAGCAGTTATGGTTATTTTACTCAATATATCACAGTTATTTTGATCAACCTTAACTTTTATAAAATTATCCATAATTTTTCCTGTCTTGGAAACCATTAATAAACAAAAATTTATGTATTTTAATTACACATGAGAAATCAGAACGAACTTTCATATTAACAAAAGAAAAAAACTTTTTTTTAAATTTAATAATACATTAACAATGACGGAAAATTACAAAGTTATGCAACCTGTAAGTAATTCTATTTATTCAAGTCAATTTACTGCATATTATAATTTAACTTCTAATGTTCCTATGGAATTCTATTACAAATATGAATTATGCTCACTGACAATTTGAATGCAGCAAGATATTAAACATTTAGCAATCTCTGTTATGTCTAAGATTAATACAAACTGTTTGACTGAATTGAAAACTAACATCTAATTTTTGTCAGTTTTACAGATATGTAGATGAAAAACTTTTTCCTAATGTATATATATATATATATTTCAAATATCTTCTGCACTGAGGTAACATGAGGGAACAACAAAAATTTTTATGGTAGCTACAATAAGGAAAACACTTATTTGAATCACAGAAGCAACATCAGTACTTCAAATATCAAATGAGTAATAATATACTGGAACCAAAGCAGTAATTTATATTAGCCTTTCTTGGTTTTTTTTTTTTAAATCTATCCTTAGTCAATGGGTGAGTTAATGGAAAGTAATAGTTTAGAAGTTACATTGTATACAAAGGCACATGATTAACATAACTTAAAAAGACTAAAAAATTGAAAAAATATTCAGGACAACAAATATTTATAAAGAAAGTAATAGCTGTTAGTAGCCACCTAGAGAATGGCATCTATTAATCATCAAATAACAGTAAAAAACAAAAATCATTTACTGATTTTTGAAATTTCACCTTTTCTGCTCAATATTTTCTTTTTCTTTATTACTACTGTTTCTGTTGCCTTTAGCTGAATTTATTGATATCTTTACTGACAATTTCTTCATTTTCTCAATTTCACTGATGTCCACATTATCTAACAAAGTTCTGTGTTATGTAGTATTTAACGTGCGTATATTAAAATAAAGAGAAATTGAAAATAAATAAAACACACTTACTTGGAAACAGGATAAAAGGAGAATAAAAAAATGGTAATAAAGATACAGTTTCGGAAAACTGAATGCATTCCATCATCAGGGACGGCAGAAACTTATAAGACATCACAAAACATTTAGGACGACATGAGGTGGGAATACATAGTTAGAGTATCTCACAGAGAGTCACTCTCTCTCACTACATATCCCCACCTTGTGTCGTTCTAAACATTTTGTGATGTCTTATATGTTTCTGCCGTCTCTGATGATGGAATACGTTCAGTATTCTGAAACTGTATCTTTATTACCCTCTTTTTTATTCTCCTTTTATCCTGTTTCCAAATAAGAGCGTTTTATTTATTTTCAATTTCTCATTATGTAGTATTTATCAATGGAAAAAGTGAATAGTACAAAATCTGTCATGGCACAACATTCCTTGAATAATCATGGTCATTAATGAAATTCAGAAGGCAAAGAATCTCAGTGAGGAATATACAGGCGGTCCCAGGATTACAGACGACCAGACTTATGGGATTGTTCCCCAAAAGGATAATTTATAATTAAATTAATAATTTGGGAACTAGTTTCTTCTACACATGTAAACAGATCTGCATGGCTAATATTCTTTCTTTTTCTTCTTCTTATTATTAATACCATATCCGAGTTATATACAAATCCGACTTAGACATTCTCAGGAACGTATTTCATCCATAATCCGGGGACTGCCTGTATATTTTTATGAATATTTATAAAAAAACACTAATGAACTACATACTATTAAACATGTTAAACAGAAAAGATGAAATTCTTCAAATCAATAAATATGTTAACAAAGCATTAACAATTAGAAATGAACAAGTTTTTCAAACAAAAAACATCTGCAAATATATTTTGAAAGTCTGGTAAAAGTTCTTTTGTTGCTGTTTATAAATTTCAATGAAATTAATTCCAAGCTTCCACAAATCTGTCAAAAAAAACCTTTAAAATCTATTTTTTTTTTTTTAAAAAAAAAAAAAAAAAAAACTTGAACTTTGCATTGGTAGCTTTAATACCATAGATGATAACATCACAAACATCCTCGATTTGAAACTGTTGATCAAGAATATAAAAGAATTAGATTATTAGTCAAGGTCAGGTAGAATTCAAAAATGGCTTTTAATGTTAAAATTCAATTGCACGATAGTGCATTTTTGTTTTCACGAGAAAGTTTTTTGTGAGATTATCACCCGTGGTACTGAAGCTGCCAATGTGAAGTTTAAACTTTAATATGTTTTAGAAAGAAAAGAAAATAAATTTATGGCTTGTTTGACCAATTTTTAAAGAAGGAATCAGAAAATAGTGTTGTGAAATTCTTTACTGTTGCTGAGAAATTTTAAAGATGTTTCATTGAAATTTCTAAACAATAATATAAGAAATTTTTATTACATTAAAAAAAAAATTGCTGATTTCCAAGTCAGGAATGCTTTGTAGATATGTAACTTCCATAAACAGACAAGTGATTTAAATTTGAACAAAAAAAAATATCAAAAAACAATATAATAAGATAAATAAATATTTTTTTTGGATTACTTAATCAAAATATATAAAACCAAATGAAATTATAGCAAAAGCTATAAAGACAATAATATTAATGTAAAAGCTAAATGAAAAATAGAATAATTATTTGTGTGTAATGAAGCTAAATGACTGAAATATAAAAATTCCATAGTTCCTAAATCTCTATTCTTCATTCAATCATGAGATACATAGTACTCCTAAAATGTCTTCTTTAATCATAACAACGATATTTCATTTTCTTTAACAGAAAACTTCTTCAGGTTGAATAACTGAGGACAAGAAATCTCTTTCTCCTTCTTCCTCAACTGAATTTGTTATCAGTTATTCTTGTCCTCAGTTATTCAACCTGAAGAAGTTATCTATTAAAGAAAACGAAATATCGTTGTTGTGATTAAAGAAGACATTTTAGAAGTATTGTGTATCTCATCATTAAAACATCCATATTTATAAACATAAAACTAAATCAAAAGAAAATACTATTAAGCCAAACAGCCAAAGCAGCTGTAGGAAATAGTGATAACTTTTAATCATTTGCTTACATACATCGTATGGAATCTGAAAATCATTTATGAATTTCAGCTATGTTTATATCCAAATAATAAAGGAGTAGGCTTTTTATAACAAAAATATAAAAAGTTGGGGGGAAAACAAAATTTTTATTGATTTAGTAATAAATTAAAAAACTTTCTTCGGCAGAAAATATTTTTTTTTTAAAAAGTAAGAAACCATGAAATATAATGGGGATGTTAACAAAGTAGATGAATATAAAACAACAACAAAAGTCAACTTTGCATACTGATAGGCAAAATGCGAAACTAGGAACTAAAATGGATAATTTCTGAAAATTTTCCAAACTGTATGCTATAGACAATAGAAATAATAACTTTGGTACCATTTATTTTATTTCTCAGAAACTTGCATTTATCCAACATAAGCATTTTATTTTATTAATTTTTTTTTAATCTTTTACATATTACTAACACAAACTTATTAAAGTAAAAAACAAAAAAGTACATATTGCGAATTAATACCAGAGGCAGTTAGAAACAAAATAGATTAGTATTTGCTTCAAATTGCTAGGTTTTGTTTTGTTTTTTTTGTTTTTAATCATAAGTCTTTTTACTTATTTATTATTTATTAAATTTTTTACTTAAAAAAAAAAAAAAATTATGATAAAAATTGGGCAAATCAATATTGAGGGAAAAACGACATCAAAAAAGAGAACTATATATTTTTTTCTGATATTTCCAACAGATATACGACACACATCTACATTTGTAACTAAAACTAGAGCTCCCTTCTAAACTGAATACTCAGCTGGACAAAATCAGCAGCATTTAATCAGTTTGTAAGATATCAATATAGTTTATGTGAATTCAAATGTAGCGAATAATGCAAGGAAAATGCACATCCTACAATAATAAAAATTTATATAAAGAACAGTCTTCAAAAATTATTAGGCTGATTCTAGTAATTTTTCAAAAAACAACAAGAAAAATATTCTTTTTAATTTTTTTCCCTAAATAAATTAAAAAATAATAATCCAACAATGAACTGTTAATATTTCAAAGTTTAAAAACCCACTATGGAATAAGATTGTAAGAATAGTATTATAATTAATACATAGATTTTAAGTTTCTTAAGATCCACAAAAAAAGTATATAAGTATGTGGATTGATATTTAAATGCCAGGTTAAATATGATATACATGAATATATATATATATTTAAATTACTGTAAATTGGGATATTTAAAAAAAAAAAAACATATTTGGAAGAAAAAAAAAGAAAAGAAAATATATTTTGAAAGTTCAAAAAGCAAGCAACAATATTGGATGTGGGTGTAATTCCTATTAAAATACCTGATTAGATTAATTTAATTAAGTTTAAACAGAAAATAAGAAATGTTCCTTTTAAAAGGAATAATAATAATATATATATATTTTAAATTTTAAGTTGAATATTTTAATTACAATTTAGAGCTCTGAATTTAGCTGAATTAATTACTGATTAAGATGATTTAATTAATTGAAAATTCCAATAATTGGATTAAAAAAAAACATTAATCCATGAAGCTAACTGGAGTAGCTCTGAAATTCCAAGCAAAACATAAAACTTTGACCCATGACTGGATGGCTGGAACAGATAAACTGAAGTGAACTGCAAAGGCTGACTCAGTGAGTAGATTACAATCAAAAGACTAAAACCACATTCCTTGGTTATGGTGATTTGGTTACTTGTCAATTTGGATAATCAGAATTCTACTGTGATTCCTAAGAAAAATAGGAATTTTTTTCAAATCATTTGCACAGAATTTTGAAATAAATCAAAGTCTATTAAATTATAATTTTATTAATAAAAATTAAATTTTTCTCCAATATTGATAGCTTGTTTCTTTAAAGAGAAATTATTCAAAATCTGTCCTAACATATGATGCGTATCTTGTGCCCTATAAAAAAATAATTATTAGTGGGCAACCCATGCCACAGTAGCAGCTCTGCAGTGCAACTACTGGGTAAAGCTTCCATTGATATTTAATGGCATTTGCAAGATTTAATCCTTAGTAAACAGCAATGGAAAATTATTGTGGTAATGGCATAGTCACTTACACAAAAAT
Organism: Thereuonema tuberculata; assembly: GCA_023159025.1. Lineage (NCBI taxonomy): Eukaryota > Metazoa > Arthropoda > Chilopoda > Scutigeromorpha > Scutigeridae > Thereuonema > Thereuonema tuberculata. The sequence goes on from JAFIDM010000003.1 coordinate 65,691,863, forward strand.
ATTCATATAATAAACATTTCTTTTTTTGTCTTTTGTGATTCAAGATTTGTTAAATTGGTTTTAATGTATGAATTTGTGAAGCCTAAACAAAACCATTCTAAAGGACAAAAATGGGTGATAAATTTTCTTTGATAGGTTAAGTGATATTTTTTGTTTATTGATATGCTCCCAATGGTTTTTGATATGGCTTTGAAATAAATTTATATATAAATTGAACATTAATTTAAAATAGTAAATCAATAATAATAATAATAACATTCAATCAGTCAAATAAGTATAAACATTTAGTATAAAGACAACTATACTAAATTTGTAAACTAAATATATATATCACTTTCTAACAATATAGAAGGAAATTTTTATCAGAGATTTATCATGGAAATAAAACATTAACCTATAATGGCATTTGATTTTCAGAATTATTTTAAGAATTAAATAGATAAATTAGGGGGAAAAGATAAGAAAGAATGAAATATGCTGAAAGGAAATTAAAACTATAGGTCCTTTCTTTATACATATTTAAAATACTTGAAAAGATGAATAATAATAAAAAACAATATAAGAGATTTTAATTTATCCCTTTTTCAGAAACAGAATTTCTGAACAATATAAACTGGCTGAAGGTTTAGGATTCCTTCAGCCTTTTAAATTACTTACTGTTGACGTAAATGTCTACAACAAAAAAATGATGCATTCAAACATCTAGGAAAAAAAAAAGTCAGTTCAAATTTTATGACAATATACATGTAATCTTGAGATGTTAACAATATTTTAATCATTAAAACAATGAAGAGTTATTGAGATACTTTTGTTTATCCTTTATATGGCATTTGATATATGTGGTTCAAAACATTTTTTTTAATTACATATTTATTCTGCAAATTAATGTAAATGAAAAAAAAAATTATAACCGTCTCATTCAGTGAGAAATAAATATTCAAATGTTAATCACAGAATTAAGGATTAAACAGTTCAAAAACATATATCTTGTTACAATAGACAAAAGTTATTTGACCCTGTATTATTTACTCCATTTTCTTTTAAATAATTTTCTTATAATATATTTATATATTTATTTATTTATATAATTTCTTGTTTTGTTTTCAAAGCAATAGAATTTCCCTTTTAATAATGAACTGACTTTTATTTCCCCCTTAAGTAAGTAATTGCAGATATAAAACATGACTAAATGCAGTAACAAAGATGTGTTAAATCTGCACTTAGTCCATGTTCTCAATCATTTAAATTAATGTCAAAACCTTCATCATGAAGACTTAGTTAAGTCTCTAAGAACAGTAGTAATGACTTACTGTAATCATGATGGGCAACCTTGTTTTCTTTTTCTTTTGATGGCCTATCAAAAGGGAATATTGGAAAAATCAAATGTGAAAAACAGAGGTTTCATCCTTGCATTCCACAAACTGAATTTATCCAAACTTAGATTACACTTAAAATCCAGTCCATTCTAGGACTGTTTTGTGTTGGCTGATCACTTAGTAGTGGCAACTGTTTTTTCAAAGCGATCAAAAGCTCAATGCACAAAAGGTATTCACATATGACAAATAATGATGGTATGTTCAGCTAATTTAAAAGATTGGCATACCTATTCTTAAATGAGTATAAACATTAAGACGGGTATCTTTCAGTAACAATTGTTAGCTGGATTGTTAGAGTTTCTAAAATACTGTTCTATTCATGCCAAGAGAATCAAATGGAAATGTAAATTTATTAAATCCGTTGCAAAATCAAGTTTTAACAACATTACGAAATAAATTATTGCATTCGAATTTCTTAATTACCGTTTTTTTAAATAATTTTAAAGAAAACCAACTTAATTTTATGCACAATCTGTTGCCTCAATTAGCACTTTAAACATCAATTCAAAATAAAAATTTAACAATATCCTTAACATACAACTTCTGTGCATCTCACATTGCAGAATTCCTAACAAAGAACCAAGTTTAGTTCTTCGATCAAATTTTAAACAAAAATACAATTAAAAAAAAAATCCAAGGTCATAACTGAAGTTTTCATCAAATTAAAAAGGTTTACTTGTTTTATCATACATTTGAAATTTAATGATAAAGAATTAGCAGAAGATTTATCAGAAAACTGTTGGAATTTCTTTTAAATTAGCTATTAAAAAACATTAAAACAGACCATCAACTAAATTAAGACACTTTACAAAAAAGGAGAAGAGGTTGGTACTGTGCTATCAGTTGGTTCCTGAAGGTTCTACTTGGTTTCCTGGCAACTCCATTTGGGAATCTACAACAAGGTCAGAGGGCATTGTGCTGTGATAACGCAAATTACGACTTGCACTAGGTCTGGATATCCTCTGCGTCTAAAAAATAAATAAAAATAAAAACTATTAGCAATATGATCTATCTTCATCAATAGCTTATAGAACATAAATCTACAAAAGACTTTTGTCTCTTCGAGTCCCTCGAAGAATGCGGTCCAATCAGATAATTATCTACTAATCTACATCACATATTGACGGAGAACCTCATTCATAAGTACAGATTGTTACAACTAGATTGGGGATTGTCATGACTCAGATGTGGGAATTCTGTATGTCATTAATACCATAATGGTTTAATGTGGCTTCATCCCTGAATAGGATGTACGAAAATTGGTTCAAACCCATTCAGAAAATGTCACATCCGAGATTCATAATCACCAGATATTGGACTTTCTGTAGATGATATGGATAAAGACCATCACAATGTGGAGTTCTCTATTCTTGTGTGGGTGCAACATGCGTTATACATGAATTTCTGAGAGGTTGCACTTTATTATACAACATTTAGAACCTCTCCATCATGCCTCTACACCACATGGTCGATATTCTCTCATGGAAAGGAATCTCTCTCAAACACCAATACAAGTTTCCATATGTCAAGTGATGAGGAGCCATGAGATTAAAATATCAGGCTTGATATTCTGCAGCAGAAATATGTCATTTCCACTGCAAAACCATACACAAATATCATGTTGGCATATTGAATTTATTTAACTTCCAGCCAATAACAAAAGTAAATATGTGACAGATAACACAATGATAAAAAAAAAAGTGTTTTTTTTTTTTTTCATTTCATAATACAATGATATACACCAATAAATTCATTAAGGTGTTTCAAATCATCAAGTTTCTTTCTCTTAGCCTACCTGAGACATCAGTTCAACAATGTGGGATTTATAAGATAAAAGATAAGCAACTCACAAATATGGATTCAGAGAAGAAATTGCTACAATTAAGCTTAACACTGAAATGACTTCAGAAGTACTTAAGTAAACTCAACAGATACACTATGTGATGAAAAAAATATCAAAACTCAGACTTTCTCTGTGTCGATGTTCTAATTCCTTCTGTAAGTGTTCAATGGAGTTCGGGTCAGGACTCTGGACAAGCCAGTCCACTTCCAGAACCTTATTGTACACAAATCATTCCCTCACAGATCTCGCTATACGACACAGTGTTGGTAAAAGCAATGGTCATCAGCAAAGTGGTTCTATACCGAAGGCATAACTGGTCAAAATTCATTGTATCCTTCCACATTTACACTATCATGCAGTGGTACAAGAAGGCCAAGTCCATTCCATGAAAAACACCTCCATAACGTAATGCCACCTCCTTCAAATTTCACTGTTGGTACTACACATGATGGCAAATATCATTCCCTGGGTGTTTGCCACACCCAAACCCTCCCACCAGACAGCTACATAATACAGCTTAATACATCATTCCACATCATGTGTCCACTGTTCCACTGTCTAGTGGCATTGCTCGTTACACCCATTTCAGGTGGCACTTAGCATTCACAGGGGAAATGTTTGGTCTGTGAGTAGCTGCTAGAACAAGAAACCCCATTCACGGTGCTGGCTAGACTGCTAGTACTACTGTGAAACTCTCCACTGAGTGTTTCGATTGTGATCTGGATATTTGCAAGAGCCACCTTCTTCAGCACTCAACGGTCCTGATCTGTCCGCCTACCAGGTAGGGGCTTTGTGGTTGCATCCTCCCGTTTCCACTTCAGAATAAAGTCACCAAAAATCGATTTCAGTGACTGCTGAAATGTCCCTGACAGACTTATTACTGAAGTAGCAACCAATGACCAATCCACCTCAAAAGTCACTGATTGACCTATTCTGCTGTTACTTCATATCAATTAACAACATGTGTCTCCCTGCCTCCTTTTATATCAGTAGGTAAGGACTTTGTGCCATCTAGGTTTTAATTCACTATTGCGGGTGGGGTGTCCGGATATTTTTGATCACATAGTATATAACACTCAAACATTGGTTATTGTTTTTTTTTTCTTCCTAAAATCAGGACTGTTTCCCACAGTGTTTATTTATTTATTTATTTATTTTCCTACATGAAAAATTTCTACTTACAATTTCTGTAACATGTATTTGTTGTCGAGGATCATGTTCCAAATATTCCCTTTGATAAATCAATGGTTCTGAATGTCTCCATCCTCTTGCTCCTTCTGTTCTTTCACTTGCAAGTTCTTTGGCTTGTAGCTGAGCTGTTTTAGACTAAATAAGAATGCACTTCATTTAAACACTCAACATTTAGTATAATTTATAGAAAAAGTTTATCTTACAACAATGATTTACCAATAATTATTATTTCTGAAGCTTACAAGAATTAACAATTGGTTGTCCATTTTATTACTGGATTAACTTAAAAATGTAAATTTATAGATTCTAGTAAAATTTTCAAAATCTATAAAGTACCTATTTTTAATAATATTATTTAAAATGACTTGAAAATGCATGTATGGATTATTTTTAAATTAAATTAACATAATTATGTTTTGTAAAATATTTCTTTTCTTTTCTTGAATTTCATTACAATGTAAGTAATAACTCAAGTCTTAAAAAGAAATTATCACTGGGGAGTCATCATTATGAGAAAAAAAAAAAAGTTCTCCAAATTAAGCCAAATGTTCAATACCTACATAATTTCAATATTAAATTCATATTATATGCAAGGCATTGAGTTCCAAAAGCAGCCGTATTCCTTTAAAAAAAAAAAAAGAGTCAACGGCGGATATCTGTGTACGTGGCAGTTCTGAATCATACTATCATATTATTTTGTTCCAAAAAAAGTTCTATCTCTGCAAAATCTAGCATTGAAAAAGGCATGGTCATATAGCATTTAGTCAGTAAGTTTTCAGTGATTTGCCAAAAACTGTTTATAAAGGATAAGGCTGATTTTGCAACTCATGCCTCGAATATTAGTAAATGGATTTAACACTGAAATTATGTAGAGAAATGAATAACACTTAAATTTTAATCAGTAGAACTAAATTTAGTTACTGAATTTATTTCTAACATTGATGGAATCAGAGATTGTGCCACTTATATGCTGGAATGATCCATATTTAACTAAAGTCCGCCAAACCAAAGAACGACCGTGGCCACCAGATGTCGCAATAGTAGAATTTGAATCGATTGTATATGTCAGTGTTTATGGCGGGAAAGTTTATAGCTACTGATTGGCGACTCTCAAGCGAGGCAAACCTTTGTCAATAGTTTCTCTCGATGAACTTAAGTCCTGGAATGATTAAGAGATCATAGGTGCATTTCAAGGTCAAAGTCATTGTTTCGTTTGGCCGATAGTAATAGCGATAATAAATGCCATCTTTGTTTTACATTAAATAAATGACTATTTGAAGATAGGCAAGAACACTACACCATATGTCACTATCTGACTTCAAAACAGTTTCAAGTGTTTTAATTATTTTCAAGTGTGAAGCCTATTTAAAGGATTATTTTGACTCAAAATTGCTTTGAGTATCAAAAGTTTGTTTCTGGACTTGAACAAAAATTACTGTTGGTTTCTTTTTTAATAGAAATAAAGCTGTATTTATATAATATTTCATCAGTTTTAATTGATTTTGTAATAGGGCTTTTCAAAGAAAATGAATCTTTATAAATACTCTAACTTAGATTTTAAAAAATCATTTTTATAACTTCCATACAGAAGATTTTCAATACAAGGTGACTTAATCTTGAATAAATTAGTTACAAATCTGATGTTTTCTGAGAGTCTTCAATAAATAAACTAGATAATGTTTCAAAGCAAAAAAGTATATTTTGAAATCTGTATTATAATACTGAAATAATAATATGTAGAAATACCCAGTCATTATTGTATCAAACAACAAAACAGTTATGTAAATTTAAGTAAATAGTATTACTGCAGCAATTTCATAAGCATTCCTTTATTTATTTATTATATATTAGTTTGTATTCTTCAATTTTTTTTTTTTTTTTTTCTTATTTAAAGCTGCAAAGACAATTAATATCTTCGATAATTTTATACTCATTTCTAATTTGATCTAAAATCGTACACAAATACATCATCATTATGCAATAAAAAAATGAAGTTTGATTTTAACAACAATTTCCCAAGGACCTACTGAGATCAATCATAATTTTTCTTAGCTTCTCTAAACTATTAAATTTAAATCTTGAGTTTGATTTTTCTCAGTAAAATAAATAAAGAAATGTAAATGATTCAACTAAAGCCTTAAAAAACTTCATTCTTAGAAAATTACTTAAATCAGTTAAGACAAACTGTGGGTTTTCATTTTCATCGATTAATGGTAACTTTCCACTTAGATTTTTTTATTTGTTAGAATTTGTGAAATGATATTTTGTACAAATACTATAACATGAATTGCGTAATTTAGGACTGTTTCGTCCTCGAATCACAGAATCCAGAGGTTTTTGGCTAACATACATTGCAACAATCTCAATGCTTTCAATTTGTTGCCCATAACAGCTCTTACCAATGAAATCACATCAGTATTGAAGTGAACCTCAAGTGGTCCTTTCCACTAGCTCAATCAATGATTTTTAAAATTAATTTAGAATTCCTTACATTATATTAAAAATAATTATCAAAAAAACTGAGATTGCAACACACTAAAATGAATACGTAATAATATCTGATTATGTATTAGTATTTTGAAGCTAGTATCAAATGGAAAGAAACTTGGCAAGAGATTCTTAGGTGTAAGTATTGTAATCATCACATATAAAGAATATGGTGGACTGCTTTAATGCCTTATTCTTTTAGTAGCTTTTGACCATTAATGATTTTGATTTATATCAAGTTCTGGATTTGTGTTTATCCCATTTTTGAAAAAGATACTTTTAGTAATCATTAAATAACACAACTGATTATTAATCACATCAAAACTCCTCGCATATTCGTTTCTAGTATTTTTCAATTTTTACCATAGAAATAAAGAAACAATCAATTCATTTTGCAATTTAGCAACTTTCCTGCAATTTCTTTTCAAGTTATGGCTACATTTTTATACAATTACATATTGAAGCCTTTGGTTGTATATTATTAATAAATCTTAAATTTTATTGAGTTTTGAGTAAAGTAAAAATTAAGAAATCCATCAAATATTCAGAATAATGCTATACTATAATGATCTTCACAAGTTTTTATGAAACTAATGAAAACGAGAAATTCTTATAGTGATACAATGAAAAAAAACAAACAATACATGACATATAATAAAATATTCAGTTATAATCAATACAAATTAAGTAGTAACCTTCAAGTTTCTCTCTAAAGTTTGTTTGTCCTCTCTCTCTCGATAAAAATCTTCCTGTAACAACTGAACTTGCAATCGTAAAGTGTCGCATTCTCGTTCAACATCCCTTAAAGTTGCTTTCATCCGTGCCAAATCTCTTTCTGCTGCTAAACGCTGTTCGTGTTCCTCACGAAAATCTGATTCAAGTATATCAATCTAAAGAATAATAAAAAAAAATTAAATTAAAAAAAGTTGAAGTTTTTGTTAGTTTTAAACAAATTTAACCCTTAAAGATCATTTAATCATTAAATATTAAAGGAAAATATATTAAGAATTTCAAAATAATGATCTCTCTTTCCTTGGATTTTTTTGTGAACTAAACAAGATGACTGCAACAATATCAAATAAAAAATTTGGAAAAAAAATCCGAAAAGTTGTTTGAGAGAGGCCGTATCATTGGGCTGTGAGAGGTGGACTGAGCTGAGGCAAATTGCCCTCCATTTGTGCCTCTAACACCTCAACATTGACGGCTGCATTTGCAGTGGTGTCAGCAGAGAGCAAAGTGGAATGCTACAGACTGGCAACCTATCACCTTTAGTGACGAATCGCTTTTGTTGGGAACGCATGACTACCGTGTCATGGTTTGGAGGACCATAGATGAGTGCTACAATCCCAACCTCACTTTACAGCGGCATACAACCCCCACTGCAGGCATGATGGTCTGAGGTGTCATCACATATGATAGTTGTTCGCCCCTACAAGGGACTATGACAGACCAGGGGTTTGCAGTCCCATTTGCTATCTTTCCTTGAACAACTTTGCAACAGGATAACGCTCATCCACACAAACTATGGTTTCACAGGACTGTCAAGATCATGTTGCAACACTTCTTGGCCTGTCCGCTCACCTGATTTGTTACCAATCGAGCATGTCTGGGACCAGACATAATCACTACTGTCCTTTGTCTATATCATTGCACTAATAAAATTTCATTTGAATCCAACGCTTCATTCATGGCGTGCAAATTTTTTTGTCAAAAGAGTGTATGATATATGATGGGTCACTGACAAAAATTTTTTATGATGTAATACGATGAATCTTTACAGCCAAAGTAGCCAAAAAATAGTGGGATGCAAAAATGTATTTCAAATTCTAAGCACCTTGTATTTTATGTATATTAATTATACTATTATTACCAATCTTAATAATCAGATGCTCACCTGTCTTTGGGCAGCAAAGAGACGATCTTTAATTACTGTCAATTCTTTGGCTGACAAGGTAGGTTTCTAAAACAACAAAGAAAACTAAAATTGGTTAAAAACAAGAGAAATTAGAGCATTACTAAGTATTTATTTGTACAATAATTAATTTAATATGTATATCCGATCATTAAAAAAATATTATTCCCTCAAAATTAATGAAGATGAATTTTAAGGTAACCTTTGCATTTACACTGTGCGATCAAATTATTATGACCTCATCTGGCCCAATTAAATATCCCACATTCAACTGTTGTATAAGCAGATAATGTGGCCCTTCAAATATAAATAGGAGAGCATCAGTCTAAATTTGTAAATATTATGATTATGAAAAACAGAATATAATAATTAAATGCAATGAATCATTTACTGTTGCAAAACCAATAGTTTCAATTAGTCCAAGACATTTTAGAACAAACGAGGGTCAATCAGAAAAAAAAAAAAAAGTTTACAGAGCTAGAAATTAAATTTTTTGAGTTTTTTCATAATGCCGGCAGTTGTTGAAATATCCGATAGAGGACTGTATTTCCTAGTGCAGCATGGTCTTTTTTGTGTGTGTCACTGAAGCTGAGTGCTGTCATTTCAAAATGGCGATTCACTTGGATAACTGATGTTCTATTGAAACCCTGAAGAAATTGCATAACAACGACATCAGGATGAAACGTCCTGGTCTTCTGAATGATTGTGCCCGACCACAAGCTACATGGAAAAAAACAGAACCTGCTGCACAGTTTCTGCTGGGAAATCCGCCACACAGTCCGGATTTAGCTCCCAGTGATTTTTCATCTGTTCCCTGCTTTAAAAGAGCACATGTGAGCCCAAAGCTTCACATACAATGAAGAAGTTCAACGTGATGCAAAAAATGGCTACAACAGCAGGATCCTGACTTTTGTGGGAATGATCAAGCATTGTGACAAATGAATCAATTTTCAAGGTGACTTTATAGAAAAATAGTGAATCTGTTCCACATTAAAGGTAAAAATCTCATTTTCTTCTAATAAAGTTTTACTTTTTATACACAAGCTTGTAAACGTTTTTTTCTGATCGACCTACGTATTAAATCTCACGGAAAATTAAAAGACCTTCAGGTGACATAACTAAAATTTTCTGCTTTATTATAAATTAATAAATGATGTGGTGCTATATTTAAACAGGAAAATTACAAAAATTATCATGAATCTTCACAAACTCTCAATAAATTATGACTAATCCTAGGCAGGTCAATGTGATCAAGAGGATGATTAACTCACTCACACAAAACTTTTTGATTCATTAAGTTATTCGGATAAGGTACTGCTTATCCTTAAAGTTTTTTTCCATCTGAATATAAATTGTTTCACAGTTTATTCATAATATAACTATATTGTTGTTCACTGTAATAAAACCTTAACTATACCTGCAACAGCAGAAGACTTTCAAATTGAGTTTTTAAACTATCCTCCTTGCTAGCACCTTGACTTTTGTTAAGAACATCTGTCAAAACTCGGGCAGTTTCATCTCTTTCACTCTGGAAATAAAACACAATCAGTTTAATAAAAGTCAAATGAACAAAACAAAACAAAATTAGATTACCTAGTCATCGAAAACAAATTCTACAGAAGTCATAAGCCTTAAGTAGCAAAAACAAAGCAGCACTTGAATCTTAAAAGTAAAATTGAAGATGAAATTTGATGCTTTCACTGCACAGAAGATGTTTGATTCTGATACATGATTGTGATACATTTCATCACTAACAACAATTCTTAACAAGATTCATCAACTTATGTAAATTTCCACCAACTTTCACTCTTGTATTTTATACTGTTATGCGTCACATTAAATTAGAATGTTATACTTTTACTCCTAGTTTAATGCTTCTAGGAAAACTGTAGTAAAGTAACTTCATCACCACAAGCCTCATGAATAATTTGATTATTAGTGAGAGGACGTGGAGTCCACTTAAAACACTTCTTTGCACAGATTGCAAAATGATGGAATGTTTGCAATACCTACTGCTGCCAATGATTTTCCAACATTTAATATTCCACTATTTATTAAGACGACTCAAACTCAATCTGGCTTTGATGCAATGGAGATACTACTTTAAACTTAGCAAAACATATCCTAATTCTCAACAGTCTGTACAAGGATCAAAGTCCCCTAAGAATGGCTGGCATGCATGTATAAACATAGAACCTTCCAAGAACAATAAAAGGATTATTATCCAGATTTTGTGAACTGATTGGTTATCTGATTGGTTATCATTAAATCTGGTTAATGATCCTTATAATTTTGTTGTTTAATTAAAAACAAAGCATTTACTGAAGACTTCATTTCACAACAATTATATTAATCTATTAGGCAGTAAGTTATAACCATCTAGCAGCAAGTACAACGTATTCTTGGATGGGCTTCCCTTCAAGCAAGTCCATATAAAACTTATATTTGTAGATATAATCCAAATTCTATGCTATAAAAGCTTTTAAATTTGTGAAAAGATCATAGGCTACAATGTAACTTAGAGTTGTTCTCTTATTACTACAAAATATTTCAATGCCAACCTGACATTCTTTATTGTATTGCATGAATGCATGGATGAGGTAGGGATTTCTTTTTAATTTTTTAGAAATTATTCAGGACACTGTGTGGATGTACAAATAACTGATCTCCAAGTGAAAAGAAATTTAAAGCTTGCTTGGAGACCCTAATCATCAATCATACTGGTTGAATAAAAATTACCCTGCAAGATTATGATTAGTTAGAAGTTTGTTATCTAAAAGTTGTTCTTTTTTTTTTTTTTGGATTACTGAAGAAAGTTAAAATTTCCATCATCATTTTTTTTATATCTGTGTATCGGAGGTAAAAGGCACTACGTCCATTTTTTACAAAATTAAGGTTTTAAGTGTCCTATGCAAAATTTTGTGTTTTTTCAGAGGTACAAAGCACTATGTCCTAAGCCTAAAAATAACAGATTTAGCCCGTTGGAAACGGCATATGTACCAACATGTTTGCGAGGTAAAGAGCACTATTATTAAAGATTACCAAAATCTAAAATATCTATGCTAGATATGTGTAAAATGTATGTACTATGCCATAAAAAAAGTTTACAAAGAGTGTCAATAAGAGTGCAAAATTTAAGAAAACATTTTGTAAAAGAATCATTCAATTGACTTTTACCTCCGATACACAGATATATGAAAATGAGAACAAACTTAATGTAATAAACAGTAGAAAGTGGCATTACAGTAAGGAAAAATAAAAACAAAAAATACCTGTGCATCCTGAAGTTGCTTATTTGTAGATTTTAACAGATTTTCAACTTCCAATGTTCGTTGTTCCTGGCGTTGCCTTGTATTCTCCAGTTTATGCAATGTCTGACAGAGTTCTTGTTCCAAATCAATTATTTTTTGACGAAGAGATGCATTTTCTTGAAGAACTCGATCCAATTCTGTGCCAAGCTGAGCCTTGAAAATTTTATGGGAATTTTGTAATTAAATAAAAATAAAGATAAATTCCTGGAAAAAGTGATTGAACATCTGCACTGATTTGAAATGCATACAATGAAAACTTACTTAAAATCCATTAAAATCTTAGTTTGTAAATGAAATTTAAAATGTTTACACCTGCACCATAGTTAATTGTGTAAAAACAAATTCTAAAAACTTGATTTGAATTTCAAGAAAACTTACAAAATTGGTGAAGGGATTAGTAAAGCATTAACATCCAATGATGAGTTATTTGCTCTGTAACACTATGAGACAGACTTAAAATATTTGATATAGTGAGAAATCACCTTTAATTTCTATTTATGAACTGCTTTTGTGTTCAATTTAGCATGCTATTTAATAGACAAATTCATGTAAAAGCTATTCTAAACGTTATTTTTTTTATTAATAACATTTATTATTCACTGTCTTTAGTGCACTTTTCAATGACAGAATAATAAATGAATTCTTAAACTCCAATCAATTAGTGAATTCAATTTCAAATTGCCAGAGAACAAGATCAAATCATATTTCTTTTAAAATAATGAGGTAATGAAAAGTTTCAAATGGACTTTTTTCATAGAATTTTAACGTAAACTGCAAATTATTGTGAATAAAACTGCACTTAAACCTTTAGGAGTGTAAGAATAATCTATTATTTTAAATCAATCAATTTGTGAATTTAGGTTTAAGTAATTATCCATCATTGATGTAGCAAACCACCTTCCAAATAAGTAATAGTCGACATATAATTCAATATTATTATTTTAACAAATTAAAAATTCCAACATTCACTTTCAACTGAAGGCATATTTTTTTCTAAAAATCCCAAAAAAAACTTTAGTTATAATATGAAGTGATATTTTTTTCCTGATTTTTATTTTCAATCAAATTCAAAATGAAAATTATATCCAATAACAAAAACTTGCTCAATTCTTGTAATAAAACTGAAATGAAATGCAAACTTTAGTTCAGATTTTAATAATGCTAATTACTACTTCAATTTTTTCTTTTTTGCATTAATCAAACTTTAATACAAAGAATACTGCTTATCTCTAGTATTGTATTAAATGATTTACACAAATATTCTCTCTTCCAATGACTAGCTGTTAAATACATGTTAAATGATATAGCTAATGTTAAAATTTCAAATTAGAAATGACAAAATCCAGCTTTGCAAAGTAATAATTATAATAATAACAATAATAAATATAATATTAAAGATTGGTAATTATTTCTTTATATCATATATATATATATATATATATATATATATATATGAATCACCCTGTATAAAGAGAACTACAATAGGTAACCATCAGAAATACTACTAAAAAAAAGTTTTACCTCTTTCTCAGGTGGATATACTACGAATTGACTATCTTGTTTACGATGAGAAGGACTGGTAGGTGGCAGCTGATAAGGTCCAACAAGAAATTCTGCAGTGTGCAGCTGTTTACTATTTCAAAAAGCAAATTATCATAAGCAAGTAAAAATACTGAAAATTTAAATGACTACAAATATCTTTTGTGTTTCAATATTGTTTTTATTTTTTGCAATAAGCTTAATAATACAGAAAGGTGGTGGCACTATACAAGTTTTTATTGCCAGAGGGTGACATGACGAAGCTGAAGTGAGACCTTCGTTCATGAAATAATGGTTGAATTGTACGGTTTCTGAAGAGAACGGTAGTAATGGCTCTAAGTATTTGTGAAAAGGCTTTTATTATAGAGCAATATTTTCACTCATATGCAATCAGCCGTTCCAGGGAACCCAGTGTGAATTATGTTTTTCAACTTTCAAAGAAGAGAACCGAGTTTGCTCAATTCTCTTTAAGTATAATAATCCCAGCGAAAGAAACAGTGTTGTTATTGTGGAAAAATTTAGGCAGACAGGATCTGTTCTGTGTCAATGAAAAAATCGCTGTGGATGAAAATGCACCTCCACAGACAATGATAAGATTTTGTATTCACCAAAGAAAAGTCAGAGGCGTATTCCTAAAGAATTGGGTACGAAGAGAACGTCTGTGCAGACACTTGTTCATGAATTGGGAGCATTTTCATATCGTCTGCAGGCATGGCATAAGTTACGTCACCCCGATAATTTACTGAGGCATTTATTCTGTGCTCCAAGTTGGCAAATGTATATGAAGACAAACATTTTCTGTCCCATATTTGGTTTTTTTGATAATGTCACATCACCTGCAATAGTTATGTAAATAAACAAATGACCAAATATCTCAGATTGGCCGACTGATGTTCTTCAAAGCCCTCTACACTGAAAAGCTTACTGAATATTGTGCCATTTGTGGCCATGGCATCACTGGACTCTTATTTTTTGGAAGAAGTGAATGGTAGATGTATCATTCATTTATATAATGACTTGCCTTAGAACTTTAAATAAAATTCAGTATATTTTATTTCCGGCCATACTCTACATAAATGGTGCTAGACTTTGATCATTAGCTTAATGTTTCAGGGTTCATTACCAGCATTGAACTTCATTGTTTCCTGGCAGTTTAGCAAAGTTACAGAATCTGCAGATAAACTAACATAGTAACTGATAGCTCAAAAAATCTTTTATTATTAATTTTCACTATTAAGAACCATTTTCTTTGAAATTCAACCATTCAATATTGAGATAATTAAACTTTCAATAAAAAAAAAAAGAAAGAAAAAGAAAATAAGATATACCCCATTAAATACTTTTCTAGACAAGTGTTTAATGCTAAATGGAAACAAACATCGTTAATTTGACATTAGTTGACTACATTTACTTTATTTGTTTATTTATGAATTCTATAGCCTGAAATAAAATTGAAGTAATATGTAATAACCATGTAGGTGTATCTTCGACCAGTCAATATTATTGCTAATAAAAACTAAGATAATTACTTAAAAATACAAATTTAAAGAACCACCTTATTTCATAAATTTCAAGTAGACATTTGTAATTCACTGATTCAAGAAGTAGAAAAGTTTAAGAGTAATTAGAAAAAAAAAAGGAAAATTTCATTATCTATATTCATGTATAAGATATCAGAAATTTAATCTTTCTTCCTGCTTTAAAGCTATTATTATTTTTTACTTCTTTTTTAATGACTTACCGAAGTTGTTCATTATCTTTTTTAAGAGATGAAACTTCAGTTTTTAAATTGCTGTTCTGTCCCTCAATTCTCTTTAAATTGGTTTCCAAAGTGCCAATATACTTCTGCTTATGCTGCAAATAATGTAAAGTACTTATATTATTTTCATACAAAAATACAACTCTAAGTATGCATAAATATTTAAGAAATTATAGGGTTATTTTAATATTCATTCCAAACTAAAATATTTTTAATTCCATTTTATTGAAGCACCCAGACTTTTTAACCTTGTATTACATTTTTTTAACATAAAATTAATATTGAATCTTTGAACCAACGGCAGACAGGTAGACAGACACAATTTAAGTATATATTTAAATTTAATACATCAGTTAGATCATCTATCGCTGGATCATTTCCATTTTTTTTTTTTTTTCTGAACTCAATGTAGAAGGGTTTTGTTCCTAACGTCATATTTGGCAATGCAAATTTACATGCAACTGCCTATTGAGAATATTTCAGCACTAGAATGCTTTTTATAACTCTTTGTTTCTAACTATCAGATTTAAGTGATTCAGATCTGTCCTTTTTCCCCACAGAGCCAAACTTTCTTGGAATGATTTGAATTTTCCTGCTGTGGACCTGCCAAAAGAATGAAGCTTGAGTTTTGCAGTGAAATATTAACAAAATTAATAACTAAGAATAATGGAAATAGAAAATAAAAGGTTTGGTGAACATTAGAAGCACATTTCAGAAGTCCTAAATTTAATTAACCAAGAGATTTCCTTAGATATCCATCATACTTCAATATCTGATCTTACATCTTCCCACACATTTAAAACAGAGGAACAACTTTGGAATATTTTAAAATGTGGTTATTTTCTAAATATTTCCCACACACTGTCTAGTAAGTATCTCGTACCTATACCCTAATTTGGGAATTTCTATATTAAATGAACTTCTGTAAGTGGATTTCTTCTGTTTTGGTTTGCCATATTTGACTGAAGTCCAAAGCAGACAGAATAATGATATGGAATAATGCTCTGAAATTTGATATTAAATTTTGTATTACTGTTACAGATAAGATGTAATGAACAACTCACTAATATTTTTTTAACGTGTGTGCTAATTTATTTCCTATATGTAATGAACAAATTTACTTTTGAAAGAAAAAAATATCCGTATAAAATGCACTGCCAGAACATTAATTTTCAAGCCAGTACAACTACATCACAGCCATTTCTGATAATTTGACTGGAACTATTTCATCCATCTTTAATTCAAGTTACTGTGTAAAGGAACACAATATGGCTGACTACTTACAGAATATAGGTAAACATTGAACATTAAAAAGTAATAATAATCCCTATCAAATTTAATGACACAGCTGACAGAATGCTACTTCGCCAACAATATCAACCTATCTACCAATCAAAATTAATTGTCCAAGTTACAAAAGGCATTAGAGAAAAACTTAAAAAACAAAAAAAAAAATTAAAAAACGAATAAAAAAATGCATCAAAGTTTATATGATATTGATCTATAAATGTCATACTTCAGAGTCAACATTTTTCTATGGATGAAGTGAAAAAGAAAAGAAATTATGAATCTATATTTTTACCAGTAGTTTCTGCTTCAATGTATGAAGCTGTTCTTCCATGTCAGTCACTTTCAACAGAAAACTCTGAAGCTCAGCCCGTAGTCCAGTAACTCCATACTGTTCATTGATTGATAAATCCATCAGACTGTTGGGAATTATTGAAGCAGATGGCTGAGGTTCAGAACGAGATGTTGATGGGCCTCTGAAAATTGAAAAAAAATAATACTGTCTCAAATATACAGAAAAATACAGTAATCTAATTATATATGTGTATGATATAAAGGTCTCCAGAAACCCAACTTAAATCTATTTGTTAAAAAAACAAAACAAAACCAACTAATCCACTCAAAGTTTCAATCAACACTGCCATCTTGTGTCACAGACTGGAATTATTCCATATTTTGACAACAATTGTATCTTTGTGTATATCTTCTTAAAAACAAAATGTCAGCAGTGTACAATTAATCTAAGAAGGAACTAATTAATAAAATTAATTATTTAATGTCGTAACTTTTGCTCAGAAGCAATAATTGTTGAATAAACTTCAAAAACTTGATAGTGAATGAGTTTTAAAATGAAAAATAAATGAATGTAGCAAGCAAATTTCTTTTGAAAGCATTTAGAATTTGGCTGAAAATTCCTATGGTTCTGAATGTAATTCTGGAGATCTACGAAATTCATCACCTGCTAACCCCTCTCCAAAAACAGACATTTATTCTATAAAAAATGCACAAAAATACTTAAAACTTTAAAATTGTAAGATATTTATTTAGAAAGTATTTTTAGAATTTGGATTAGATGAGCAGATGGATGCCAATCTTCAATAATTTTTTATAAACATAGTGATGCAAATTACACTTTTTTATATATTTGATTGAAATTAAACTTAGTCTACTAAGTCAACAAGTTTTTAATTTTCAGGCCAATAAATACATATATGTTTATACATATAAACTTAATTGAAGAAGAAAATAGTTATTTAAAGACAGTTTAATTAAAACAAATAATAACTCTTTAGAAAATGGATCGTAATAAAAAAGAAACCTTGCTAACAAATCAGACGGTAATCCATCTGCTGTAAGAGATGAAAACGTTGAACTGCTTCCACTTGACATTGCAGACCATGAAGATTCCGGATCCTTAGATTTGGATAAATCAAAAACTACTGAGTCTGTTGTGAGATCCTGAGAACTGATATCATTTTTCATCTGAGGCTGAAAAGTAATTAACAGTTTAATGAAAATATACTTCACCTTTATCATTTGAAGGAATAATTAAAAGTCAACTAAGATTTATAATGCTGTCCTTGTTTCTTATATTGTTTTGTTTAAGATTTATAATTATTCTTCAAATAAAAACGCAATAATTTAACGTAATTTAAAAACTGAAAATTGATTCACAAATGATAAAATTTAAAAGAAAAATGAAACATACTTTTCAACTCAGTTTCAATTTCCAATGACAAATTTCAAATTGGAGGATAAAAAAAGGAATTTGGCATCTATTTTTATCTAGCATAAAAAGTAATTCAAAGCATTTAGATGGGTTTTTTTAAATGCTTAATTCAGTCCTAAAAGTAAAAATCAGCTGCTTAATGATATTTTTAATCTATCATATAGTTACCTTACTGACTTGTAATGCTAATAATTTAAATGGAGATCTAATTTAATTTATTGGTCTATATTACTTCCTGACACTGACATCAGGCCCCCCACATCAAATTCCGGGCCCAGGTACCAAATGCAAAACCGGGCCTCT
>JAFIDM010000003.1:65710699-65726952 GCA_023159025.1 Thereuonema tuberculata
TACTCCAAGTGGCACGGTCACCTTAAGACTAAAAAAAACAGAATCTCTAAATCGACAATCAAAAAAACAAAAAACAAAAACAGAATCTGTTCTACACTACAAACATACTGTAGATTTCACCCCGGGCCCCGGTGCTGTGGGACCAACTGACCCCCCCCTTGTGGGGGCCCTGACTGACATTGCACTAAGCATTTTTATGATTGGTAAAGTGAAATTTTACAATTGGACTTTTAACATTTTTCTCCTTTGTGTGTCTGTTTACGCACACAGAGACACCTGATAAATAAAGCACAGTATGGCATCAACCGTCCAGAGGCACAGTTGTCTCACAAGTTCTTTTTTTTTTTCATAATAAATAACCCATAACAAAATTATTAATGCATTCTTATTTTTTAAAATATACATGGATATTGCCTTTGTACATTTTTTTAAAAAAATTTTTGGGATGCTTTTACTTGAACATTTTTATAAATTGGATGCTAATTCGGATTTAAAATGATTAAAATGTTACCCTAAAAAAATTGCCAGCTATTTTTTCTAAATAATA
Source organism: Thereuonema tuberculata (assembly GCA_023159025.1). NCBI lineage: Eukaryota > Metazoa > Arthropoda > Chilopoda > Scutigeromorpha > Scutigeridae > Thereuonema > Thereuonema tuberculata. The sequence continues at coordinate 65,711,247 of JAFIDM010000003.1, forward strand.
AGATTATTTAGGAGAAAAACACTAAACAATGACAAACTTAAAACTGAAAAATTTTAAAATTTAAAAAAAAAATAAAAAAAAATGGCTATTTTGGGTTTTTAAACAGACAGATATAAGATATTCAGGTACAGTTGATCCATTTGAGGAAGGCAGCCCCCTCAGGCGTTGGGACTGAGAACTTCTATATTTCCGAAGAGTTGAATTCTCAAAATACTAAAAAAAAGGATTACATAAGGCCTTTTTTTAATTTCGTAACCTGATACCCTTTCACCCCTATTTTTTCAAGTTCTCAGTCCCAACACCTGAAGGGACTGCCTTCCTCAAATGGATCAACTGTAACTTTTATTTTTTATTTTTCTAAGCTTAGGTATATTTCAAATGTTAATACAAAAATAATGAAACCTAATTTCAGTAATTACGAAACATTTTCAAAAAATTATGATTACTGGAACACAAAATATATATATATATTTTTTTTTTAATATCTTATTCAAGGGCATTAACACAATTATCTAACAAAAATTACCATTTTATGAGACGGAATTCAAGGGTTGATTTGCTCTTAGCAATAAAACAATTTTTAAATTTCTCTTTAGGCCGATTCTTCAAATGATGGATCCTTTTTCATAGTCTGCAAATATCTATTAAAAAAAAATAACATAAATAATAATAAAATAACAATTCGGAATATTAAAAACAAAGCGATCTTTTTAGGTTTTACTTATTTATTATTATTTATCAGAGGGGAAAAAATATCTAAATAAACAAACAAAGAGGAAAAAAAAAAAAGATCATGTGAAATTAACCTGGAAAAGAAAATAATCTGCTACACATGAAAATCGGTCTCAAATTATACAAAATGAAATCGAAGTTGGAATATTCAGTTACTTTACTGCAGTGCTGGAAAATGTTACACTACGTAACGAAATAAAGGAATGGTTGTACATTAATGAAATGAAAAACATTAACGGAAATTTTCAAATTATAACAGTGAAGTAACGACACGAAAAAGTCAATTTCGATTTTTGGTTGGAAGATAACACATTGTTTCAAAGAATAAGCAGCTTCTCTCCGGTGTCTTTTCTCAATGTTCGCGAAAATTACACTTCCAGTTTTTTCCCCATTCTAGAACGTTTGAGGGTCTTGGGGGAGTCAATGGGCAAAAAATAATAAAAAAACGTAATTTCAATAAATTACTTATGAATCGTCAATATTAATTGCATTGAAGTAATATTTTTGCAATAGAACAAGAAAAACATAGAACGTCCATAACATAAAATCACTGAGCTGTTTTGAAAATTGTACTGGGAATTCAAGAGATACTATTTCTGGTTTCCAAATCAGTTGGATTCGCTCAGTATCCGCAATCGAAAAGTGCATAAATCAAAAGACAAACTAAACAAAATAACTATTCACATCAGAACCAATAAATATTAAAAAAAAAATAATAAAAATTAAACATTGGAGGGGGCGGGGCGGTAAATAATTATTTTTAAAAACATTATATAAATAATGTTAATTATTTGTAAAATGTACATTAGATATATTTTTTATTAAGTAAATTATATATAATAAACAAATGTCTTTATTTGATGCTCAATTATTTCGTTTATTATGTTTACCGTTATATAACAGAAAACGTTAAACTTAACGGAACGAAAAATTTAGATTTTAGAATATCGAAAAAAAAGAAATTACTTTTTTTTGCCTGAAACGAAAAATGTACCAAATCATTTTTTATTTCGTTTGCCAGCTGGATTCAATGACGTTTTTCCTCCATATTTCAAATTAATCATTTTCCGAAAATCTATCGATAGTAGCAGGAAATAATAAACGTGAGAAATCGTAACTTCACTTTACAATTTCCGGTTTCTTGTTTCATGTTTTCTGCATCAATGGGAAAATACGATCGCAAATATTTATCGAAAAATTACTGAATTAATTAATAAATAAAATTATGGTCCCCTACAGAAACTAATTGACAGTGAAACTATAAGGGCAATAATTTGGTTTTTTTTTAGAAAATATTGAAGATTTTTCCAATGTTGTTGTTTTCTTGGATTTCATATAGTTTTAATATTTCACAAGTACTCTGCTTTGTTAAATATATATTTTTTAATAAATAAATATATGTATGTATTTAATATTGCAATTATTAGAAATAAACTACAATGAAATTTACCTTAAATATGAAGCAAGAAATTATTATTTCTGTAAAGAATTTACAGAAATAATAATTACATTACGGATCTAGCCTTTTCCTTCGTTAATCCTTCACAACACCAATATTGTGATTATTTCTTCAAATAATCACAATAATTGGTTGAGTTTAATCTAAAAAAGAAAATAAACAAAACAGACACTAATGAACTTCTATATAAATAAAATAGTCACTTACATACACTGTTCAAAGATCAAGAACTGCATTAAAATGAGAAGGACAACGTATTACAATAAACTGAGCAATACTGAATGATTTCTTTAAAAGTGATTCACAAGTTCAGTCATGATAGTATTTCATCATAAGCCAGTCAATTACCCACCTTCTCCAGCGTTCAATTTTGCGAATTCATTTCGCTTTACATCAGAAACGGTTTAAAACAAGCATTGTATCCGTTGCAGTGGCCCTTACATCGATTTTTTTTTTATTTGGTCTATAAATGTCTCATGGCTCTAAAACACGTGAAATAATCTCCATTGTAATTCCTGTTCGTATCGACTACTACTACAGCCGCCATATCTAAGAAAACTAAGTGGTATTCAGAAAAGGTGGTTTCGAAGAAGAGGAGAAACGAAATAACGAAACGAAAATTTATGTTGTAAGTTAGACGGGCAGGAAATGTCCTGCCTAACTTACTTACAACATAAATTTTAATTCTACATTGTAGCCAGGATATGACGAAGAAGAAGTTTTAGGTACAAATAAGCAGTACATGTGATTTTTTACCTTATTTTTATCATGCAACAATAACTCAATACTTAATATTCAATTTCCTCAATGTAAAGATCTTTTACAGCATTTTATATACATGTAAGAAAATATTTATAGTGATTGAATTATATATTAAATTGCATGATTACTCTCCCAGTTTTTATTCAAAACTATTTTTAAATAACGGTTCTCCCTGACCATTGTCAACGAGTTTTGTTTTTGTTTTGCCTTCCTGTTCTAAATTTTTAGTCAATAAATTTTATTGCAAAGCGTGAATTATCTGTTTTTGTTTGATTTTTTTCTTGAAGGTTCCTTTTTTTTTTGCAATAAGTGAATTTATTTATCTCGTTTACAGCAACTTTTCTATCTTGAATTTGTTGAATTCTGTTTTTTTTATTTGTAAATAGAGAGAGAACATTGGAATGTAGCAATAACAATAGTTAGTTTGTCTGTTTGTGTATTTCTTTCTTTTTGTCTTTTTTTTTTTTTTATTAGAAAGGTATTGATGTTGTATGATTCCAGAGATCTCATCATATTTTAATTGTCACAGTTTTTAAGAGACAAAATTGTGCTGTATGTGACTTTCTTTCTTGTGGTTTTTGTTTTCCTTATCAAATTAATAAAGTAACAATTTATTAGCAGTCGTATAAATAAATAATTTCATTTTTAATTACACTGCTGGTGATCGAAGATGTAGAATACCATAATTTTACTCATATTGAACTTCGCTGAACATGATTTAATTTTTATTTTCAATTATTCAATTCTATTTTTTTTTATCTATTTGTTTGAATTTACGTAAGGAAAATGAACAAGTTTAATTGTTTATATACTTTCATCTAAACAAAGTTTTAAGAATCTTTTGAAGATCAAACATTATTTTGTATTTAATAATTCTGCTGGGGTTGTTTGTTGTTCTGTACCTTAGTTTATTTGATCTGCTACTTCAAAATCGAGAAACGAAAGTTCTTTTTATTACTCCTTATATTGTTTTTATTGCTTATTATTTATACATCCATCGTATTTTTTGACCACGGTTTTGTTTATACGCGATTGCCTTTTTATTCTACTAATAAGACGGCGTTTGCAGAAATGGTCGCAGAAGGTGAAGAACTAACATCAGAAGAGTTGGAAGAATTCATTACAAATCCCCAGGAAAGTTAATCGGAAGATAAAACCGAAATTGTAAGGCCGAGTTTTTATATGAAATTTTGAATGAAACTTTTTATTGGCTGTTATTTTTCGTTTAGACCCTTATATGGAAAGAGAATTTAAATTTAAATAAAAAAGACGTAAAAATGTTTTCTTATCAAGAAATTCGTTAAGACTTTGAAAAGAAGAGGAAACATACGTCGATAACAATTTCTTTTTTTTTTACCTCGTTTGTCTAGTCAATGTATCTGCAGTTCATCTTGTGTACTATGATACGTGTATTCTTTAAAAATATTTTATTACCAAATATAACTCATATTTTAATAGATGTTTGAGATGACAGTTTCATCTTTAATTTATCTCAATAAATAATAATTATATAATATTTTCTGTTATTTGTAGGAAAACTGAGATAGCATGTGTACATAATACCTGTTTTTGTACTGTAGAAACAGGATTATCCACGGAAACACGGATTATCCAATTTGAGGAACGTAACCCTTGTGGATAACGAAGGGTTACTGTATTAACTTCTTTTGATTTTTTTTTTCTATCTTCTATAAATTTGCCACCCATCTTTAACCCATCTAAAGAAATCAGAGCAAAGAAAACTAATACACAATTTATTCTAACTCAGTTACAATATGGTCTTATGAACGATCCCTATAAATCTTATTTTTCACTTTCTTTCAATGCATCTAAAGAGCTGATAGCTGGCAGATATTTGCAACATAAGTGACTATACAAGTAGGGTTTCTACATATCTCTTTTAAAGGTTCTCTTCTGTTATTCGGTTCTTTTTCTAATCTCTTCTGAAACTGATGAATATTAAAATTTATGGATTGTGATTTTTTTTTATAAATATACAAAGAAACTCACAATTCAGTCATAATAATAAATAACACAAGGATTAAATGCTTTACTTCACTCCAAACAAATATAAATGCACCAGAAATGACCAATATTTCGTCTATCCATTCGAAAGACTTTTTCTAGGTCTCGACATAATGAAACTAAAAATATTAAAATAAATAAGAAAAAGTCTTTCGATTGGATAGACGAAATATTGGTCATTTCTGGTGCATTTATATTTGTTTGGAGTGAAGTAAAGCATTTAAATAGAAATGCCTATCAGGTTTTGTGAAACACAAGGGTTGTTTTATTATTCAGGAGTAAAGAACAGAGAAAAAGGCCAATGATGGATATTTGGTCAGCTAATGTTGTGATACTTCCCAATGAATAAGAACGCCAATATTGGAGATTGGAAAGAGAATTGCTCAAGTGGTTCGCAAACAAAATCAGGCAATCTTTAATTTCATTCCTAAGGAACAGAAAAAGTTATTTAATACAGACAATTGTGGCACTGCGCTAAGTAAAGGAAAAATAGAAAATATTTTCCTAAAGCCAAGAAATAAAAAGACCGTAAGAATTAACATTTATTGTTTGCTTCTTTTCTTAGGATTTAATAATTTCTCCAAATGTTTGATTTAATTAATCAAAGTAGTCAGACTGATAATCAAAACAAAGTGTTTAACGCTATAAATGAAAATACGAACCAACCACTGATCTTCAAACGAGAGAAAAGAAATGTATCTCAACCAACTGGTGATTTCAACTGAAGAATCAGCTTTTAGTACTTACTTGAACCTTTATAATTACATATTAGTGTAAAAATTATATGTGTATTTACGATTTACTGAGATAAAATGGCTGAAAATGATTCAGAATAAAAATCTCTCTCAATTCTGTTTTTCCAGTTCTTTCTTTTGCGGATCAATAGAAAACTTTCCACCAACTTATCAACCTTTTATCCTGCCTCTCATTCCTAAGAAACCATTCTATGTTTCCTTCAATTGAATTTCAGAAAACGATTTTCATCATCGTATGGCAACGATAATCATCATCGTTTACTCCCATTTGGGAAATCTTGTAAATATTCCATCGTTTCTTTATTTCTTTTGCAAACTTTCATTGTTTGTTAGCTTCATATTTTGGCCATGGAAGTTGGAACTGTCTTTTTAATGCTAAAATTATTTCTACTAAACCCGCTCTTTGATTACATTGTACGATTAATTCGGTCACCATCTGACTAATAGATGACTATCTACACTAATTTGCTGACTATGTTGGTTTCCATCAATTTTGTCCTTTTGTTTTTCTATTCTTTTGCTTATTAATAAATTCACTGAAAATAAATCTTAAGTTATTTTTACTTCGATTTACTTGTGACAAGAAGTTCTTGAATCATGGTTACAATTCCAAAGCAATGCTACCAAGAGTAATAAAATCATCTTCAAAGCGAAAGTGATTGAAAGCGTCTCCATTAATATTGATTCCTTTCTTTTCCCGATATAATTTTCTGAACAACTATAGTTTGGGAAAGTCAACTGAAAACAACTTATACCGACATCTTACCTTTTTTGGCTCAATTTTCATGAAGGTAAGAAAAAATATTATCAACTAATTTCAAATATCTTCGAGATTGGGAGAAAATTAACATTCCTTTTCATAACAACATCTAAGAAACTAATGAAAGATTTCCTAGGGATTCTTTGACATTTAGTGACCGAGTGTTGGGGAAAAAAATAATAATTAAATCAGCGTTTAACGTGTGCGGGTTGAAATATTTATAGACAAAGACGTTCGTTAGAACATAAAAAGTTTAAACACACTAAAAATTATTAAAAAATTCTCACAGTTTGTAATGAGAAAGCATTGCGGTGGCTATTGCGAAACCGGTACTATTTTTTAGTGTTTTTAAAATCTTTTTAATAATTTTTAGTGTGTCATGAACTGTTACGCACGTATGTTTTTAGTGACGTTCGATAGAAATTATTGATATATAAAAAGATGATTAATTCATATATTAAAATCTAAAAAACCATTAAATACTATAACCCAACAGTTAGCGGTTGAAAACGTCATTGATGAGTATTTTATTGTTTTTTATTTTTTAATCTATGAATCAATCCTCTTTTTGTGCTCAATAATTTTTATCGAATATCCTTGTCTATAAAAAAAAAAAAAAAAGTAAAAACATCTGTTAGTTATCTTTTCAAATCCTCTAATTTTCGAATCTTTTTTCTTTAAAATAATGGTATTGAAAAGCAGATTTCTGGTCACTCAAAGGAAAATTGAAATTAAGTAATCAATCGCTACTCACGTGAACAGATTAAAAACTACTCCTAGGGTTGCTTCACTGCTTTGAAAGGACGCTGTGCAGAGCAGCTCATCTTATTTCAACTAACAAGACCACGGAAACAAGCTGTGGTCGTCAAAATATTTTTTTTTTTTTTCACCCTATTTCAGGAATCTATTTCTATTTAATGCCTCATAGAAAATTTATTTTTATAAATCACTTTAAACGTGGTGTTTTAGATTTAATAGTATCCTTGTGTTCTGGAGCAGAAACAATTAATGATAAATTAAATGGAGAATGGAAATATTTGGAAGGGAGGAACCTACTCCCCGCCCCCGAAAACTCAAAATGTGTAGATTAGTCCTTTTTTTGGTTCGATAGCAAATTGAAAGGATCTTGGAGCCCCTCTCTTCTAAATTTAGAAACGACCTTTTTTGTTGTTTTTGTTTTGGTTGTTGCTGGTTAGTTCCCCAACTTGGCCCCCTTCAAAATAAAAGCCTATATATGCCCTTGAGATGTAGCAAAGATATAATGCTGCTGTGTTTTTGGGAGTTATATTTGGCTGAGCAAATCCTTAGGCTTGACGATGGACGCCCGCCGTTAGGGACAAAAAGGGGAATTTCTCCAGTATTTTTTTTTTATTATTATTATTTCAATTTTAATCTAACTCGCATAATCTTTTTTTCTAAGAACTTGCAAATAACAAAACTGGTAAATTTTATCTATTCGAATATTATTTAATGTAATTCTACAGTGTAATCTACAATTTTACAGTTTTTCTTACCATTGTAAATACATTTTGCCATCCCTAGCAAAATGGAAAAATTATACAATCCCAGTGAAAGCCATTGATCCTGAGCCCAAAAGTTGCTGACTAAAGCTACGGAATTTTAATTTTCAAAACATTCACAGGGAATGCAATTACACCCAGTATTGGAAATTTTCCAACCCTAAAGAAGCCGGTTCTGTTTATAAGTTTGGATTAAAGTTTCAGTAATTAAATCACTATTTAATTAAACATATTACCTATTTCTCCCAAATGTAATTCTCGTTTATTTTTAATAATAATGAAATCCAAGCTATTAGTTCAAACACTTAGGAAAGTATCAATAATAATAATAATCTAAAAACAGACAGTAAGAGTTACCAGGGGAGCATTTTAAGAGAAACTACAGAACATAGCTTTACTCTACGAATGTTACTACTACGAATATATCTTTTGCAGACTTGACTCATTTTCATTTTTTGAATGGTTTAACTATTTTCAAAATAAACAGTTATGAACTTATCCATTAGGTTCTTTACCTTTCATCGGCTGTGCTACGAAAAAAGAGGCTTCTTTAAGACTTTGTTTACAGAAAGCTAATTACTGAAAGGTCTCCTCCATTCTCTCATGAAGATGTTACTAATTCATTTCTTATTTATTTAAGGAATAAACTTAAAAACATACCACTAGAAATGAGTGGTAATCCTTTTGGCATTGAAAAAAAAAAAACTATAATTAACAAAGTTTACAATAAAAGTATAAAATAGATTTATCATTTAAACCTTTCAAGACAATAATGTTAAGGAAATCATTTGTTAAGTAAAAATAACTAGATTTTGTGTTCAAAATATCCCATTCGAAGACATGAATACAATATTCTACTTGTGCAATAATAGAAAGTATTCTTCTATTGATGACTACCTACTCCACATGAGTGATTAAGTGATTGCCATTCACGTGATCTAGGCAAGATTTTACTTTTTCTAAACCCAGATTTCCAGGTTGACGTAAATCAATAGGAAAACACTTTATTAATATTCAAAGGTATAGAAATAGTAATGATCAAATATTCCTTTCATACTTTTAATGAATTTCCGTCTGTCTTTAGTCCTTCCTCAATGAGTACTCTTTTAGTTTTAGTTCCGTATGCAAAGCAATGTTAAAGTAGTAATGAAATGGATGTTATAACATTACCAAATAAGTTAAACAAGCAAATTCTATCTATATACTTTCTATCAGACTTTGGATCTTAGGAATTACGATTAGAAAACATTTCAGTTAAAATCTATCCGCCATTTATGTGATTCAGTAAATAGTTGGTTTGGTTCTTTCAGGATCTTGATGAACATAACATCCTATGAAAATGAGGTTTTAACGCATTTTTATTTCTACTCGTGACATAATAAAAAGTTAAAATCATTTTCATTAGAGCATCCATTTACAAGATTATGTATCGGCAACGGTCTGATAAAAAAGAGTAATAGAATAATGGTATTTATTTAGAATCTTCCATGATAATTATGGTTTTTGGATTTTTAATGTCGAGAATTCTATAATAAATTTTTATGTAAGCAATGTACGTGAACTCTCAACACCAATTTTCAAATCATTATCAGAAAATTCTTTAAATAGGAAAAATTCTGATTTTAAGGTTATTTAGGGCAGACGAAAAGCAAAGCTGAGCGATTTGAATAGAGTTTATCTGGAGGAAAGCTGACAACTCGGAAATACAATAGATGTCAGAGACGAGACAGACAACGGAAACATCAGACACGACTCAAGTCTTCTTAGAATCACATCTAGACAGAAAAGTCTAGAAAAAAAAAAAATCTTTTTCAGCATAAAAATATAAAACTCTTTTTGCATCTTCTTTCTTAGTAAATACAATTAATGACGAATTTATTTTCGAATTCAAAAATATTTTAAAATAATTAAGGATGTCACTTCGTGTGATTTTTTTTTTACAGAATATTCAGTAATTGAAGAGGATGGAGTTAAAATTCCCATCAACTCTAACGTCACTACTCGTAACTATTGTGTACTTAAAAATCATAGATAAATATTTGGTCTTGTTTAATAGGGACGAGTTCCTTCATCAAATAGAAAAGAAAATAAATGAAAAGAAGCTTTTAATGGACAACTATTTATGTCTGATTTTCTATTATTTAGGCTTCTATCAGTCAACAGCTAAACTTCAGTGAATAACGGAGGGAAGAATTAAATGGAGTCTTCAGAAAAATCAAACAACAGAATTAATTGGAACTAAATTTACCATTACATTGGATGCGATGGCATTCTTTGGCGTCGTCTTCTTTTTTAATACGACGCGTTCGTATTTATTAATCCGTATAGATATCGTTCACTTTTCTATTTTTTATTCTAGTCTTGTAGTTTCACAATGTCATCACAGCAGTTAATCTAAATCTTCCACTAAATTTTCAGATCTCTAGGAAAATAGCTAAATTAGTGTAAATGAAAATTCTAATTAAAAATTACACTCGAAACACAGTGGCTTAAAAGAAAAATTTACCAGGAGCAGATTTTTGTACCTGGTGCCTTAAGCACATGCCCTTCCGTTTTCACTATCCCTAACCTAACGGTTACTTCAATTTTAGTATTTTTTATATACATGAAAAAACCTCAAAATAGTTTTCAAGAAAATTGCGTCGATTCGCCTGAGATTAAACCTCTCGCAGCAACTGAAGACCCTAGAGGGTGGTCTTGGTACAGGTCACGGATAAGAGGCCTTTATAATTTGAATCTGTCCATCAGAGATCTGAACTCCGGAGATTTAGAGTTACGGAGTTAAAATAGAGTACGTATCATTATTCTATTGTAAATCCAAGGAGCTTTCTCTTTTTTCCTTTTAACTCCAGGATGGACTGATTATAAGTTTTAATAAAATAATTTTTATGTAGTATTTTGAATAAAGCAACATCTTAAAAAAAAAAAAAAAATCGTTATAAGGGATTACTTTTGCTCCCAAATTGGGAGCAGTCATTATTTTGACAGAAATTTAACAGATTTCCATTGTGGGACGTTGAGATTAATTAACTAAATTTGAGAGCTTTGCTTCCGTAGGATATCTTAAAAAAAAAAAAAAATTCACAAATTCACATATCTTGCATTTCTTCATTAGAAGAAGTTTTAAATTTATTCATTAAATACTGCAAAAAATGTAAAGTAGAATAACGACTATTAGAATAAATGATTAAGTAATGCATATACTTACAAACAATTATTATCTGTGGACTCAAAAACTGAACTGAAATCCTTAACCTGAAGTTCAGTCTATGGCGTTGTATCTCACGGAACTGTAGGAGTTCGAGACTGATGCCAGACATGTAGTTTCGGTATTTTGGTTTTCACCGTTTTTAAATGCGTTTGTTTCATTGGTGATTCGAGTTTTGGAATAGTGTCAAGAAATTTGTAAAAATGTTTCGCAATATCCAAATAGAGGATCCAGATGTGCAGAAACTTTACTGAGCTTCATCTTGCGTCATCGTCATGTATAACTCCGCAAAGAAATTAGTCCCTTTCTGAAACGTGCGTTGGAACAAAAATGCGAAGATGAATAGTAAAAAAAAAGATTAATTTGAAAATGAATTACAATCATTCAATCTCAGTTTTTTTTCCTGTAATTAAATCGGTATGTAATTTCGAATTTGTGCAATTGGACGCAGGTGAAAGATGAAAGCGGAAGAACTCCATTGAAGTAAAACGGTTGCATTCTTAATGTGAAATAGTGAATTACGAAGTGATGGGCTTCTCCATTCAATTGTTTGTAACTCGAATTGCTATTTCAAAAACTTTGAAAATTTAAATTAAAAATAAATCTGCAATATAATCATAAACCTAATCATAAACGCAAAGTATTTTAATATAATTGTATAAAATGTTTCAATAACCAAATTCCAAAGATGTCTCTGTCTTCCCAAAATTACAAGATGGTTATTCAAATTTAGGAATGATATCTTAAACAAAGGAAGCGCTACAGCCAGGTACGTATTTGTGTTTAGAATTCGATTAATATCACCGCACACACGAATACTAAAAATCTAGATTTATTTAATAAAAAGCAATCTTAAAAGTTAAAAGTAAAAGTAACAGGCCTTTGTGGTCCTTCGGGAGGTAAGGCTCTCGGCGTGTCGTGCTCAACGGGTCTAAGTTCAGGACGGCTGGTCATCCCGACGCCCGAACAGCCTTTAATCCCCGGGAAAGAGCTCGGTACCCATTCTACAGAGACTCTAGAACCGTTTGGAGGAGAGTGGAAAAATCCCCGCCTTCCGCCGAGGCCGTGGGAACCCGCCACCTCCAATCCGCAGCCAAGCACTTTACCATGGTTACCGGGACCACAAAAAGCAATCTTAGAAATCCTAAAAGAAATGAAGACCTAACAACGGGGTTATCGATAATTCTATTATATTCAATCAGTTTCAGTTTCGATTTCGAATGATCAAGTTCATTTGTTCAGAATTAATTCTTAAAATATTAAAAAACTCCAATTGACAATAAAAACCTATTAAATACCATATTTTATATAAACAATAATAGACCAACCCTTGCATTGCAATATTGATTAATCAACAGATTTTTCGGAATTCGATTGGGATTCGTTTCTGAATAGAATTGTATGTTTTAATAAATGTAAAATAATAATAACCAATATTATAAATAAAATTTTATCTTTTATAAAAGACTTTAAATTTTCCTCTAAAATATCCTCCTTTGGATATGTATTAAGTTATATTAATGATACTGAATTTATACTGTTGGTTAATATTCTGTTAATAAAACATTAACTATTATTTTAATTCCACATGATTAACGAGATTTGACAAGAAAATAAAACATTTTATTTTTAGATTATTGTTTGTTATTGAAATCTAAATTATAATTAAACATGAAATTTAAGGACAAATGTAATTTATTGCTTAAAAAAATGGTTTTTATTGTTTTTCTTTCGAAAAATAAAAAAAATAAAAAATTTCAATTCATAAAAGCATTTTATGGATTTTTTTTCATTATTTCTTTAGAAATTTTATTTTCTTATAATTTAAAGATTAATCTGTTTGTTATTCTTTATCTCTTCATTTACTTTTCACTTTTTTTCTTCTTCAATCTGCATCGTCAGTGTCTCTATTACTTTCAGTTTCGGTTCTAAGGTTGCGCTCCGATAACAACGTGTATGATGTAGGATTATTACCTAAACAGTCGTTGAACATAAAAGATATGTTCTCCACGTGGCGTTCAGGAAGCTGCTGCTAAAGTCTATGAACGGATATTCGATAGATCAGTCTTTATCATGTTGAGGACAGTAACTACTTTGGAGATTTGGGATGGGGGCAAATAAAAAGCGATGAAAACTTATTTATGATTAATAAACATAATCTCTTTTTTTCCGGAGTTGTTGAATCTTTTTAATTTTACGTTGTAGCACAAATCCTACAGGGAAATTAAAAATAAAAGGAAATCAAGGCATAGTTGTCATTGCCAAGGTATAGACTTTTCAAATAACGAGATCAGAAAAAAAATTGAACAAAAAGATAAAAAAGTAAGCAAAAGAAAGAAAGAAAAACGTGTCAGATGTTCATTGTCCAATATACAAGACAGGAAATAAGAAAGATTGCTATCGAAAATTAAGAAATGAAAAAACTTAAAATTAATAAAAAACAAAGAGGAAACTTTTCAAACATCAACTGAGAAAAGACTGCATTAAAGCAAAGTTAAATCTAGACGTGTGTTTGTGTGTTTTATTTTGTTTTTTTCCAGAGATCGTAATTCTTTATTTACTGGTTCGATTTGTAACAAAGTCAAAAAGCTTTTTAAGGAGCCTAAAACTTCTCCATAAAATTTTAGTTTGGGGAATTTTTTTTTGGAGAATTTTGATCACAGACAAATGTGTATTGGAATTGTGACTTTCAATTGCGTTCTAAACTTTATTTTTTTATTCAACTCTTCTGTCTAACTTTTTAGTGGAGGCTTAGACCGAACCCTGTATCAACGAGGTACCCTAAGATATAAAAAGCAAATCAAAGCTTCTGTTATTTTTATACTCAAAAGTATAACTTCCTTTCCATCGATGTTTGTAGAGTACAGCTGTATTAAAGAATGAGGAAAGAAACAAAACAAAAACAAAAATATTCTGGCTGCACCTTGTTTTTATTGCTCAACAGATGGTTTCATTTCTATGGTGGGTGGCTACATTTCCCTCATTGCGTTTGGATATTTCATTAGTAAACTGAATTTTATTATTAGAGCCCAGATGTTTAGGATCTAAAAATCTTAGGTATATCTTGCACTAACGACCTAATAAATTCTAAAAACTCAAATTACACCACCACCACCCCTCAAAAACAAAAAACACAAAAAAATCGGTTCATACATCCAAACAAAAAAAACAACAAAAAAAAAACCAACCTACTACTGTGAACAGAAAGGCAGAGCTACCACTGCCGGACGATTTTACTCCGCAGAGGGGTGATACGCTGAGAGGGATACTTTCCTAAGAAATTCTTTTGGACATTTTCGCTTTTAAGAAAAAAATAATGGAGGAGTATTTTTGCAATAGTATTTATTCTTTCCATAATTCTTTCCCGAAAAGCGCAAATAGAATGCAGCTACTAGTAAACTAACACTGATAAAAAGTAAATATCCCATCTTCCTCGTCCCTATTTGGAAGAAATCGAAGGAGACCTGACGCATGCGCAAAAGCGTTGAAGGCTCTCGTAAACAAAACCGAACAGTATTTCATGCCTCCTTCATTCAAAAAACACTGCAATAAATAAATGTTTCTTAAACTCTATTAGAGAACATTCCTAAAAGTTACGAAAAATATGGTTTATCCATATTTTTATCTTTTAAACTCAATAAAGGTCAAAAATCTGCATTTCTATATAAACAAAAAGTCCTATTATTTTATTCAGAATAACAGAAAACAACACTAATAGAATATAAAGTAAAATCCTTGAATTAAAACAGTGTTTTTGTTTTTTTTTGTATTTTTTTCGTAAATTTTCCATAATTAACAAAACTATTATTATTATTATTATTATTATTATATCTTATAGATCTAATAGTATTTAATGTCTTGACGATCTAAAATTTAATTTTCAAATAAAAAAGTAGTTATGTTCTATTTCATGCATTTTATTGTTGGTTTTTTTTTAACCCTTAGCTAAGATACGAAATTAAACTGATATGATATTAGACAAAGTATAAAAGGTTTTATAGCTAACTCTGTTCTGGGTAATTCTGCGTACTTATGCGCAGATCAATTACATTTAAATACTTTTTGAAATGTATATAATCGACTTATATATAATAAAAATGCTTCGTCTTTATGCATATTATACTTTCGAATTCAAGATAGAATTGTACGTTTAGTTACACGTATTTCTTTTTAATTATTATAATTATTATTATTATTATTATTATTCTTAGGCAAACTGAAAAAAATACCTGCAAATGAGACAGGGAGTGATGAAGACAAAACTATCAGTTAAAGCAACTCAAACAGTAAACAGAAATGAGCTTTAAAAGCTTTTAATTTAAAGCTTTCGATTGTTAATGCAACACATTTCATGGAATTCGCTGTATTCATACAAATGATCAAGTTGCGCCCCAACAGTCACATAAACAGAAAAAGTTACTATTTGGATGAAAAAGTGAAATTTGTTTGCAAGAACTATCACAAAACAAAACCAGTAGATACTAG
>JAFIDM010000003.1:65727352-65788811 GCA_023159025.1 Thereuonema tuberculata
AGGAACTCTGAAACAGCTGTTCTGGATTCCCGGTATCAAAAATACCAAAAACAGATCAGTGATTCCTTTTTCATTATTTGTCTGCGAGTATGCTTTTTATTTTATTGTATAATTTCTATTATATTTCTTTATATTTGATTGTTATTAATTACAGATAACATAAAGAATGCTTTTATTTTAATTTTCAGTTTCAGTCCGATGCAGCAGGGTTTCCAATTGACGTAAAGCTTACGTAAATCGATTGATTAAATCCATTTCATTAATAAAGAATAAAAATAAAACATTGGAAAAGAATACTTAGAAATAGAATATAGCTACATTTAAATGCAAGGTAAAGTTAATAAGTCATTAAATCTAGTTATGTGCAGATTAATCAACTTTAATCGCAAAGGTCTTTAATAGTAATTTTCGACTTTAACGAAATGTGAAGAAAATAGCGAAAAAATGTAATTTGGAAAACTATTTATTAGAAAATCTTTTCTAACGATAAATATCGTATGGGTTTTTTAAATACTTTTTCAAAGATTTAAAATAATAATTAAGTGTGAAATAGTAATTCCTTCACTAAATATCTTTGTTATTCAAATTTTTATGACACAATAACTGGTTTGAATTTTTATTTGTCATTAAATATTACAATATAAAAAGAAATTCTAAGAAACATAAGAGTTAAAAGTCGAAGATAATTAATTATATAAATGAAATCTTTAAAAGAAACGGAAAAATATTTATTCAAACCAATAAAAAATTATAAATGACAACGAAAATACGAAATTAAATAAAAGCGGCAAGTGAGAAAAGTAAATTAAATTGTAATAAATTATTTTAATAAATGTTTATTTCTACTCTGTAGTTTTTATTAAATTAAATAAATATTTTCGTTTATATTTACCACATGTATTTGTAATAGTAAATTATGATTAAATTTGTTGTGTACTTAGATTTAATAGAATATTATTGGAAAGCATTTCAAAGTAAGAGGTTTTAATTTATTTATGTTTAATTCTGCAGTCGTATATTTCGGAAATGATCCATTCTTATATATTTCGACATTAATGTACTCATATGTTAGAAATCTTGAAAGATGAATTGAAACTTACGTGCGATGTATTTCTAACGTAACATTGATGCTCAAACAAAACAAATTCCTTGTAAAATAGAAGAAATATTCTCACCTGAAAAATCTAGTCCAAACGATGATAGAATAAGATCAATCAAAGACAGCTAAAGGAATAAGAAATCAAAATAAGAACTTTTTAGATAAAATTCACGAGACAAAAATCTGTCTTATGCAACCGTAGAACAGACTGTTTCCTTTCCCGTAATTTTTTATCTTATTCTTGGTAATGATTCGTTGATAAGTACAAGGAAAGGAAATCTCCAATGCGTTCAAAGCCTGCAATATTATTCAAAGAGAAGTTTTGTGGAGAGAATAACTTCAGTGCGATAGATTTAGCAAAAGTCCAAGAGTTGCAAAAGAAAACGTGTTAGTTGCAAGCGATAGCAAGAAATGCGCATTCGTCGACCTCAGACATGTTTCAGTGGCTCTAACCTAGTTGCTGATGAACGAAGGGGAATCCCCTTTTCATCCCCTACTGGCCTGACAAGAATCGGACAAATTCGGAAGGGGATTGAACTGAATTAAAGCTACTCAGTTTCTTTTAATTTATTTTTTCCGAAGTATTTTTTAATTTTTTTAAATATCCGAATGATGGTATTTTAGTATTTAAATATAAAAAAAAAATAGTAAGCATTCACTATTATTTCATTTGATTATTTTAATACAAACTGGAATAAGATTTTAAATAAATAATCGAGCGGAAACTGAAATAGCACTAAGTAAATTAATGGTTGTGTAAAAATTGCGCTAACTTAAAAAATTATTTTTATTTATTTATTTATTCATTTTTTTTTCTTTTGGTTTAATAATAAAAAAATAAAAAAATAAAAGATAGCCAAAAACTGATTTTACAATGCATCTTTTTCGAAATGGTACCAAGGCTAAATTTCCGTTCTGCATCGGATAGTCTAAAAGTGCAACAAAACAAACAAAAAAAAAAAGCGGATAATTGGTTCGGAGCAATGGGATGTATATGAATTCTTAAAAATGGGATTTAAATGATTTCTTAAAAAGGTAAATGTTTCTTTAAAAAAAAAAAAACAAAAAAAAATTTAGAAAAAAATTTCGATCTATATATATATATATATATATAGATATATAGATATATAGATATATAAAAGTATACAGAAGTCAAATAAATCAATGTGCTCTGTCGTAAATCATCAAATATTAAAAAGAGCTTTACAATGTAATGGAATAATACAGTGCTTTGTTGCTTTGCCACTGATGCAACCATTTTGAAAGAGGAGCTGATGCCCTTCATTGACACCAGAGCTGCCCTGACAGTGATGTCAAACATATTTCCTTGTAAAGGCCAAACACAAGAGCTCAGATTTAGTGGAGGCCGCCACTAAACAAAGCAGAAATAAAGAAAATAAAAATGGAAATACCAAAGGATTTAGGAAAAAAAAGCAAAAGGCTAGAAAAATAAATGTAAGAATTATCATTTATTTCCTATCATTAAAAAGTCATCATTATTGTTTCTCATTATTTGTTTCTCTGTAGGTTTATCGGTCTATTATTGTATAATATAGAATGCATGATTGAGTACAAAGACAGATGTGGGAAATATTCATGGATAATTTACCTACGACTCTCAAGCCCAGACACAACGACATTTCATTTAGTATAGGATTAATATTATTTCAAGAATCTCTTTTTCTGAACTTCAAAAATTTTATACAATATAGAAATGTGTTTTAATTAGAATGCCTTTTGAGTCGAGCTGATACTCTGGGACGGCCGTTTCGAGCTTATTAGGCTCTCCTCAGCCAGAGCTAATCAGCAAGTGCAGGACTCAAAAGAAGTACGAGGGGAGGTATTAAGAATACATGATGGAAACTGTGACCCCTCAAAGACTAAAATCAAGACGTCCCAGAGTATCAGCTCGACGCAGAAGGCATTCTAATTTAAATTATTGCTTTTATTTTGCCCATTAGAAGGTTTGTTATTTACTTGTTTATTTATTTATTTTTTTTCCTTTTGTGGTCAAATTAAATACCTTTTGTGGTAGCCTGAGTGCTGCCCAAGGTTTTGGAATCCACATTTTGTTCTTGTTTTTTATTTTTTTTATTTTAGTCTTTGAGGGGGGTCACAGTTTCCATCAAGTATAAGAAATATGTTTTAATAAGAATGCAGCCGCTTTTCCAATAGCCATTAACCTTTTTTTCCTTGTTTGTTTGTTTTTGTTTTTTTTTTTCATTTAATTTTAAATTTAAAGAATTTATTACTTCATTGTTGCCATCAAGTTCTTTACTTTTTTTTCTTTAGTGAAATTTGAATGACATTAATTAAGAAGGATCAGAAGCTTCAAGAAAAAGCACATTAGTCATGATTTACATTTATTTCCTCTAAAAATTGAACAATTCGTCGCAAACTGGAATTTTTAGATATTTGCTATTCATCATTTCTAGAAACTTTGTCCATTTAGAATAAGTCCTTCCGCGATCGAAGGGAAGATAAATTAAAGATCTAACCACAGTCATATTAATTAAACATTACTTCACAAAAAAAACCTTTGTATTATTACGTTGTGTTTTTTTGGGTGAAATAAAGGAAAGATAAATTCTTAATAAAAAACTTTTTATGAGAATGAGGAAATTATAAATTCTTTATAATTTTCTTATTCAATATTGAACGTTGGTGTACCTAGGGGTGGGGAGATCGCAGGGGTTTTAAATTACCCACTGCATTCGAAAGTAGAACAAATCTAGCATTTGGAACTTCTTTTTTTTTTTGGGGGGGGGGGGTGAAGCCCATCTCGTTGTTTATATTCCTACCCTGCAGAAAATGGACACAACCTTATTACTTTTGTTTGATTGAAAGGCTGTGGAAAGGCTATGGCTTGTTAGGTTAGGACCTTTATAACCCTTCCCATTACAAATCCCTGAGGACGCCTCTGGTATTGAGAGACTATATTTACCACTTCAATATTTAGAAATTAGGACTAAGAAACGAAATAACTGAGTAATTCATGAAAGAGAAGCGAGATCTAAAAATACGTTCTTTGGACCGTCTACTACTAAGGTCATTATTGCAAGGTCTTGTTTTATTTTAAAATTTTTGATTATATTGTTCAAAATTCGTAATAACATTTAAAAAAAATATGGCATTTAAAATCTGTTCTGTTTATATGATTCAGCTGAGGATGATCTTGCAGTATTCCGCAGGTCGAAATTGTTCTGTTATATGGTATTAAGTTTTTATTATTATTTTGTTTTTGTTCTTTTTTTAGCAATTTTAAGTGTTTATAAATAGAAAAGATTTTAAATGTGTGCGATATTTCTTAAATGTTATTACGTTTTCTGATAAGCATTCATTCCCACACGTTGCAGTTGAATGGCTTTCGGCTAGATATGCAAATGATTAAAATTTCATCTCATGAGAAGAGCGCTTTCTGGGGCCAATATAAGGAGTTGACAGGACGGACAATTCTTCCTTCGTTATACAAAGTAGTCTATAAAGATACCTCTGCCAATCGAGTATGTTTGGGATATGCTGAGAAGGCAGTTATGGAATCTGATCGAACAAGGCCAACAATTTTAGAACATCTGGCAGCATCTGCCAAAGGACAATATAAGACTTTAAATTTACTCCATACCGCACTATATATCGGCTTGCATCGCTGTCAGAAAAGGATTTACTAGTATTTGCATGTGGCCTTTATGTTTTCACTGCTCTCTAATGAAAATGAAAAGCTCTTTTGCAATCATTTTGAAATAATCTCTTTATCTTTACAAAGTCATTGGGTGTGTGAAGTTTCAGTGTGACAGAACATTTTCTTTGAGTGCGTCTTTTTTTTTTTTTATTTTGCAATAGTGTACATAAGTTATCTATGTACGTTGGAGATCTTGGCTATTTCTTAGGAAAAGGATGTTTCTAATGTACATAGAACTGTATGAGTTGTACAGAGAACATAGATGTCTGTCTATGGTTCTCTCTTTCCAGGTAAAAATCAGAAAGTAAAACTTTTTTATTTTTACAACTGTAATTTCTTAAATAAGGAAGTAATCTACAGAGATTCCATTTCAAAAGAGCTAATAAAGAAAATTCATATTGGAATGAAATAATCCAAAGACGAATAAAATATAAAGAAAGAAATAACGTTTTGGTATGAATGATTTTTTTTTTTTTTCCAAAGCGAATGCCAATCTTCGTGCAGAACCATCAAAGAATATTTCGATTGATAATGATTTTTAGATTTGGTTGAAGAATCGTTATGACTGACTCTACAGTTATTGAGTTAACTTTCGATAAATGTGAAATTATCCTGAATCTCCCAATCATTTTATAAATAGCTTTAATGTCGTTCAATTTGAAAGAGAAATGGTGGCTTTTTCCATCGATATCTGCTTTACTGAATGTACCAGAGAAATAAATGTGTTGAGCATCATCTACAAGAGAATTTCTAAACAAGCAACATTATTTAAGGCGTTAATCGCTAGGGTTATTGTGAGTAAAAAAGCTCAAATTAACACTATTCAATTCTAAACATTTATTTACTTATTTTAAGGGGAAAAAAATATTTTTGTACTCTTCAAATCGGTACAAACAGTTATTTATTTATTTATTTATTTATTTATTTATTTATTTATTTATTTATTTATTTATTATTTTAACTTCCATAAGTAGATTTTCAGACACCACTCAATGCTACGATAGTAATCTACAATAATTTCTTAGACCAGTGGTTCCCAACCTTTCGAGGCCCCTTAACACTATTGCTATTCTTATGCGTAATATATAATGTAACTTATATATAATGTAAACTACAAATAGAAAAAAATACAGTTTTTGGGATACAAGCACTGTGCGTATAACCAAACATTAAGCAGTGCAAGTCTAGAAAACACAATCTTTAAAGAGGAATCACAGATAATTCAAGACGTTGGTCATCTTCATTTGCTGGTAATTCATTTTCTGTCATTAGGAATGGATTTTTTCATCCACTAACTTTTATCACGATACCTTGGAAAATAATCATTTAAATGCTCAGCTAAACATACACTGAACTCTTTCTTGAACTGAACAAAATAACAATGAACTGAACAAAATTGCAGGGAAGTTGTTGCTCCACTTGATGATAAAAGTCCTTGAGAGTGGAAAACGAATCAACTATCAATTCAGCAGAACCAAACATTTAATTTCTTAATTATCACCTCAATTTTGTCTTGCACAGAAATTACAGTAACACTGGAACCTTGAAGACTACGATTAAAGGTATTCAAAAAAGTAAATATGTCTACAAAATAGGCGAGGGCTGAGAGCAAGGAAAAGTCATTTAAACAGTTTTTTTTTAATTCAAATTTGAAATCTGAACAACCTAACTTCATTGCGAAGTTCGAACAAACGAGTCAGAACCCTACCGAGAGTAGCGTAAAAGAAATTTATTCCTAAATCCACGTTATTGCGGACCCCAGGTTGGGAACCGCTGTCTTAGACACATGTTACGTCTAATATAAACGTTTTTTATTCACAACATTCCAATTAGCTCCTAAAGTTATTCGCAGATCTTCTGAACCACTCAATCAATGTCTCAATCTTCACTTGAAACACTGTTGGAACGTAGTCACTTTTCAATCAAGTGACTAGTTCCAACAGTGTTTCAAGTGAAGATTGTGACATTTAAAGTTTCCAAGATTCCAGAAAGCATCAAAACCACTGTACATCCGTAGTGTCTTTTAAAAAACAATATTCGAAGGGCGGATATTCAAAAGCAATAGGATATTTTAGAACTTAACATAATCATCACCGTTTAATGTTGCTAAGTGTTTTCAAAATATTATTGAATCAGATTGTTGATTACCAGACCTTCATAACCCATCAATAAGATATTTAAAGAAAACCTACTCTAAATCGATTATGTATAAATGCGATATCTCTACCCGAAAATAACTTTCTGCCAACAAAGCACCCAACAGGAAGGATGTTAAGTGGGAGAAAGTTCTTCAGCAAATTTTGCAATTCATGTTTTTCTTAAGTATTCCCATTAGCAAGTGAGATATCCTAGGAATTGAAATCGTTTAATATTACTTAGTATGTAAGATTCGGTTTTTATGAGTATTTTTACAGCAAAATCAAAACTTCTTCATGTCGTTTACTTTTACCGTTTTAACGCAAAACAATTAATCGAACTTTGTGGATTGTATGATTCTTAAACAATTTCAGATGTGCCTCCATCATCTTGATGGAACTCAAGATTTATAAACAAAAAATCTCTTTAAAAACTTAAAACTTGATTTCACCGAACAAAACCAAAACCTAATTCTCAAAAACAGTTCTGAAGTCATACTTTGTATCATGTAGGATTTGATTAAAATATTCAAGAAAAGCTTATACTTTGGAAGAATTCAGTTAAAGTAGAAATGTTTTAGGAAAAGCTACAGAGTTGGAAAACATTTAAATTGTTCATAATCTTATAAATCCATCACATGGTCTGCTGGACTATTTCGTTATACCAGTCGAAAACAATTATCTACTTTAGATAATCTTATTTGAAGGGAATTTTTTAGCTTTCAACCACAAATACTCACTCAGTTAACCTATTTATGCATATTTCGAGTGCAATCTGTTCTTAAAAATTGCACGGAAATCTTAATCTTATTGCGATAAAGAAATGTATTACCAAAAACGAAAACATAATTCTGGATTACAAACGATGGAAAATCTTATCTCGAAACTATCCCTGAAGAATGGGGTGAAATACTTTCAAAGTCAAAATAAAATGAAGGTAATTCGGAATTTCAATAGTTTCAACAATTGACAGCTTCCAAGTCATCAACTGTAACACTAGTTAATTCATATTTTTCT
Organism: Thereuonema tuberculata; assembly: GCA_023159025.1. NCBI lineage: Eukaryota > Metazoa > Arthropoda > Chilopoda > Scutigeromorpha > Scutigeridae > Thereuonema > Thereuonema tuberculata. Next base: position 65,735,283 of record JAFIDM010000003.1, read on the forward strand.
TTGTTTTCTTAAACTTTGCCATACATTAGCTATATTGGTGTGACATTTTCGAATCCTTCATTTGTAATTTACTTAATAACTAAAACTTTTTAGCATTAAAATTCTAAACAAAAAAAGTCTCAATATTCTAATTAGGAATAGATATACGAAAAGGGCTATGGCAATGAAATTTGCAAGAAGGAAATACGCGATAACTCGTAAATTCTGAGAGTTCAGCATCAAAAACAAGAACTTTGAAAAAAATACATTTTTAAAATAAATGAAATAAATTATTCTTTAATAATTTGATGATATTTTTTTTTATTTCTTGAATCGGATATTAATTATCAACTAATAAACATTATTCTAAAGATTAGTCTCCAATTGATCAATAAATGATGTTTCACGAATAAAACCACTATTTATTAATATTCGCTTTTGAAATTCTTTGACAAGATTTTCATAACACTAACAAAGGACTTCAGGTTGTCAGTTTCAAATGGTAAAATGATATTTCATTATAGAGGTGTAGTAGGAATTTTGTTTTTACGATTGAATATGTTTTAAAAAAAATATTTAAAATTGACAGAAGATGATGAATTACATAAAACAATCATTTATATTAAAAAAACGATTACTTAAGTTTTGATTATGATTTTGCCAAATTACATATCCAATCGACTAGTTAAATTTTGTTGGTATTCGTCATAAATAAATAAATAAATAAATAAATCGTCTTCCCATTGCACTGAAGTCAGACGAATAAACTTACTGTAACAGCAAAAAGAATATCGAGATTTCAATGGAATTGAAAATGTTTAAGCATTTATAAAGTTTTACCAAATAATTAATCCGTCTTTCTATTTCTTAATCATTTTCAAAATCATTAAATGGAATGAATTTAACTTTTGAAACAAATGACAAGAACTAAGGACGTTTAGGATTAGAACGTTGTTGATCAGCTTTTCTTTGAGGTTCGAACAAGGAAACACTCGAATATTAAAACTGCTCTATTAATAAATCAACAACTGCGCTCCATTACGTAAGGATGGGTCATTATCTCTCCTTCAAGTACATTCAATTCAAATCATTTTTTAAAATTGTTCCGTATAAAATTTAAATAATATTCATTACTCAAAAAATGTTGAGTAAAAATGACGTTGTGGAAATCAAGTAATAATGCAGAATTTATTAAAATTTTCTTCAGATTATTATAACCTCTGATAAAACAAAAATCATCAAATTATCAAACTTTGGCTAAATCCAATTTTCGCTACCGGCTAATATTACGCGAAAATTTTAAAGTATAGAAATAACAGAGAATTCAACTTATAATTGTTGTAATGCTGAAAAGAAGTCTTTAACCGTTTTAAAGAATATCTCACACAAATGAAACAATAAAATTTACACAAAAATATTTTATATAATTTAAAGAAATAATTAAAGAATGATTAGAAAGGTAAGTATTTGTTAAGCATTGCCAACTTCACCTCTTAGAAAAAAAAGTAAGTTCACTTACCTTGAATCTATCGTTAACCAAAACAGAGGAAAAGAAGGGCGTCCATTGTCTTATCGTCTTCAGTTGTATCCTCGTCAGTGTTAGTGCACTCAGGGACTTCCCCTCGGCCACCCTGTGCAAAGAAAATGAGTTGCGTGTCATAACTAGAGCCAATCAACATTTCATTTCTCAATAGGTCCTGCAAAATATCATTATTCCTGTTAAGGGAACGAATCACGAACAACTTAGTGAGACCCGACCTCTGTGTATTTACCAATCGAAGTAAAGCCGAAAGGCAATGACCAATCAACGCAATCCAAAGGAAAGGGTTAAGTTGAATTACAGAATTCGTTTTGTTAACTCAATAGTTTCTCTAACTTACTTATTTACTTTGTTAGAGAAACCTGGGAAAAATGGAACGAAGTACTACGGTATTATTTTTATTTGTTTTGTTTAAGGAAAAAAAATCATGAAAAAAAAAAGCAGAAATCTCAGAAAAGTATTTCAAAACTTTCAGAACCAGCGAAAGATAAACTAAAAGTATTTCATTTAAAATATCTGCAGCCTTAAAATCACAGACAGTGTTGCATACGAAGCAAGAAAAGGAGTAGCATCTACTGATAAGAACAATGATGGTTTATTTTTTGAACCATTTTTGATCCATTTACAGGATCCTCTTATTTTAATGCTGTGGATGAATGAATACATTGGTCTTATTCATCCAATATAAATTATCTTACAGAACGATTCAACAAAACTCGAGTAAAAGAAAGAGACTCGACTGAGAAGCTTACTTTGAATAAATACGGCAAGACTATCATGACCAAGAGAAAAACAATCTTCTAAAGTGATAAAGCCACAGAAAAACAAAAATTGCTTGAATAGAATTTCATGCATCATGAAATATCATTATAAAACACAGTTTCGGCGATTAGCCTTAGGATTCTGGAGGGATTAAGGCAGTAACTAGGGCATATAGCCAAAAGGTCTCATGATCAAAAGAGTCTTCCATTATTGCAATCACCCTCACTATAAATACTGGAACGTCCTACAGTAATATTGTGAGATAGTTAAGAAGCAAACGAAATGGAAATTGACAAACTGAAGATAAACTGTTTTATAATGATATTTCATGACGCATTAAATTATATTTAAGGAGGGTTTTTTTTTTTTGTGGCTTTATCATGTTAGAAGAAATTACTTCACACAGTGAAATGAAAATGATTAAAAAGAAGGATAAAATAGGTTATTGTAGTCACTGAGAGACAGACAAGGACGGATATGCTAAAATTAATTTAAATTTACACTAAAAAGTAATTTAAGATTTCCTTCACCCGCATCGATATCTAGGATTTACGATCTAAACCAATAACACCTTTTCACTATCAAGTGATTTGTAAAATAAAATAAAACAAAACGTGGCAAAATCATTTGCTAACGAAAGAGTCTGATTGTTTGACACCAGTCTTCAGTGTCCGATAGGATATTAATATACAATAGGTCATCAGTATTACGTCGCTTGGGTACTTCCCCTCTGCTATTGTACTGCAGATAATTTTTACAAATCAAAGAATCAATATCTGAATCCACTTTTTCTGATAAACATTCCGATAACGAAAGAATCCAAACCTTCTGGTCTTCTACGACCTATAAATTTTAGATTTTTGTCAGCCTTAATAAGGTTAACAATTTATTAATTCCTTCTTCTGTTCTTTCTTGTTTTCACACTTTCTTTTCATTCAGAAGAGAACGGAATCTTGTGAAACATATGATTGCTAGGAAATCGATATTTTGAGATATCTTACGTAATCACTTAAACACATTTCAGTAACTGTGTGTGTCAATAACTAGAATCTTTTGAACACTGTAATTCATGCAATAACATTTTCATTTAGAAGAATTTTCAATTTATCTTTCAAGCTGTTTTCTTTCCCATTCTCCTAGCTTTTTATTGCGTAAAAAGTGATTTCCAATTGTCATTCAATGATAGACTAGGATTTTATCCAAAGGAAAGGATACTGCTTGCCTGGTAATGACTTAACGATGTCTCCTTTTTATAAAACTTAGATCATCTCCTTGTTTGCCAGATTGGTCTGAGAGTTGTTTCTTAGTGTGAAAAGGGAAAGTCCCTTCATTGGAAGGAAAACAGTAGCTTCCAACTGTTTTTAAACGAAAGTTTCTTATAAGGATCTATATCTTATAGCTACGTATGAAATGTCATCTAAAAGGCACATGAAGAAAAATATAAAAGAAATTTTGCTTGAAAGTAATGCTTTCACGCTACTCCTTCCAGTTATGGAGATGACGATTTACATGGTTATTAAATATTAGTGTTGTGTATCTTCTATATATACAAAGGAGGAAGTTTGTTTGTTCGACTCCTAGGCCGATCTGAACCAAACTTTGCAGAACTACTCTTTAGGGCCCTGACGAAAAAACAGGCTACAACGAAACCTGGACATATCTCCCCTCCCTTTGATTTAATCCCCATGACACTTTTGTATAATTTTCAAGTATTGGCTTATTAATTCACTTCTGTCTGTCTGTACAGTGGAGGTGTTGGTGTGGCGGAGCGGTTAAACACTGGCTTCTGGAGATATAGGTACTGGGTTCAAATCTGCTCGAAGACAATAAGTTTTTTTTTTTGGTATTTCATTTCTTTTTTATTTTTTTACCATGTTTTTATTAACTCACAATGTCTGGTTTCCGGTCAAATCTTGTAATCAATTTTTAAGTCACTTCCCATCGGTCAATTATCTGGAATTTTTGCACACTGCTTATGTCTGCTGACAATACAATAATATACTGATATATTAATATTTTAATATATTGTATATTAATATATTCCGCCAAGGCAACACGTCTTTTTTTTTAATTAAATGTTCGTAATTTAAGAACAACAAAAACGGGGATCCGGACTAAGGGGTGTAAACGGGAGGGGGGGAGGGACTTTCTTGAAGGTATGCGTATCTCCGAAACCGCTTCAGTTGAAAACACGAAATTTCGCTTGACTGTTCTTTGTCAAATTCTAAAACATACGCATTCGTCGAATTTTTTATATTCACATTTTAAGGGGTGTAAACGGGGGGGGGGGCAAACTTTATTGAAGGGTACTTTACGGGTTTTCAATTTACAAAAGAAGAATATAAAATTATTTTGTAAGCATCACGTGATTTTTTACCACCTGGGAAAGGTTTGAAGGTTAGGGGTATGGAGAAGGGCATAAAGGGATGGAAAGTCTTATATTCTCCGATCTCGATATTAATTTGATATCTACGGCTTATCGAATTACAAAATTAATTTGTAACAACCACGTTACCTTTTACCGACTGGAAAAGTTTCAATGTGATCACACAATTACAATTTCTTCGTCATCCACATCACATCAACTCATTTTTGTAACCTGCACGAAGCACGGGTTTTTTTGCTAGTTAACTTACAAAAACGTATTTGTTTAATACAATCGACTCAACGTCGTGTAACTAAAATGGTAACTGATTGCAATGAGCTTGAGCGCCGTTGATCTGCAGGATTTCGCAGAAGTCATTTCTGGACAACCTTTTTAAGAAATTGGCAAAGCAACTTCCACAAGTTGCAACGCAACTTCCAATAATAATGATTTAAGATTTGCAGTTTCTACATTATTAGCTGTGATTATAACTTTGATCGTATGACTATTGTCTAATTTTCCCAGATGTTTTAAAAGCCAGTCTTTTCTGAATTGATGACATATATTTTTAGTTAGTTTGAAGTTAAATGTGTTCTTTAAAACATGCTCTTGGTCCTAAACAGGCTGTTTCATCAATTCGTAACAGAAATGAAAACTATAATAGCAAGATTTAAATTAGATTTGCCACACATACAAAGTAGCGTATGTAATGTAAAAGTGATTACCAAATTCTAAACACTTTTAAATTAAGCTCCTGAAAGACTCCAATCGAAAATGATATCAAAAATTGTTGTACTATTATTAAAAATAAAGAGGCAGAAAATGGAAGAAACTCATTTTCCATTTTTCTACAAATTGGAAGACAAGTAAAATTGTCGCAATGAAAGAATTAGCAGAAATAGTAATTTGAGACAATTTTTACTAATAATTGCATCTCGAAAAATCTTAGCAAGTGCATTTGAAATTTATGATCTGCTCTGTTTTTCTTCTACTACATTTACTTCCTCAGATGCAACTGATGTTGGAAAATAACAACTATCATCATTTACAAATATTTGGTTAACTCTAAATTAAATGAGGATGACAGAGATCCTATTGGGGAACTCATCTTCCACAGCAATATGCTCTTGACTTATTTCAGAAACTTAATAATGAGAGGAGGAATAAATACATGAAAAAAATAACAACTATCTCTCAAAAACAGTTTGAGTTTTTAAATACCATCATTTCTAAAGATACTCAGAACATGTGTAATATATAACATTATAAAAATAAAATACAGTAACTATTTTTCTGCGAACTTCAATTGTAAATTATATCTATATAGTAAATAGAATCCTACAGTATCTTCAATTGGCTGATTTTCAAGGACTCGTTTTCCATCTGTTCTTTATGAAGCTCGTAAAACGATAGGATAGTATTGTTTAAATGCGAAACTTTGATTACGTTAAACATTATTTGAATAACTGATATTTACTTTATCAGCCTATTATTATATTCTTCATTTCTGTATATCATCAAGATTACCTCGAAAAGTTCAGTAAATAACCAAATGACCTTCCTATAGCTTTTCTTGTAGGTTGGTTTTATTTGGCTTTCTGCCAGTCTGACAAAACACAAACCTTATCTGATCAAAGTCAACCTGACTCCTACTCATATTTCATCTATTCATACATAAAGATACAACATTTACTCCAAGTTTCATAACAATCAGGTTTTGCTTAATAATCTTAAGTCCTAATAGTTAAAGTGATATCTTCGGTTCAAAATAAACCATTTTTAAGCTACACAATAGGTTTTTTTCCACTGTAACTTTAAAGAAATAAATTTCAGAAATGGCTCATTATGCATATATTTTCAATAAGGAACTGTTAACCATGATTCAAAATAGCTTTCTAAGTTTCTTTAGAATTAGTCTCACAATAGTATGAAGAAAAAAAATTAATACGGTTCAACTCTAGATTTCCTGAAAGGCTGTAATGACAAAGAAATGACATAAAAACAACAGCTAAGGATTCGTTATGATGTGAACTGATACGAAAAAAATCTTTAGTATTTGAATGAATAAAATAACTTTCTTTGATTTGTTATATAAGTTTCTTCTATATTCGAAGAAATTCTTAGTAATGCAGTTTGACCGTTTCAATAAGGACAAGGCACCTTCGAACACATATAGGTGAGCTTTTGATAAAGGAATTGGAATGATGTAATGACTATGCTTTACCCAAACCAAAAACCTTTGAAAATCATGGCACAGGTATGTTATGCAAAGTAACATAACAATATTAATGAAGTAATGCTCAATATTTTTAAAGACCTTGATATTAACATTTTCTTACTGATGTGGATTAATGTATAATAATATTCCCAAAGTTTTTTTAAAAATATACTACATAGATTGTCTATTAAAACTTATGGCTCTATCTTTTTCGAACAGTGTAAAGATTATTTTTATAGTGAAAAAACGATTGTATGTTACTAGAAGTTTATTTTCCACTGCAGATATCGACTAGAATCAAGCATTCAGCTATTACGAAAAACTGAAAATTATCCCAAAGGAACTTTAAAATAAATGAAATTTTAAAATATGATCAGCAAATTAATAACTCAGTCACGTATTTCTTGCGACATAATTATTACAAAATATGAACTAGCAAATGAATAAGTCTCACAGACAGCAATTGCAGTTGCTTTCATAAGAGTTTCTCCAACTGTTTCCATAGTAATGAAACTATAGGAGCTCTGATAATCGAATTTCTTTTTTTTAACTAAGATTTTTCATTTTCATATTAATTAATTTTATATCATACATCTGAGTCTTGTATATTTTATTTCAAAACTCAGAAGAATTTCAAAATTTCTTACGAAATTATACTTTCAAATTATTGTTACTCAAAAATTACCCCCGACGCTTGTATTAACTTTGATTTATTATCATTTTCTGTCAGTTTTTTGCTATTTTTTTTTGTAGAATATTTTATTTATGAACATCGTTTGGAATATTTTTTTTTTCATTTCCAATACTCAATTATTTAAATTTTCCTTATTATTTATTTTTATCCAATATTTATTATAATAAATCTGCATATGGTATTGAAATAAAATGTAATATTTTCGAATTCCTAACTAGTTAGCAAATTTTAATTTATTACTTTAAAAAAATAAAATGTCTCGACAACGTATTTTCCTATTGACTTTCATTACGAATTTGTATTTGGAGTACGTATATTGTTAAACGTTTGGAAAAATTCTGAATGGTCTTTTATTAATGTTTAATAAAATCAGAATATTATCAATGTAATGACATCTCGAAATTTATGTTTAACTTAATCATTAAGAATAAATAAGCTTTCTAACTTATTTATGAAAATAAAATACAAAGTTGGAGATGATGGATTTCCTATTGAGAAATTGGTTTGTTTAGAAATTTTTCGATTTGCAGAAAATATATACTGTAATACTTGGAAAGTAGAAATTTCCGCAATTGTTAAATACTTATTTTATGACGTAAGATTCAAATTTGTCGACAATGAAGTTTAAATCAAATTCTTGACTTTGTTTTGTGTCATTCTTTTCTATAATATTTCAATTATTCTGTACTTACGTGTGAGTGAATGTGAGTGGGAGGGAAGACGAACATCGCGGTTTTAGATCTTTCCCATGGAAAAAAAGGACAGACGGAGATAATGATGGAGAAAGAATGGTGCAAGTAGTGCAGAGAAAATGGAGAACCTCGAGAAAACCTGTTTAGCGCAGATCATCCAGGAAACCCACACGAGAACCGAATCCAAGTACTCAAGAGGTGAGAAGTCACTGAAACAACAACCACGAGGCCTATTCTACCTAATATTAAGTGTTGTACTTTCAGCAAATTTCTACCCAACATATTATCTAATTTTTCAATTACAACTTTAGTATTTTTAACTTCCTTAGATAAACAATATTCTTGCAAGATGTTGAACTGGACTACGAAATATATTTATGACAGACCTTAACGCTGATTGGAGAACTTTTTATTCTCTGCGGACCACTTAAAAATATTAAGTTTTACGAGGACTGAAAATCCTGTGCAATAATATGTATGGGTAGAAAATAATCAAATAATGATTCCATTGATCATAAAATAATACTATTTATTCAGCAGTAATAAGAAAGAAAAAAAAAAGGTTTTAATTTCCATCTATTTCTGATGTTCTGAATCGATAATAACTCACTTTACTCGCCCAAGGACAAAATAAAATAATTTTAAGTAAATTAAAAACAATAAATAACTCCTTCTATCCCTGATTTAAAGGAAACAATTGTTTTAGGGTTCTTAGAAGGTTTCAACTCTTGGAAAATTTCCAATGTATGCTTTCCTTTATTTATTTTATTTATTTATTTATTTATGTTTTTAAATCTTTATTTATAATTTTACTGTGTGCAATTTTTTCCATTGAATATTTTTTTAAATTCACCTGGAGTATGAAAATTAATTTATTACTAATTCTTCGTTCAGATCAAAGCGATCGCCTGCCACGAGACTGATTCGTCTGAACTTGGATTCGAACCCCCATCTATTCCTTTCTGTCCTGTGATTGTCTGCTTCTTTTCTTTTCGCCATCAAAGACTTATTCTTTAAGATGGTCCATAACGTACGATTGGCGCCAAGAAAAATATCAGCCCGTAAAAAAAAAAAAAAAAATTCAAATAAAAGAAAATAGAAATATTGTGTGAGTAGCAGATCTCAATGAATTAAAAGTGCTAAGAGGATGATGATTTCTCAAGTACAACCCAAAAAATGGATATTGCAATATCCTACTTGAAAAGATTAAGTAAAAAGGAACAAGTCCGGTAATTATTAATATTGGGAAATGAATAACCATTCTGTAGGAAACATTAAAATTCGTAAATAAAATAATAGAATATTTAATTGGTAAATTTAATTAAAAAGTTAAATAAATTAAAAAAACTAGAGACACTACAAAATTTATAGGACGTGAAAATGTATCACATTAATTAGAAAGATTTGAAAGAATTTGTCCTGGTCTGGATTCATCCATCTGCACTCAAACACACGCAAATAAATAAATAAATAAATAAAAACCAATTGTAAATGTGTTGCAAGGACCTGACAAAGTGAATTGTTTCCATTAAAATGAGATACAGATATTTTATTTGATTATTTTATTTACAAATTTTACAAAACAGAGATGAACAGAAATTTTAGAAAAATAAGTAAAATCTATTTAGTAGTAATCTGCGTGATTATTATATTTTGCTGTAGTAAGAGGAAAGTAACAAACAATCGTAGAATAATCGTCGTTTATTTAAAAATTACAAGTGAATGTTTTTATGGAAAAAAAAAATTAGATATTGGAAGGAAGAAAAAATTGAAAAGTTGTAGAGAAGGTTGTTCCAAATTGGAAAATTGAGGACGTGTGGATTTTGATTGTAAAGGGAGGGAAAGGAAATAGGAAATTAAAGAATAGGAAAAAAAAAGATGGATTGATAGTGTAAATCCTAATAAAATAAATGAGCAGATTTGTAATTTTATAGTTAAATTTATATAAAAAGGAAACGACAAATGAAAGGAGTTGTAAATAACAAAAATAATAATAACAAATTGAATTAGAAATTAAACTATTAAAATTTTAAAAATTAAAATTTAATAAAATTTTGAAATACTGGCACCAATCTCAAATATATTAAATATAATTTAAAAATATTTTTGATATGTCTGTGTCTCTACCTGTAAAATAACAGAATAAAAATAAGAAAAAAGTAATAAGAAAATAATTATTCCCCGTGTGAAAAATTATATATTAGGGAGGCAATTATCTATAATAATTATGAGATCATAATATAGAAGAAAAGAATTTGTTAAAGCAGATTTAATAACATTTAAACCAAATAAATTAAAATTAAAATAAACTAAAATGAATAAATAAAAAAGAGCACAGAGGTTTATAATTATTTTACCTACTTTTAGATTATATGAATAGAAGCATAAGGTAAAACATAATTATAGATTTTGTTATATTTCATAATCAAATAAGGAAAACAAATGGGGGGGGGGGAGAAAAGAAAAAAGTTATTATAGTAAATAAAGAAAAGAATATATGTTTAAAAATACTTTTACGTTATTATGACAATACAAGACCTAATATAACAGTTGATTACAAAAATATATAATATTTAATATACGAATATCATTTAAGTATTTAGAATTTATAAAAGAGGATCTTGTCATTTTATGAACTTGTTGGTTTTAGAAGACAGAAAATAAGAAGTAGTTAGAGATGTGTGTTTCAGATTCATGTAGTTTTCTGTTGTTTTCTACTTTAAAAAATATTTGTGAAGAAAAATTATATAAATCAAACTACAAAAATGGAAAACAGATGCAAATTCATTTAACTACGCAGATAAATGACTAAATGCAGGTGAAAATGATGCTGTTTCGTTTTTTCAATAAAGAATTTTAGAGAAAAAAATGTTTCTTTATTACATTTCTTAATCGATAATCGATAGATGAAAGTTTCAATTTCGAAATTTGTCCAGAGGGAAACTAAAATAGATCGGAAGCAATGACGTCGGACGGGGATTCCCCTTTCCAAAGGGCGATTCCAAATCACGCCCTTCTCCACTTCCCATTCAGATGTCACAGCACAACTAAAAGGCGACGAGGGGACATTGTGACATCCAACTTTCAAATTGTTTTTCAACTCCTACCAGAGCAGGTCGCATTTAAGACACTGCACTATTTAGTTTAGAAATAAGAAGGATTACTTTGAAATTCTGTTATTTTTCTATATAAGAACCAGTGTTTGCTTGTTCTTGTAGGATTGGGCAACGGTAGTGTACTTTTATTTTTTATCATCCAGATACTAGGAGCTAAGGACAAATAGAAAATCACGTTTACTTAATTGCATTTATATTTTTTAGCCAAATTTTCCTTTTGGCAAATCGGAAAATATAGCTTTTTATTTTAATTAACAGCTGATTTGTAAATAATATGCAAAATTGTAAATAAGTTTCTTTGGTCAATACGCTTTTACTACAGAAAATTGAGGTGAGTCTGAAATTTTTCTATTAGTAAATAATGTTGAAATAATGGAAAAGAAACCAAAATCTACTTGCGATTCACCTTTTGACTGAGACCATATTTGAACGAGAACTGTTGAAACCAAATATCAATGCAAAAACAAGTTACAATTTGTATTTACAAAACAATTTCTTGAATAAACTGATGTTGTAATTTAGTTAATTTTTATAAAATATCACGACGACAACTGTCTGCGAATTTAAGGTTTAGCTTTAGTAAATATATTATTAATTTTATTTTACAAAAATCTAACTTAGAAAACTATATGTATATTTATACTTTTGAAGTTAAAAGTTCTGAGTTTCCATGAAATCACTGTGGTAACCAAAGTTATTTAGAATATAGATCTCAATGGAGTCTCAACATTTTTAATTAATCATTTTCATCTTTTTATTGTTTAATTGCAATCCTTAATTAAGAAATAATGCTTTAGTAAATATTTTTAAGTCTGATAATTTTCTGCTTTTTCATGACAAATAAACAACAATCCACAAAAGACATTGATACGTAATTAATTTTACCTCCTACTTCCCTAATTAACGCAGTCTTAATTGTTCCGTTACAGTGTATAATTGATTTTATAAGAGTTCGTTAAGTTTCATGAGAAGTCTTAAGTTTGGAAGTTGTTGTTCTGTTTGAAAACAGATAAGAATAAAAAAAGAAAATATTTTATTACAAAAGCTTGTTAGATGCTTCTTTTGAATTGAAAATTTCAAAAATGTTTTTCGATTATGCTTTGTTTTCGATTTTCGCAAGAAATTGAAACTGTTGCTTACCTGCATGGTATCAGTGAAGTAATGATGTTGAAACCGCGCATGTCCTCTAATCACTTTGCCAACCCTGGAAGGGGATTCCCCGTCACGCCATTAATCTGGCATTTCTTGTATTTAGATTAGGTTGTTAGTTTTTGTAAATATTATCAAAATTATTCTTTTCTTATCAATAACTGATAATATATTTTATCTGTTTGCTCTGCTTTATTTTATTTTGTTATTAATTTTATTTTTGAAAATAAAGAAAAAATTCATCAATTTTAAAAGATAATATAGGATCACGAAATTTTTCGATATCGTGCAGAACAACAAAGTTTATTACTACTATGAATTTAAATATAAGATATATTATAAAATTGAAAATGATTATAAAATGTTCTAAGATAAAAGAAGAAAAAATCCTATGAATAATAATTAATTTTATAATAATAAAGGGATGCCAATGACGACTCATTTCTAATCTATTTATAATATGTGACGAAACCAAAAAATCGTTTTCCACTTTTTAAAATAACAGATTTATTTTTAATATTCTGATTTCTTACCTCGGTATAAAGAAAGAAACCAATGTTTTACAGTATTTTCAGGTACTTAATACTACTTTTCTTTACTTATAGAAAAATAATGTATATTTAAAAATTAATGTACAGAAATTTATGTAAATCTATAATTTTAGTATTTGGAATTTTAATATGTAATCGAAAATATAATAATTCAGACTTTTAGAAATAATTTTTTTTTCTTAAATAAATAAAATTAAGAAAAAAAAAATGAGTATTCGGCAATCAATTTTCTAAGCATACCTTACTGGCGCCAACATTTAACGTTTCAATGCAAGAACTTTGTTAGGAGCCTTCTATAGAACAGAGGTTGGCAGACAACAATTGGACGCCATTTTGTATCTCATTTGAATGGAGTCAACGTAAAGTTGTTAAGCATTTGTAGAAGAGAAACAGCGATTTTCATTGTAAATATTGATGAAATATAAACGTCTTACTGAATATCTTAGAAATAAGATTTTTTTTTAACTCTACTAAAATGGATAATTATCAACTCTTTTGTGTTGAACCTGGATTTTTCAAAAGGGGGGAGGGGCTAACTTTTCTGAATGTCCGACTAGACCTGCGCACGCGAGACGCCGGCTTTTTATTATCAAATATCCAAGGAAATAAGCTATTGAAATGGATATTAATATTGCCATGATGATGTTGCCAGGCAACAGCTTTTGGAAACCCCATTTTATCCAATCAATGTTCACAGCTGAAGGGGGGGGGGTGTAGCCCCCCCCAGTCCCCCCCCCCCCCCGATCCGTCCATATTTCCAGTATATTTGTTAAAATTTTGTTAGAATTACTTGATTAAAGCTGCACCATACCTGGGTCATCACACTGAATTTGTTAAATTAATAAGTAACTTCCATAACCAATAGTAACCATTCACTGGTTTATCAATTAATGTGAAATTGATTATTTCCTTAAAATCAATCGTCGTGATTCACCTCAACATCTTATTTCGAAAGAAAACTGGAAGTGTTTTTGTTAGAATGAACAACATCCTAAATGCTAATACAATTAACACGAGTTTCTTTAACAGGGATGGTGGAAATCATCCCTGATAGGTTTCAAGATGAATACGATTTACCATAAATGACTCTTCCACCAACCGGATCCAACTTTACATTGAACAAGTCAAATAATCATTTGCGATGACTATTAATAAATAACGACAGGGTCCATTATGTTAACAGATGGTTTCCATAGCCTCTCAATCGCATCAACAACTGGACAAAAAAGTCTATTGCGAAAATTTGAAAGTTCACTTTATCAATGACAGATTTTTACTGATTCAAGAAATGTTATCATTAAGAAGTTTTATTTTTTTAATAATCAAAGTGATTACTATATCTAGCCATTTTTATGTGTTATTCCATAGTTACTTTTTTAGTCAATCATCTAAGACTGTTTTGAGTCAAGCAGATAATCACTTTTACTGCTAAATTTGATATTTAAATATTATAACATATGATAAAGGTGAAAACTTTTTTATTTATAAAGGAAGGGAAAAGAATGGAACCTCCAAATCTAAACTAAAAACCAAGAAATACACAATAGAAGTAAAGAATACAAATTCATGTGCCAGTCTCCGCTGGCCACAATGTATTCTTTAATTTTATTGTGTATTTCTTGTTTTTTTAGTTTAGATTTGGAGGTCCCATTCTTTTTCCTTCCTTTACTTACACTAACCTCCGCAACAAGGACCTAGTGGTTTACAGTGACTACTATCAACTGACGATCGGCAATATACCCTGAAACAGCTGCTTGGCACTTTTACACTTATAAACACTTGGTCCACCTGTTAATGTGTTTAAGCTTTTTTTTTATTTATTTATTGTACGCAAATTTTCATCAGTGATCGGTGATCACCTGATATCCATTCGTTTCCTTCGTTAGATTATCCTATGATCAGTTGAATCAGTGTCATATCTATTATAATCTTTTCATTGTTACACGAATATTCTTTTTTTTTCTTCCTTAATTTTAATGAAAATTCGAAACTCGTGGCGAACAATCAACTTTTAATCAAACTACCAAATCTATGGCTCATTAAAAGAAACATTGAACACCAGCTGACTTCCTGAAAACTATTATGACATCATTAAATTATAGAAATGGAAAGACCTGGTCTAATCGTACGAATGAATCTCGCACTGATAAAGCACAAAAATTAATTAGTGAAACATTAGTGAATGAATAAAATCCCATGATATTCCATTGACACAAAATAAATCTACAACATCTAAAACAAATCGCAAAATAGTTTATTAGACCATTACACAAAAATATAATTTGTTAATACAGAAAATGTCATATTGTAAATAGGAAATATACTTGAACAATATCACGAAGCTGTATTGAAAAAATAAAGAGACCGGCAAAACTCCGAACGGCGGTCCCAAATTATGATAACCTCCGAACGCGGTCCCAACGTAGTTATTAATGAAACATTTGTCCTGTTATTAATGAAACATTGTGTCAAGTGTAATGACATCGTTATTGTTGTTATTAATGAAACATTGTGTATTGTTGCTTAAAAATCACTTTAAACGTGCCATGGCTGGTAGATCGCAAGCACCAAGAGTAATAACGCTTTAGTCATAAGTCGCACATATTCGGACAATACATATTTTTTTTTGTAAATATGTTGAGCGAAAACTATATGATTTGATGTGTAATAACTCTGGCTATGTGTTATCCTTCACAGTCATACTGTTATCTGTCATTAAAAAGGTTTATATAATTTGGGACCTCCGTTCGGAGGTTTTCATAATTTGGGACCGCCGTTCGGAGTTTTGCCAAGAGACCTTTTAATTGGTCTTCTACAGTATTGTAATTATCACGAAGAAATCCTAATCTCAGTTCCTTCAACTTCATTCTATGAAAAACGGAAACAAAAAGATAAAGTATTCATAGAATTAAAAGAAAGATTTATTGGGTTAAAAATCCAAAAAAACTGATCATTTGTTTCTATTCAGATCCTGAGCAGAAATCTTAAAAGAATTGGTTAATCAAAGAAAAATAGAGTCATGTAACAATTAAGGTTGATCTTAAATGAAGTTAATGTTGTATTTGGGGTTTTTCCTTGTATAATTACTAGGAAGCAGATTTAATGCATGAGAGAAATATGTAAATTTTAATAATTATAATCTCATGTGTTAGGAACATTAATCATCTGAAACAAAGAAAAAGCTAAGTTTATTTCTTTCAAAGAATGAAAATAGAATAACAACAATTAACGTTATACGAGTTGAAATTTATTAAAAAATAAATGACTCAATAGCGTAAAACAATAAAATGAAACAGAAGAACAGATTAAAACATCTGCTGTGATGAAAAAAATAAAAGAACTAAACACAGTTGATAATAACAGTAGTGCATTAAGCAAAGGAAGATTTGGAATTAAAAATTCCTACTTTGGATTTAATATAATTGCCATTTTTAAAAAAATAGTATTGAAGAAAAGTGAAAAGTTACGAGGGTGGGCTGAAAACTTTCCGACCTCAACATAAAGATGGCAGCACTCGTCAACGAAAGTGGGGGAGTGTGTTTGCGCATGCGTTGAAAGGTACTCACCGAAATCGCAGCCATTTTGGATGCGCAGTTGTTGTTTGACAAATCCTTTGAGTGAGTCGTTGTGAGTGGTTTTTTTTTAAATGGAAAAAATCGAGTATCGAGCTGTCATTAAATATTTATTTTTGAAAGGCAATACGCCTACGCAAATCAAAGACGAGTTAGATGCTGTGTACGGAGACTGCACCATCATTTACCACTCGTGAAATTTTGCGCAGCTGAATTTAAATGTGGCCTTACCAGCTTGGGTGACGATGAACGTTCGGGGCGTCCAAAAACTGCAACCACTGATGATAACATCGCTCAAGTTCACCAATAGTGCTAGACAACCGTCGAATTAAGGTTAGAGAGATAGGAGAGGCTATGAATATCTCCAAAGAACGTTTTTGCCACATATTGCATCAAGAGTTAGGCATGCGAAAGCTGTCCGCGCATTGGGTGCCGCATTTGCTCACTTTAGACCAGAAACGTGTACGCATGAACATTTCCAACACTGCTGGCGCAATGAATCAGAGTTTTGGCGCCGGATAATTACTGTAGATAAAACTTGGGATACACCATTGCACTCCAGAATCAAAAATACAATCAAAACAGTGGACTGGCAAGGGGGAATAGGATCCAAAAAAGGCAAAGGCTGTTCCTTCGGCTGGGAAAGTGCTGGAGACTGTTTTCTGGAACAATCATGAAGTTGTCTCAATCAATTATCTTCAAAACGGGACAACCATAACAGGAGCATACTAAGCATCATTACTTGACAAGCTAAAGGCAGAAATTTCGGAAAAACGGCCACATTTGCAGAAAAAAAAAATCTTGTTCCACCAAGACAATGCGCCGTGTCAGCGGTTGCCATGGCGAAAATCCACGAATTACGGTTTCGAATTACGACCACCCTTCTTACTCACCAGATCTAGTCCCAAGCGACTTTTTGTTTGTTCCCTAAGCCAAAAGTTGCGCTCGGAGGACAGAGATTTTCGTCGAATGAGGAGGCCATCACCTTCGTAAACAACTATTTTTCAGAGAAGACGCCGAATACTATTTGGACGGGTTGAAGAGATGGGAGCATCGCTAGGAGAAGGAGACTATATCGAGAAATAAATTTGCAGAAAAAATGTCTTGTATCTTTGTTAGGTCGGAAACTTTTCAGCCCATTCTCTTATATTATATTTACTTATTATTACTTACATAAGATCATCCGAAAGCTGAAAGTTAGAGGCCAGCAATTTCTAGATCTTATCCAGAATTTAAAATAGAAATAGAAGTAATTTCTACATTGAATCGTCCGCAACATGAATCGAACCTGCAACCTTTCTTTTCCGATATCAGACGTCCTATCCATTAGACCACGGAGACTACATTCTAATTATTGTTAAATTATGTCTAATCACTCCTCTGCGTTTGTGTGACGCAATGAGAGAAGAGCCAGAGAAAAAAAAAAACATAACTCATATTTTTAGCCTACTACAAGTGCAGGCGAGACGAGCATTAGATGCAGAAGCTCGCCCTCAGCGATGAACTGAGAGTCGTTAGAGATATTTCTCGACATGAATGAAGACATTAAAAATAATATTTAAACACAGAAAAAAAAACTTTTACTTAAAATACTCTATCTCAACTAAAAGCTGTCAAATTGGTCTCCCGTCATTGTTGACGGGGCGTATACGCTAGTTTTCAAATTTGTTAACTTATAATTTTTTAATTAACTCTGCTGTTATTAAAATATTATTTGCATTCTATTACTGGAGTTTGAAATGATTTTGAGATCATTGCTATTAACCATTAGAACAACGAAATAATGAATCTCTTTTGCGTGTTATAAAAATTGAGAAAATATATATTGGTTTTGTTTTTCCCACAATGTTTTGGAAAAGACTTGAATAATAGTTTATTTAATATTAAATAATAATAATAATAATAATAAACTATAATTCAAAATTTGAAGAATTTGTGTGGGTCAAGTTTATTACGGAAATTAGAAATAGCAGCTGAAAGCATAAATTGATTAAACCAACTTAATCAACTGAAAGTAAAACCAAAAGTACTTGAAACTGTCTATGTTTGACTGAAATATCTTGTTTATCTTTGTAAAATTCAAGTTATTTTTATCACTGTCAACAGAAAGAACTGTTAGCAGGAACTACAATTCGATTTCTTACTGAAAAGAAATAGGTTTTTTTCGTTTTCTACATTTAGGAAGTAAATCAAGCATTAATTATACATTAATTAATAAAGTATTATAATTTCAATAATAAATCCAAACTGAATCGACTTACTAAAAGCAAATCTTGTCAAAAACCTTTTTACATTTATTAAAACTTGAATCGAAATTTTGATAAATTTTAATTGAACGGGAATTTTTTGGAAAGCATAATTGTTATAAAACAAAATTAAAAATGAAACACACAAAACAATCCGGCAAAAATTAATGAATTGAGACAGATAAATCTTTAGAAAGAATTAGAAAATAAAGTAATGAAGTGATTTTTTTTTATATTATTTATTTGCTTTTTATTTAGTTCAGGGATAAAAAAAAATATGAATCACACGTAGGCTTATGATTGCTATTAACATCCGGGACTTCGCTATTCTGCTCCTAGCTGATGATCTTGTGGAACGAATTAATAATAATACGTAAATAAAATAATGTGTCGAGTAAAACTTATGAATTGCTTCTATTACTTTTATCTCCTTTTAGTTATTACTTGAACCGATTTGATTAAAGCTGAAGTATTAATTTTACTTTAACTTAGTTGTCAACAGATTGTGGAAGAATATTGTGGTGATTTTTGGAATATATCTTGGGAATATTTAGGAATTTAACTTTGATAACTTAATCCTCACTTTCAATACTCAAAACACAAGAGGCCCATACTTAAACTTATTGGTCCAGGGTCTTGGATAAAGTAACTTGAAATATGCACTTGTAAATAATATTCTGAACGCAGATAAAAATTCAAATCACATTTATAAAATGTATATTATTTACAATTACTACGTACAAAATTAACTGAATGGAAAAACACTTTCCTATTCTTAAAAATTAAAATTCTTGATAAGCATATAAACGCAGCAAACTAAATATTAAACTTGGTTTTAATTAATCATCGAACGAATCGAACACTAATGTTCCATTAGACTTAGTTTCTTTGTAATGTTTGGATAATCTTTTACGTCTATCTCGTCTGATCAGTCCTAATAATCTATTTTATTTAAATTACATAGAATTCACCCTTCCTATTTATACTTCAAATCAGATATCTTCACCGACAAACTAAAATGTTTAGCTCTATTGTTATTATAATATTCGACTAGTTGCGACCCGTGAAATATTCACGGAAGTAAAACAAATTCAACATTTTTGAAAAACACAAGATTGAAAAAGATGTTCTAAGCTAATTTTTTTATAAGCCATGACTTCCACAACAGCCCATATGTAATTTGAATATCGGCTTATTTGTTAAAATAATATTGTAATATTTTTAAAATAAAAAAAAATAAAAAATTGATTTACCACTTTCGTAGTAGCCAGCGCTGCGGTTTCTCATTATGAAACATAATGGCAACCTGCTGCTCTAAAAGAATAGATTCGTCGAAATTGAGGCAATATTAACGGAAGTAAAACAAATGCCCCATTTTTGAAATATCCTGAAATTTTTGAAAAACACAAGATTGAAAAAGATGTTCTAAGCTCATTTTTTAAAAGCCATGACTTCCGCAATAGCCCACATATAATTTGAATGACTAAGCCAACTTTGTTAAAATAAAATAAAATAAAAAATTGATTTACCAGTTTCAACAATAACAATAACAATAACGAATGTCCAACAGCCAATACTAATAATCCTGTCTGGGCAACAATGAGGGCACGTGCATCGTCACTATTCCCTATTTCATTGATTATTGAGAGAGCGGTGACACAGCCGAAATTATGTAAAAACCGAGGTTTTACAAACTCTCTGATAAATTTTGACGCATGAATTTCATGCATTTCAGTGTAAACTTCGTTTATGTGGGAAAGAAAATCTCAATACGCTGATAGTAATTATGTAATCGCGATTCTTCTTGGTGGAGAACATAGTAGAGACGCCATCTTTAAAATGGGCGTGACGTCATGCCTGACGTAATAATGAAAATCAAAAATTCTTCTTTAGTATATAAATACAAATAACTCATAGTAACTCCTTCTTCCACTTAAAAACATCTTTAATCATCTATATTTCGATTTCTTCAGCAGAAATCTTCTTCATGGAAAAAACTATGTATGAAAATGTAGAGAAACCTAAAATTTTCTCTAACATTTAAAACAGAATTCTAAGCATCAACAATCATTTAGTCATTCATGGTACAAACTTTCTTGAATAACAAAATAAGTTCATACAATATATAACAATCATAAATTCTTTCTTGAATAACAAAAAATTCATACAACATATAACAATCATAAATTCTTAAACAAATAACATTTACTAATTCTTATAGAAACAATTTATGTCAATTTCAATTTTTGTTTCAAAATTTTATTATTTTTTATAATTTTTTCAAAAAAACTGAATGAAATGGGATTCATTTTAAGTGCTTTAATTCAAAAAAAAGAAGGCAGGAAAAAATCAACACATTTATACATTGGAATGTAGGGACTGTGGGGGATTATATATTGGAAGTTCCGGAAGATCATTTAAAGAACGGTTAACGGAACATACTAATGCTTGTAGAGACAATAAACCAGAACTGTCAGATTGGGCCTATCACACAATAAATTTGGCACATAATCCGGATCCAATTATTGACATTATATACTCATGGACAAAAAAATTAGCGCACCAAGAAATAATTGCGGGATCATAACGAAACTTGCAATGAAGGTACATGTCGGGGAGATATGCAAATGATTAGAAATGCAGCGTGATTGCGCATTACGTATAGCCGGTAGAGGGCGTTGAACATCGTACTCTGTGGAGTATAAAACAGATAACCAAAGCGTGTTTGAATGTGCTGAATCATTTACAAAGGAAGAGCTGAGGTAGACATGCCATTACACCGTGTTCGAAAACAGTATACGCAGTTGTCGCAGTTTGAGAGAGGGAGAATCGTCGGGATGATGGAAGCTGGGTGGTCAGCTAGGCGAGTAGTTCGTCAATTAGGTCGCTCTGATTGTGTTGTGAGGAGGTGTTGGGACCACTGGACCCAAGAGATGTCATGTACACGAAGACCAGGCTCAGGACGGCCTCGACAGACCAGTCGTCGAGAAGACCGCCACATAGTCAGAAATGCACGCATGCAGCCAACTGCTTCATCAGCCGCCATCCAGGCACAGGTAGCACCTTCACTAGGGGCCTCTGTGTCTTCTCGAACCATACGAAGGCGCCTGGCTGAAGGACAGTTGGTATCGCGGCGCCCAATACGTGTGCTGCCCTTGACGCCTACCCCTCGACGCCTCCGTTTGGAGTTTTGCCGCGCACGAGGAAACTGGACTGCAGCAGAATGGAACCAGGTCGTCTTTAGCGACGAATCCAGATTCAATCTCGGCAGTGATGACAATCGTGTTCGTGTGTGGAGAGCCCGTGGTGAACGCTTCAATCCTGCCTTTGCTGTACAGCGACACACCGCTCCCACAGCTGGTGTGATGGTATGGGGTGCCATTGCCTACAATACACGGTCACCCCTAGTATTGTTCCGTGGCACCATGACAGCCCAGCGGTATGTTCATGAAATCCTGCAACCACATGTGTTGCCCCTCATGCAACGGCTCCCAGGAGTCATTTTTCAACAAGACAATGCTCGGCCTCATACGGCAAGGGTGTCACAAGACTGTCTCCGCACTGTTACTACCCTTCCTTGGCCTGCCCGATCCCCAGATTTGTCTCCAATCGAGCATATCTGGGATCATTTGGGACGACGAGTTGGGCATCCCACGAGTTTGAACGAACTAGAGGCAAGGTTACAGCAAATATGGAACGAAATGTCTCAAGACATCATACAGAACTTGTATGACTCAATGCCCGATCGTATCGCATCGTGCATTCGCGTTAGAGGGGGTCCAACGGAGTATTAACTCCTCCTCCTCTGAAATAAATTATCCTTTTTCTTTGATTTTCTAATCATTTACTTATATCAAAGTAGTCAATACGTATGTAAATTTTCGTTTTATTTTGACGACTCCTTCTTGGTGCGCTAATTTTTTTGTCCATGAGTGTATATGTATCCCAAGATGAATCAGAAAGATTCATTTTGGAATCAGGCTTTATTAATCTGACAGATTGCATTAACAAAATTAAAGCACTTAAAATGAATCCCATTTCATTCAGTTTTTTTGAAAAAATTATAAAAAATTATAAAATTTGAAACAAAAATTGAAATTGACAAATTGTTTCTATAAGAATTAGTAAATGTTATTTGTTTAAGAATTTATGATTGTTATATGTTGTATGAATTTTTTGTTATTCAAGAAAGAATTTATAATTGTTATATGTTGTATGAATTTATTTTGTTATTCAAGAAAGTTTGTACCATGAATGACTAAATGATTGTTTATGCTTAGAATTCTGTTTTAAATGTTAGAGAAAATTTTAGGTTTCTCTACATTTTCTGTAGTTTTTTCCATGAAGAAGATTTCTGCTGAAGAAATCGAAATATAGATGATTAAAAATGTTTTTAAGTGGAAGAAGGAGTTACTATGAGTTATTTGTATTTACATGCCTGACGTGTTCCAACGCTGCACTGTGATTGGTTATTTCAAATTACAAATTTACAAAGATCGTACAACTTTTGCCTATTAATAGGATGATTCCCAAGACCTTATCGACTAGATGAATCTTATTATTAAACCGACTTCTACATCGAACTCGTCTCGTTCGGTTCTTCTTGTAGAAATCTTTAACTAAATTAAAGTTTCTCTAAAATTAGTTCTCACGATTCTAATGTAAAATATTCTGTTAACTTTATTTACATTGGAAACGAAAATATGATGCTGACTGTCAATTTAAATCAAAGTTCCAAGATGATTAGTTAGGTTTAAACTTTCTTCCTTTAATTATCCTAACTAACTCTTCATATCTGTTCTTCTAACATTTTATCTGCATAGACCATTCAGTTCTTTAGCCAGAGAAATGTAGTTAAAGTTTACTTTACCGAAGAACTACGAACAGGAACATCTGATCATCACATACGAACCTAACATCACTGGTAGTGATCTGCCGTATTTCCTTTGGAATCCATTGCAATACCAAAATCGGATGAGGTCAGAAAACTAATCGAATCGATGCTTCTTCTTTTGAATTCTATCTTGCATCCTCGACGAATACTAAACAAACATGATTCGTTTACTTCGTCAATTCATTACTCGTAAAATAGTCGATGTATCCTTCATCAAACCTTTGGACTAACAACAAATCTACATCCACTTCGGATGCAATCCAAAGTCACAAGAAGACGCCTAAATTCACAAGACCGTTATCAAGACTCAACAAACATTCTCAACGTTCTTGACTGTAATCCACGTTCAGTGCCTTTAATATATTGTTAGACTCACGATTTACATTGTTGCCAAACACAAGGACATTACTCTGGTAACCAAATAAACTTATTCTTGAAATCAACTTTAAAAAAAAATAGTAATGTAAACTAAATACGGCAGTTAATTTCATCTTCAAAAAAAGTGAAAAAAAAGTGAAAAAAAAAAAAAAAGATAATTTTACATTACCTAAACTCTTCTTGAAGATATTTTTTTTTTTTTTTAGAACTGCTGCGCACGAGTGTCCCGTCCTCTCCACTAAATACTCACTTATCTTTTGTAAGTATAAAATAGATAAAATTTATTGAAACATTTTAAATATGAATTGCACATAACGACAAAACACTGAGATGATGTATTGATTGTTTTTCTTCTCAATTCTGAAAACGCTAATTTCCTTTGAATTGATAAAAAAAATTAGTATATCTTTTAAAAATATTTTATCACAAAATTTGATAAGTCCACGTAAACAGGATAGGGTATGTACGTAAGTTTTACACCTATTTTAATATCAGCCTTCATTTCATTCTTGTTTCAATGTTTCTTTAAAAGACTAGAACAGCAAAACCAACAAATACTAGATGAGTAGATGCAAAAAAGCCGTTAGAGTGTTGTGAATGGTGTAAAACGAAAAGAGATATTTCTTACTTCATTGCCTCTTTCAGACGGACACAGGTGAAGCAGACGGTTCCAGTTGCCAATCGGAGATGCGCGAATAGGCAAAATTTATAAATGTAGGAATTTACAATTCGAAGAGCTGTAGGTATTCTTCAAGCACAATGTCACAACGGTGACCTTTCCAATTGGTTTTGATTGAATGATGAGAGTCGCTGTTTTTTATTATTACTTGGTTGGGTTGAGTGGGGACCAAATTATCTTAGCAGATGTTCAAAATCTGAAGAATCTGTGTTTAAAACTAACTAGAACGCATTCAAGTGGAATCAGAAAATGGCCGAATGTATCATGGATGATTTAAAACGATGTTACAACATTATTTTTAATTATTTTATAATTATTATTAATATTTAATAATTTTTATTTCTAAATCCAAAACTGCAAATTAGATAAATGTGAAATGATTTGTAGTAATTTGTAAATCATATCTCAAAAATTTAATATTAGAGAAATAATTAAATACTTGAGTGATTGTATTAAAAATATCAATAAAAATTCCTTTTAATTTCATTGCCTTTTGCCTTTGGGGAGGTCACAGCCAGTTTGGCTGATGATTTCACCTTAGGTCTGCCTTTCTGATTCATTTTTATCGAGGAGGCAGGCTAGGGCTGATGAACCAGTAGAATGGTGAAACAGCTGTACCCTAGTCCTCCTCATGAAAATGAATCTGAAAAGGCAATTTGTTTATTCTTGTGTTGGGCCTAACAGTCATTTCAAATTTCAAATAAAAATTCCTATAGAGTTTAAAATAATGGAGCATAAATTCTGAATTATTTAAATAAAAACAGAAAAAATTATTAAAGCAGATTTTAAAATCTGTTTCGTTTTAAATACAGTATAAGGTGTTCATAATTAAAGTTCACATTTCGAAAGGCTATAACTGAAGAACCAATCAGCGGAATGACTTCATATTTTACATAAAGACGTCCGTGGCGATGGAATTTTGGTTGGCACAAAAAAAAAAAAAATGCTTCGGAAGGTGGCCGCTAGGGCGATATATGGCGCTGCAATACTATAGAGAATAATGCAAATGACAAATGCACATGCCATGACTGCTATAAAAGCAGACAGGTGAGGAATGAGTCCCTTCATTGCATACTGACAGTGTTACCAAAGGATCACGCACTTCTTGTGAAGCTGTTTTATCAAAATAAAAGCTATGCCTTAACAGCATTGCGAAAGTTTAGGAAAATAAAGGAACTAAAGACTGGTCTATGATCGCAAATGGTGTTCAAAAAATGACCCAGAAATTTGAAGATACAGATTCCTTACAAGTGAAGTCTGGCAGAGGACGGGATACCGTCGATCAGCAGACCAGTGGAGGATGTAACCATGTAGGTGGAAAAAGAAAGGATGGCAAATGATGTGAAGCAGCAGTGCAAGGCGATACACTGGCACCCTTACAAGATCTGCAATGTTCAGTAATTACTAACTCCCGACACATGAAACATTTGCTCTGCAGTTTCTTGCGGAATTGAACTGGAAGACGACTGGCCTTGGAACATTTTGTGGATTGACGAAACTCACTTCCATCTGCCTGGTGATGTGAATACGCACAACTTCAGAATTTAGGCACCTGCTAACCTACACGTCTAATGACTGTTGCCACTTGTTTCACCAAGGTCATCGTTTGGTGTGGTTTCACATCCACAATCATTGTCGAAGAACTCGGTCCTGAGGGTCCCGTCACCTCCACAGTTATTGGCCAGCGGCATGCATCTTTGTTAGCCAACCAGGTGTTTCCCACACTTCAACAGCATCAATGTCTAAATGCAAATGTTTTCATGTAGGATGGCGCCCCACCTCATATCGCCATCTGTCAAGCGTTTGCTTCGGGCTACTTTTACCGACGACAGAATCATCAGTTGCCATTTTCGTTTAACGCGTGGCCAGAACATTCGCCGGATCTCAATCCCCTGCGACTTTTCGTTATGGGTGCATCTCAAATATCTTATCTATCGTGAATACCTAGCCAACTTAGGGAACCTGAAGACCAGCATTACATGCCACATTCACATTTTGGGTGACAATCTACATGCTGTGTTTGAGCATGCGATGTCACAATTTCAGTACCACGGAACTATATCGAACATGTCCTTGTGTAACATATAACGAATCATGTATCCATTAAGTATTGCAGCGCCACATATCGCCCTAGCGCCCTAGCGGTTTTTTTGGGGGGCTAAACAAAATTCCATTGCCACAGACATCTCATGTGAAATATGAAGTCGTTCCGCTGATTGGCTATCCAGTTACAGCCATTCGAAATATAAACTTTAATTATGAAAACATTGTATTTTTATAGATAAACTTTCATTTTTTAATTTCTAAATTTCAAATAACTATTCCGACGATTATTCCTATTAGTCTCAGTACTGAGACCTCGCTGTTAACTGGTGACTTCTCTTGGCTGATGATCGCCAAAAAGCGTTCAACAGCTGTCCTAGAATGTCACGTAATAAACACTTAATTTCCCCCATTGATATTGTCAGTATTATTATTATTTCTAAAATATTTATTGATTTTTTTTTTTAAATTTCAATTACTTAACAATGACGTAAAGTTTAACGAATAAATATATTCTTATTGTTATATATTCTTATTTTTCTTATTTAATAACATTATTTGGAAATTAATGCAACTTTTCCAAATTTTACCAAAATATAACAGTCTTATACAAAAGCAATAATATTAAAAATAATATTACAAATAATATTATTAATATATAATAAAAAGTAATGTAGATTACTTAGAATTAAGAAATATGCATTGAAAGTAATTCCACAAACAGTTGGATTTCTTTTAAAATAAATAGACTTTTAAAATTTAATAGTAATATAAAAAAACATATCTTCAAAATTATGTATTAACAAATTAAGGAGATATGTATTCAAATAATACCTGAATTTACCGATTTTAAGATTAATTGTAATTTTTTAAATAAAAAAGAATATTTTCATAATGGCTTTTCTTTAATATATATTAATTACAGATTATTAAGTTTATTAATTACATATAAATAATGTGGGCCCTGTAGCCAGAGTGATAAGGAGCTTGACTGCGGATTGGAGGACGCAGGCTCAATCCCAGACCTTGGTGGATGTCGGGTATTTTTCCACGTTGATTTTTCCTCCAGACGGATCTTAGGGTCCCCTCGGCCCTCTGTAGAATGGGTTCAGGTTTTTTTTCCAGGAGCACACGCGGGTGAGGCAGGATTATCAAACATTGGGCCATCCCAGTGGGATAAACAAAAAAAAAATATATATAATAATAATATATTCAATAAAGATTAACAAATATAATTCTAAATTACAGTTAATTCTCGTATCGCGGGCTTATGTTACTGAAAAATCCCGCGAGAAGTGAAAACAAAAATTGCATTTACTGAATCATTGATCCTATGGGGAAAATGGGATTAAGTTCTGGCTCTTCCCCATATATTTTCGGTACCCGTTCTATCAATATAAACATTTCATATACCGTTCTTGTATAAAACAGTTCCCATACGTACAAAATTTTTTAAAGATATTTTACGTTGTACTTAACAAAAGCTCATGCATAAAAGAAGTCTAACTTAAAACATATGAATACACATTTAAACATCAAAATGTAGCCTAATAATAAAATGAATTAATCACAAAAGCAGCGTAAAACACGTGAAATTTTATCGACGTGGAGCCTTGTTGACACAAAAAGGTATGAGAACAACACTGCAGTTTCTATTGGTGACCAATGGGCTTCAGAATTTTTTCGCTATAGGCCATGGTCATGAATGGATGCACGAACAGATCACGTACATGATGAAATGGGTTACACTTTAATAGAAGCGGATAAGCGAATCTGCGGGATTGGAAATAGCAGATAATCAGAGTTTTCTGAGTGTAAAATTAAAAAGATATATAACAGTTTTTAATTTATTTTTGCACTCAATTAACTGCACATTCAATTTCTTTACCTTCGGTAATAAGAGGACAAGTGGAAATTTCAATCTCTTAATATATTACGACGTTTATTGATTGATGAAGTTGATAAATTGACTTGATATTATAATGGAAAAATTTAACATGCGTGAGATTATTAATAAGGAAAAAGTAAAGATAAAAGTTAATCGTGTGCGTTTTTATCTTTACTTTTTCCTTACTAATATAATCTCACGCACCTTAAATTTTCCCATTATGTATATGTTTATTTTATAAATTAATCCTTTGAGTCAATCCAGACCAAGCGGTCCAGCACTGGTTGCTCGACCATTTTTTAAAAAATTGATTTTTTTACTGTTGTTACCCCTATGCATGATGAATTCAAAACAGGCATTATTTTTTTTTTATTTGACTTCGTTTAAAAATGGCGTCCATTTTTGTTTTATGCATTTCCGGCATTTTTGGCCTTTGCAGACAGTTGCTGTAAATTTGATAACTCTGATAAGAAAAATGATAGAAAACTGTGGTAAAAAACATTATTTTCAGCACATTTTAAGCTATATTTTATGCCCTATACATTTTTGTCATATCTCTAATGCAAATGGCTGAAATTTAGAACCAAAACTGATATTCGCCTTTGAACAAAAATCGAAGTTATGGTTTTTTAGCAGGAAGTAATGAAATAGAAAAACTATAATTTTTTTAGACGAAAGATATTCATCTTAAGGTTTAGCAGAAAATATTTCAATTCTGTTACTGGCTTCCTCTCTTAGTTATAGCTCTTTGAAAATGCTCGTTTTTCGTTTTTCAAAATTTGAGCCCCAATATCTCTGGTGCGGGACTTATATAAAAATTTAAGTATAATAAGTTAAATAAAATACAGTATAAAGAGATCTTTGTGATAAGTATCTGTGAGACAAATTTTGAGCTTGATATTCCATGGAGAACAAAATTACAGCAGGGGGAATTTGGTGAAAAATAGATAAACGAACGCTAAGCTGTAACAACAC
Source organism: Thereuonema tuberculata (assembly GCA_023159025.1). Lineage (NCBI taxonomy): Eukaryota > Metazoa > Arthropoda > Chilopoda > Scutigeromorpha > Scutigeridae > Thereuonema > Thereuonema tuberculata. Next base: position 65,765,024 of record JAFIDM010000003.1, read on the forward strand.
TACATGTTATTATTAAATGTTAAAATATAATTAGATGTTATATGACACCAACATCAGAACAATTTGAAGATCATGTATCAACATGATACTGTAGGGCTTTATATTGTTCTGCAGTGGCTTGACTTTCAAGCCACTGTATATTGTTCTGCACAATAGCGCCATGTATGCACCTGATGGCGACAATGAGAACTACACAAATATTGTTGTGTAACAATTGGAACTAAAACATTGTTGTGTATAATAGCGCCCAGAATAATCTGGTGGCGACAATTCGAACTAAAATATTGCTGCACATACAACGGGGTTTTCGGGATAGATATAGATTTGTAATGATCAGATGATTTTTTATGAACTGGGGAAGATCTGAAGTGATAGGATTATGACCAAGGTTATTTAAGATAGAAGGTTGGCTCCGCCGCGAAAACGATTTCTATTGGCTAGTTCAATGACGTGATCGAACACCTACTAACTCAAATTAAAAGTTTTGAAGTATTTACGTTTTTTTCCGATTAAAAATTTCGAATATTTAATTTTTTTCCCAATTGAAATATTAGTTTTTGTTACTCACGATGATTTTGAAAACCAACTGGAAAAAATAATAAGATTATATGAATTTTATTTTATTTTTTATTTCTAAGGGTAACACAAATTTACTTTCCTTATAAAATATCTTTGTAAATACTTTCTTCATGTATTTAAAAGAGAAAGATTTCATTGACAAAATATCATATCTAATTAAGAAAAAGTTTCCACTGTAAGGAAATTCAAAGTTTTTCTAGACTACAGTGATCCTTTTAAAGAACGTACATTTGCTAAAAACTCTTTCAGTGAAAATGCAGGGATTCATCAAAAATCAACTAAATGAAACTGATTAAAATAACCCAAGTTCTGAGCTCTACACTTTTTTTTTTTTTTTTTTTAAGATTGACATAAATTAAAGTCTGTGTAAAATATCGGAGAAGAACTAATAAAATAAAATCTTTAGAAGTTCACAGACCGAATATCATTTTTATTATTTAACAAATTATTGAATATTACAAAATAACAATTTTTTTAAATGGTGAAAGGAACTTCAAATTACGTTAGAAATATTCACATCAAACAATTTACTTTTTAAATTGTTTGTTATAAATATTTTTAACATAATTTTAATGTTTGTTTGTGGGAGTTCTTTTCACCATTTAAATCAACGATTTATTTCAACACACGTAAAAAAAATCACTTATTTATACAAAATAATAAAAAAACAAAACAAAAAAAAAACTTACGAATTTCATCAACTTTGTTTTAATTTCTTTGCTAGCATTTCATTTCTTTAATTTTCATTCGTCTTTATTGAAAACGAAATCAATACAGTTAAAAACTAATTTTATTTTGTAATATTTGATGAAAATAACAGTGAAATTTATAACTTCTGTCTCAGTATCATCTTTGAAAAGTTCCTTTTTTTCGATTTATTTATTTATTTATTTTAGTGTCAGACTGCTTATAAATTTAATACTTCATATATTATTTCGCTAATTTTCAAAACAGTTTTTTTTTTTTTTTTCAAAAATGAAGCACACTATTTATTAATTGAATAGAAGAGAATTTCCAAGTTGCAATCCATGTGACGTTCTGCTTAAATAGAAAATATCGTGTTGCCTACTAAGTAGCGATTTGGACCCCCCCTCCCCTGGGTTATGACGTTACAAAATTCAACTAACCTGGAACTGTGGGTGTACACAAGAGGACGGTGAGTGGATGGACAAACATGGTTGAAGGATACTTCTAGGGGGTTTTCGGAATAGATATAGATTTGTAATGAGATCAGACCTTTTGAGTTGGTTTTTTTCTTACCAATCGGGAAAATTTCGAAGTGATCTAGCAATTGCAATTTCTTTATCCTCCATATCAAGACATTTGTTTTTTATCAAGACATTTGTGAGCGAAGATGGTTCTTTTTGCTAGTATTCTAAAAAATCATATATAAGCAAGCAATGTTGAGACATTCCATAACTCTGGAACCACCTTTTATCTTGTTCTGTGTGTCTTGAATTGATTTTAAATAATCTTACTGGGACCCACATTGCCGGAATAAAGAAAACACAAAGCCACTGGTTGATTCCTGATCAGAACTGAATTGTTATGTTCTTGGAAGCTGACATATTTCAATGTTTTTATGTTTATATTAGTATAATTTTTTTTTTCCTGAATAATTTATATTTTCTCATTTAATTATTACATAAAAAGATTTCCTATTTTAAGGAAATTAATAAACACTGTTTCATTTTTAATGTTTCTGATGACTATTCAAAATAAATTTCTGTTTTGGAGGACTCCACTTTAGGAAACTGCCTTACAGTAATATTTAAAAAATTAAAAATTTAAAAAGTAAAATTTTAAGATTTGCACTCAAGATATACAGTACATTTAAAAATTAGCTTAAGTACAAAGTTCAAAAAAGTAAAGAAATAATTGGTATTAGGTTAGAGGTAACAAAACTTAAAACACTCACATATTATATATTTCTGTTATTGAAAAACCACCAATGACTTGGATTATATTTTCTCCCCTAAAACTTTCCCTTAGAAATCTGCCTTGAAAATAATAATTTTAAAAACTAACTAGTTTTTGATTCATGTGTTTGTTATACAAATCAGTTATCTTTAAAAACAAATGTGAAGTTGTAATTCTTTATTTTGTTAACTACAGACCTGTTTTCCTATGAATAAAATTCTGATATCAAGATTTCAGATAGATTTAATTTAAAACAGAAACAGATTTAAACAACTGTTAAATGTTAATAACACTTGGCAACTTTACTTTCATGCTAATGATCTGTATTTATAAGTTTATTTATAAACTGATAATATAAAATGTGATCATTTATAAGCTGTTTCTTTTTTTTTTAACATATTCGTTCGCTAACCCATCAGAAAAATCTTCATTTCTGAAATGCTTGCTGAATGTTTGGCTTGATTCAACTTCCCATATGAATTTTGATCTATCATGCTATTTTTTAATGCTGTGTCTTTAGGAGAAAAAATGGAAACTGGCATTGCAGCTCTAAATCCTATTCAAGCAATGAGAAAAACAGCAATGCCTCCCATCTTGCTTTTTTGTTCCTATGATTTGTTTTGACATATGCATACTCAGCAGTTACCTTTCAATTGGCCAAGTGATGAACCAATGCACTATGATTGTAGCACTCTCTATAGTTTGTTTCATTTCCCAATATAAGAAGGAATACAATGGCGCATAGATCCATTCTTATGGTTCTGTTTTTCAAAGCCTTCAGTTCTTTAGATTTGAGTTTAGAAATAAGTTATTTACATATCTCCTTTTTTAAATTAACTTTTTGAAATAGCAGAAGTTGCAATAACCTTGATGTCTTATTTTTCCTTTATGCACACAAAGCAAATTAAGCAACATTATGTGTAGTAGGCTAAATGAATTTTTAATGTGTTGATTCCAATTCAAAGAAAATTATAAAATGACATCTTTTTTAAAAACTTTCTAATTGTATGGAAAGCACACAAAATCCGGGAAACATGGCTTTTATTCCTTTTTTTTTGTTTTTTTGTTAACTTGCAAGTTGACCATTCTAAGATAACTTCAAAAATTGTAGTCAGAACAAAGAAGATGGAAAAAAGTCAGCAGTGACCACAAATTGAAGAAAAAGATAATCCACTTATTATGAAAAGGGAAGAAAAATCTATAAAACACACAAATTCATTAGAATTGTTTGCTTTTAACGCATTGAGCCATTATCAATAGCAATCTGGGACAGCTGTTTCATCCTTATTAGGACTCATCAGCCAGATTTAGCTTAAGGACGAAACAGCTGTCCCAGATTGGTATTGATAATGGCTCAATGCGTTAAAAGCAAACAATCTAATGAATTTGTGCGTTTTATAGATTTTTCTTCTCTTTTCATATTACATTAATGCACATTAAACCTTCTTTATTATTAAATCCACTTATTAAACAGGAATTCTGATTATTTCATAAAATTCATTTGAAAAATTAATGTAAAGTGTATTAAAAAGGAAAATATGAAAAATGTGCCAATGCTGATCTTATTGCAATCAAATGAAAAATTAACTAACCCAAGCTGACCTATTTTAGATTAATCAATGCTTATGTTGGGATTAATACTTTTCATCCAGGGAATTAAGTGTTCATGATATTTATTACAAAACTAAATTAAGCTAACTCTTAATCCTTTATGAGTTTATTCAGCTTCAATTTACATCCATAATAAATAGTAAATATACTATAATTATACAACAAGCACAAATACTCTTTTAAAGCTTGACCATTTCACCACTTATCTCAGGAAAGGAAATTCAGTTATCAGTTTATACAAACAATAAATAAAATGTTATACAACGTAGCAGTCATAATTAATAAAGCAAAGCTTAACATTAGACACTTTTCGTTTACTTGGCAAAGCTTACAAAACCATTTCAAAATTATTTCATCAATAAATATATTTTTAAGATAACTATGGTCAAGTGTTCATTCCGTTTCAACATTTCCAAAACAAATAAGTAAGCTATGTTTAAGCCAAGCAATCTGTGGTTCCTTCTGATCCCCTTGGGTCTGAGGCATTGTGTTTAAGTAATCATATTCTAACATTAAGCTTCCTCGCACTTTTCCTTCAGGTAGTAATGGAGTAACCTTGGCATACATACCTAGTTTATTAGCTTTGCGGAATGCAATTACTCTGAAAGAAAAGAATAAAAATAGTAAGTTTTATTAATATTTTTGATAATCTATCTTAAGTATGATTTCATTGCAAATTGTTCGCTTTCAGGAGTTCAAAGTAAAAACAAAAATAAATCATTGAATTCCTTCTCTAGCCTTTGTTCAAAGCTACCTGAGGAATTGAACCGAATTTAAGATAGAATTGCAATCTAGCAGCAAGTCTTGCCAGATGACATGACCTGTTTTGGCCAAAGTGATAAAGTCAATGGGCTCATTCTCTAATGATCTGCATATATATGAGGAGGAGGATAATGTCATGATATGTCAAACAAGAAGAAGATGGATAGTCTCGAAAAGATGGATGAAATAAAAAATATTCAATAGTTCTGGTGGGAATCAGTGACTCACATTCATCTTTTTAGACCTAAATGCTTATCTAGATTAAAATTATTATTACTGAAGCAATGGATCATAATACATTTTCTAACCGAACAAATTATAAGAAAGTATGCCATGGAAAAAGATACTTGATTTGGAACTTTGAAAAGACTATTTGAGAAGATTCAGTTAAAAAAAAAAGATTATTCAATTTTAATGCAGCAACAGTAGACTAGAATTATAACACGATTAAGTGAAATTAATCCACAGAGTTCTTGTCTAATTACCAGTATCAATTAGTTTAAAAATTTAAATAAGAAACACAATTATATTATCTTTTCTGATCTCCTATTGGAAGATGTGAACAGAAGCAAATGTATGATGCCAATTTGCTAATGGAAAAGGAAAATAAATATACAAGATCAGTAGGCAATAATGACTTGATAGTCTGTAACTTTGAACTGGATGAAATTTGAAACCAAAAACCTAAGTTTGAAGAACAAATCTTGAAGAGCAAAATTTTAGTGATGTCGAATTAAGAATCAAAAAAGAGGGCGAGATTTCAAATAAAAGCAGTGAACTGGTCATCTTTATGAGAATTTTAGGAGAAAGAATCTAGCTTCAACAAGGTTTGGAGAGAATTCAAAGATTAGATTTGGATATATCAGATTTCTGAAGCTCACTAACCTGCAAATGAAATCAAGCACATGTAGAAGCATAATGAAAGAATATCTCATTAAATTGTTATTACTAACATTGCTTTTAATCTTTAAAAGTAAGCATAACTCTTTATCTTACTTTGGATCATCCTTAAACCCCATATTTTCAGTGATGTCATCAAATTCAGCTGCATCATCTCTTGCTGAAACTGTGACTTCTGAGGCTGGTAAAGTAATCTATTAGGACAAAAAATAACAATACATTAAAATGTTAAATGTTTTAAATACATTTATAATATTATATATATATATTTGCTAAAATCATTTTCCTATAATATTAATTTAATTTAAAATAATAAGGAAATCCATTCATTACAAATTGACAACTCCATTTCATGAATCCTTTTGAGCTATAAACTCCCAATGATTTCATAGTCAACAGACTGAAATTGAGGTCTCCTGATACCCATTTTGCTGGAAAAGTTTAATGCTTGAAAAGAACATTAAACTCATTACTGACAGGGATTAGCAGTTGCTAATATTGAAAGACATTTGCCTAGGCTTTAAGTTGACTTCAATTCATGATCCCAGCAATGTTATCTGAAAAAGTGTGATATCTTTCCGAAGTGAAATTTGACAATTATTCAGAATAACATCATGATTTTCAGGAACATTTTTTAAGAGTTTCACCAATCCTAATGCCTTTTTTTTTTTTTTTTTTAATTTCTTTACTACATTCTATTGAATGAAGGTTCCCATGAACACTATTTTTGAATTATAAGTGGGTAAAGTTTTCAGTATATAAACGATATAGGATTATGCCTTAAAAAATTAACAATATATATTAAATAAATCACACAAAAGTTTTGTAAATTTTCAGCTATCAACATTGCAATATTAACGGAATTTAAGTATTTTTAGTTCAAACTCTTGAAGCATTTGGATTAAAAGTTTAAAGAAACAAAAGAAAGCAGAAAGGTGGACAAATAATATAAAATCTTATTTTTTCCCTCACTGATATCTCAACCCACTGATGTTCTTCATCTTGCCCATCTTGAAAATGGTCACCAAAATCATAGATAGTATTTTAATTATTACTCTTTCACTTTTTGTCCTTCTGCATTCTGCTGTTTCTTTAAATTATTAATTTTAACTTATTGCATTTTAAATCTCCTAGAATCTCAGATTAGCTGCTGTTTTTTTATTTTTACAACTTAACAACTGAATCATCAGTTAAGTTATAATCACTTGAGTAGTCTTTGACAACTATTAATAGTGGAGAAATTGTTATATGTTTCATTCGGTTACTAAAATCTAAAACAAAGACTATCCCTACAAACAAACTTTTGCATACTTACTTTTGCAGTAACAGATGGATCGTCAGAATCATCAATTGGCAAAAGATTAATGTGCATTGCATTTTGTGTGGGATTTGTTAAAGTTATAACCACTAGACTTTCCTAAAAAAAAAGTAAAAAATAAATAAAAACATTCAAATTGTTAATAGCCTACAAGAAAACACTATATATTGCATGATAAATAGACAGTTGATAGTATGGTAATTTTTAAAACATATTACTTAGTGTGCGATTTATATTTAGCAATGGTCCATGAATGGGCAACATGTTGTGCATGAAATGAAACTGCTTCTCTGTCTAAGTTTTCAGTTACCTCAACAATAAAATTAAATAGCATGAAAAGATAGATGACCAATGAACATTTAACTTTGATAATGCATTATCTGATATAAGGATTAAAAATTTCCATTAACTGTGACTTTCTTTCCAATTAAAATTTTACTTCATTTTAAATGGAATACACGATATATTCCTTGTATGACCTGATATATTTTTTCCTCATCTACAAAGTTTCTCTTTTTATTCTTAAATCAAATGCACTGCCCAATTCCAATAGTACTCAGTACCAACTGCAAAGTTGCAAAAGAAGCATCTGATTAATATTTTAAATAAATAATCACTGCCATGTGAAATCAGAAATTGAGTAACAAGGAGGATTTTGTAATTGTAATCTGCATTTTGTAATTTTAAATTCAATTTTATTTCAAGTTATTATTAGTCAGTAAACTTCTCTGCCAAGCTCTTTTCACTAATCTAAGTTTAACATGTTTTAAAAATGTAGCATTGCTACTATTTGACAATCTTTTACAATTAGAATTGTTGATGAATTCTAATTACTTTGTTTGCCCTAGTCACAAACTTTGAGTACAAAATGAAATGCAATATTTTTCAGACTTGCTTTCTAACAAGATGAAATATTCTGTTTATTACAAAATTAATGCCCTTTTGAGAGATGAAAGTTCACATGAATTACTTCAAAACTAATTAGGGCATCTTCTGATTTCTTAGCCAACACTGCAACTTTCAAGATATTTGTTCCTGGGATCAAATCAACAGCATAGTTTTATTTTTCAACTTTTTTTCCCCTTTTTTTGTCTTTTCTTCATTTTCTAACTTTTTCCTTACGTTAATATATTTTCTTTATTACTTTTATTTGCTTACATTAGCAAAGCTATTCGATTTTTAAATATTATCCCCTTTAATTAAAACAAAGTAAAATACAATAAAGTAATATCTGTTATTTTTATAAAATAACAAAACTATAGTAATTATAAAATTTAACAAATAGATAGATTATTAATATTTGATTAACTAGTTATCTTTTCTTGCTTTTTTATGTTTATATAGTTTACTGAGCTTTACGTTTGTATTATGTTTGGACCTAAATAAAAAAATTAGCTAATAAATCAGAAGAAATAGATATCTGTGTAAATGAAGACTTTTTGACTTAGCATATAAATCCATAACCCTTTTTTAGTAAGTGTAAACTAAATTGGATTTTTTCCAATTAGTTTAGTTATTAAATGAACCTTTAGAAATTAAATTCAGTAAATATAAACACTTGTATCTAATCTATTACAGGAAATTCAATGACAACAATGCCAAATATCTCAAAATCCATGTAGTGGCCTCAAATTCCACATATATTTTTGAAGTATTTCATGAGATAAAAATATCTCACAAAACAGCATTAAAATACAGAGCTATATGATAAAGAGTACAAGTTTGATTCTGAAAAGCAAAATACTTATTAAACCATAATTCAAAAGTATGATTATTATTAATTGGAAGCTCAATTATTTTCTTTTTAAATCAATGGTTTCTTATGTAGAGAAAAAAAGACAAAACAAACCAGAATGTGATTTGACCATTCAATTTTTTACTAATTCAAGAGTTCAGCAGTTGAACTCAAAGCTTATTTCAACATCTAACTGAGACATCATCAAAGAATGAAGAAACAAACAATGGATGGAAATCCATAGAGAAGTGCTTCAGTGATAAGATTTCTATAAGTCATTTTATAAAGATTTAATGAAAAAATTGCATTTTGAAATTGAAAATACTTTTTTGTTATTTTGATAAATTTATTCTTTTTTTTATATTTATCATAAGTCTGAGTCTATGGGTCACTTGTACTTATAAAGAGCAATCACTATTATTTTACAGTTAAGAACCTGAACAAATATCAAGCCCAGTCAAAATCTTACATTTAATGAGAATGCTTAACATGTGTGTGTATGAAAGTTAATATGAGAAATTGAAAATGAAATGCACTTACTTGATAATGTTAAAATAAACAGATAGTTTCGAAATATGCATAGTATTCTGAAACTAACTGTTTATTTTAACATTATCAAATATGCACATTTCATTTTCAATTTCTCTTGTAACAAATAACCAATGTGCCATTAATTTAGCATGTTCCATGAATATCCTGATTATAATATGAATGTCTATTAGAACATGATAAAACATTCAATGTTGAAGATTAAATGTACTTTCAGGAATACAGAAATATTTATCCCTTATTCCTACAAACTACTTCTTACAGAAACTAGACCAAAGGTGTACTTTAAATTACCTTCTTATGCATCAATGGTGCCATCATCATAAATCTAATTTCAGGAATATGGTAGCTAAAGAAAAAAGCAAAAGTTGTAGTTAATTTATGAAAAGAAAACAATTTCCCAAATTTCTTCCTTTTTCAAAATGGGATTTTTTTTACAATATCAAATCTAGGTTAAACACTCTGAGAAGTTTTTTTTTAAAGAAAGCTTTAATTAAAAAAATTAAATTGACCAAATAAATAAAAATGATATTTTTTATGATAAAAATGATAATATTATGGTTGGGGGAGCTGTATTTGATAACAGCTCTAATATTGAAGACAAAAAGAATGTTGTACCTCCAAACTTGAAAACAAACACACATTAAAATAAAGAAAATTCATGTGCTGGCCTCTACTAACCTCAATGAATTTTTTTGTGTGCAATTAAATAAAGTGTCTAAAAATATATCTAATCACATTAAAAGGTTTACCCAGTGTTGACTAAATTCATCGAGGCTGAGAGAGGCCAGCACATGAAATTTCTTTATTTTATTTTTAATGTGTATTTTTTGAATTTTGGAGGTACCACATTCCTTTGACTTTAATCTCTGTTCACCTCCATATTGAGATCTTGTTGTTTACTGGTGACTATTCTCAGCTGATGAAAGCTATTTGAGCATGAGATGGCTATCCTTGGATGTCATTTAGAAAACACTGAGTCTCAACTTTTTAACAGCTCTCATAATTTGGTCAAATATTAATAGAATGACATTGTAAATATTTTTGTTTTAGATATATTATCATTTCAAAACAAAAGCAACTGTAAAAATTATGTTCATATATCAAATATACTTAGCAGAATGTATTTACTTCTATCACTATACCTACTCTACTACTGATAATTGAACAAATTGGTATTTATACTGATGCAATTTTAGCTACTTAAATTCATCAGTTAAGTTAAAACGAGAAGAGATTTTTTTTTGTTGTTGTTAATTTGTCATTTTTTTTGTTAAGAAACAAAATAAACAATAAATGTCCAAATAAAATATGAAATTTTCATATTTTAAAATTTTATTTGCAATATATTATACATATGCAATAGTTTATTATATTTTACAAAAGAATAAAAAGGAATAAAAATGCACTACAAAAAAATCACTGAGCTTCTTTTGGAGTATTGACACCACGAATCCAGGACAGTCTGTTTCAAGGTTATTACCTTTCCTCAGCTGTATTCACCCAGTGTCTGCAGCTCAGTGATACAAAGAAAATATAAACAAAAGATAAATAAACACAGGAATGGCCCTGCATATAAAAAACATCAAAAAATAAATTAAAAATAAAAAAGGGCAATTAGTCAATTTTTTTAGAAATTTTTTTTTGTACGCATGTTAAATTTAGCATTATGTATATGTCTTTCTTATAGTTTAATCCTTTATAAGCCAGCAGTTGACTGCGGGGATTAACTAATTGCCAGACTGTCCTGGATTCCTGGTGTCAAATATTCCAAAAGTAGCTTGGTGATTTTATTCTTTTGTAAAATGTTTCTATGCACATTAAATTTATCATTATTTTATTATATTCTTTAGAAAAAAAAAATCATTGTTTAAAAAAAAAAATAAGTCTTATATTTATAAATTTACTGTAGCAACTAATTTTTGATAACAATGATAACAATTTTCACAAAAGGACTTATATCTTATTCATAATTAATTCACTAAGAATAACTTTCACACATCTGAAAACGAAATATTATTAATACTACCTCACCTAAATTATGGGTCAATTTTAATCCAATTAAAGCTTACATATTCAAATGTAAATAAAAATTTATTAATAATTTAGTAAAAAACTTCATAATTTGAAAATAAGTAAATAATTAAAACGATACTTGATTAAAAAAAACAACAACAACATAATACTTGCATGTGCTAATGCTTTTATAATAAGTTAAAAGACTTCTAACTACATTGTTAGAGAGAAAATAAAACCTTACAAAAGAACAATTTTATGAGTTCAAAAGTACTTACTAAGCTGCCAACTGAATCTTAAACTTAATAGATGTTGGGTTGAATTCAGGTTTACTTAAATTATGCTGACATTCCTGTAATTAGAGATTATGAGAAATTTTATTAATCAAAAACTGACAAGGCAAACGGAATGAAATAAGTTAGTTATTATGAGTATTGTTGTCTTTGTTTTAACATTGTTGGATCTGTTTGGAATAGAAATACAATTAACAAAAATTCTTAATTCCGCAGAGGATTGATTCAAGGATAAGAAATACCCATTTGTGTATAAATGTATCTACTGTTGAACTACTGATTATAAGGAGAAAGTTTAATTTTTCTTCTTTTTAGAAAATTAAAATGTCATGAATTACTGGATGTTGTCTTTTGTTATTACCAGTTTACTGTAAAACAGTTTTAGATAAAGTGGTCAGATATTAATCAAGTAAATTTGGTTTTTTATGAAACTTGCATATTTCTGTCACTAAAATGCAATCATTTTCTAAAATACAGATAACAATTAGCAAAAGTTATACAGAAATTATGACAGAGTCAGTCTGTATTAAAGTATGTTTGCAATTCTATATATTTCTGAATCAAGGATTCATGCTAATACTTATTACAGAAGATTTATTTTCATTGTGTGAAACTGAAATTTAATTAAAAAAAATTAAATTTAAGAGGTTTTAATTAGTTTCATCAAATAGGAAAAGTAGTCAAGATGTTCTACAAACCCTGCAGCGCTGAGAGCGTTTTATTAACAGATGTTTATGCCTTGGAAATAAATCATTTGTTTTGCTTGGTTGAAATTCCGGTTGGGAAAGACGCTGACTCATATTACAAGCTAGAAAAGAAGAAGAAGAAAAACATAAAATGTTAAAATATCTCTTAATTTTATAACTAAGAATTTCAACTATACAACTATATATGATCAAGCCATTATTTTTCTTTCTGGCTTTATTATTTTCTAAATTCTCTAATAAAAGTCTATTACGATCAAAATTCCCCTTATTTATGTATTTTGTTGGAAGTGATTTCCTATTTTTATAACATTAGGTCTAATAAGCCTAATTAATTTTAATTAATTAAAGCAAATAAAATTAAGACAAGAAAAATATAAAAACCATAATTTAATGGAAGAAAGAATACATTTACAACAGTTTAAAAGTGCTATGCAAATCCCTTCTGGAGGAAAAAGGATAAATAGGCATGATGGATAATACAAAAAACTTAAGGAGAAGAGGGAACTTTAATCTTGATTATTATGACTCCTCTGGTCTCATGTTCCTTGTATCTTCTTTATGTTATTTGTCATCTTTATCCTTTTCCCTGAAGATGTCATTCTTCGGCATTCTGAAACTTGAACACTCATTCTTTCTTCCCATGAAGTAAGTCTATTTTCTTCATTCTCTTTTTATTTTTATTTTACAACATTAATTTTCATAAGTTTCCACTGTGTAAAACTCATTATCAAACTAGAAAGCTCTGAAGCATTGGATGAACGGTAATTATAAAGAGCTACTTACTAAAAGCTAAATTTATTGGTTCAGCGAGTAATTCTTCAGGGAAAGGTTCTACTTCTTCTGAAGCTTCTGCTGAGGCCATCTCTAAAGCTTTAGAGTCATCATCCTTTAGACTAGGAAAAAAAAGTAAACATTAAGGTAATTTTACTTTATGAATCTTCTATCAGATTTAAAAAATAAAAACTAAACAAGAACCTGTGCATTAATTTTACCTTAAATTGCCAAGAGGAGGTAAACCAGCACGCTTTCGGGCGACAACAGCTGTCCATCCATATTTATCCTGAAAACAGAAGAAAAAAAATCTGAATGTAATAAGTTTAACTGAAGGATTTAAATTTTATTACTAAAACTGAAATAAAAAAAATAGCTTAAAAAATCTTAACTTGCTTTCAAAGATCATAGTATTGATTTAAACAGGTAGAAAATGAACTTGAAAACAAATTTTGTACAACATTCATTTGATTTTATCATAACGACTTTAACTTTAACAGTGGTTGCACTTAAATAAAACAACATTATCATTTGTTTTATTTAAAAGCAACCACTTTTAAGGTTAAAATCCTTATATTACATTCTTATAAATTAGAAAGATATTGAGGACAGTAATATTTATAACTCTTTGTCTAGTACAACTGTGAATGTAAATTTCCATAAAAGCATGCTATTAACTGGGGACTTCTTCACAAATACACATACTAACATTTAAACAATTTGATTTAAATACATTTGAATGTAGAAATTGTGTGTTCGCTTACATCAAATTACAATATTTTTTTTTACATGAGGGTAAATGAAAATGAAATACTGGTCACTGAATGATTTTGACAAATGGAATATAAAAATAATAAATTCAAACTGTAACTAGAAATGCCTTTATTCAAATACTTGTTTCATATTAATTTCAATTTTGTTGCAATATCACTATCCACCGTCCAATGAGAATTACTTGAAGATTCCAGCAAGATTAGGAACTGCTATCACTTCTGAGCTATTCAATTACCAGATGCTAAGAATATTGCTTAATATTGTGAATGGCATTTCTGTGCAATGTTAGATACTCTTTCAAGTAAAGAAGGAAAAAACACTCATAAACTTCTTTTAAACTTAAAACATATGAAGAATCTGTATTTATTTAGAAGGGTGGTTTACCACTTTTATGCAATGATTAACTGTTGAAGTGATTAATTGTTAAACTGCTGCTATCGGGTTAATGTCAGGGCATAACTGAAAACTTTGTATTTATTTTTGCAAATAACAAAATTAAGACTTATTACAACAGAGAAATAAGTCAGTCTTTTAAGAAATTTATTTCACAATTGTTCAAGCCCACAACCTTTGCTGCTTAAAAATCACAGTATTTTCAAACTTATCATTGTAGCAAGAGTAGTGATGATGAATTTCACTCACTGAGAAATGTAAGTAACCTCGCCTGCGGGTAAATTTTTTACGCTCTTTATCCATCTTCTCTCGCTGTGCCAATGCTCGGTAGTGTTCCAGTAATGCATTTATCTAAATTAATAATAATAATGAAAATAAGTTCAAGGCTACTACTTTTCCTTATAGAATTGGACAGTGTTTTATTTTGCTAAATTATAAATCTTAACAAATTAATTATTTAGAAATCTTTCAAAAATAAGTAATAGAAAGCAAATACATATTTTAATTAAGAAATTTTAAATTTTGTTAGAAATTTATTTATGATGAATATTTCATGAGACAATCTTAAAAACTTTAGTTAAGGTTTTAAGCAAACTAACTAATCTTATGACTTTTTGTAAATATTATATTTTAACTAAGTATCCATCACATAGTGATTGAGTCTGCAGTGATAATAGGGAGGGTGAATGAAAGAAAGGAAACAAAAAATCAATTCTACTTACTCTTTTGTAATCAGGATTCTCCTGTTCCTGCCAACCACCACTTGCTAAAATAGGTTAAAAAAAGAAAAATAAGTTTCAAGAAATATTGTATTTATTAACAGCCATGTATATATGTAATATGCTCTTTTTAAGAGCTCATTAAAAATTATTGAGACTATCTTAATTAAAATTACTTATTTACATTTTCCCCCACAAATTACTGACAGTGCATTTTACTGCAATTATTTGAATTGCTAATTCATCCATGCTATAATGATTACTACACATTTAGCCATAAATATATGTCTACTTATTTTCACTCAATACAGTACAGCTAATGATAACAAATGTATATATATTTATATATATATATTGTGAGTTCAGTTCCCGGTGGAGGTCAGAGATTTTGCAGGCTGAATTCGCCTCTATACAAGTCCTAGGGTCCACTCAGCCCTCTGTAGAACGACCACTGGATTTCTTTCCAAGGGTCAAAAGCAGGAGGGCATACCACCTTAGTCCTGGTTAGTTGGTTAGTAGATTTTAATGGCGCAAAAGCATCGTTGGCTAAGCTGCGCCAAGAAAGGTAAAAATTAGAAGAAAAAGAAAAGAAAAGGACTGAAAATGAACTAGAATATCCTTCTGTCTAGATAAGAAAGGACAGAAATAAAGAAAACAACAGGTAGTGTTCAAAGTAATAGTAAATCATCTGTAGTGTAGAGAAGAAAATAATAATAAAAAAAAAAAACCCTGATAATTACATAAGGCTGGCAAGGCCACATTGATAAATAGCATAAAACTTACAAAATGAATAAAAGATCATTGTCAAGCAAGGAAATATGAAAATGAAAATGAAAAAGAGGATAAAAGCACTGACAACGACATTGAGTAAAAGCAGGACAGTCAATTAAAATATGACAAATGGTTAAAAACAACGTTACACTGAGCACCCAGGGGAGGTGGAGAGTTCAGCAATAAATAGCGAAGGGTAAGTCTCGTATGCCCGATCCCTAGACATACCAGAAGAACATCCGTCTGTCGAGTTGGATGCAGTCGATTTGTAGGGGAGGATAAGAAAGGACTGACAAGACAAAGTTTATTGTCTTGAAGATCATTCCATTGATGTTGCCAGGCAGCTCATAACTTACTGCTATTGGTCAGGAAAAATGGAGGGGGGGGGGGGCTTATCTCCCACCGCTTCAAGGGCCATATCTACGTAATCTGAATGCTTTGCTTTATGTGGGATGTTTTTAAATAATTCATGATGTTGTTCAGAATGGCTGCACCAACATACATTTGCCAAAGTAATTCGTATATTTTACTAAACAGACTCTGTTTGATATCTTCTGAAAAGAAAAGCGCATGAAGAATACTCTACTCCCACCTCCTTTTTCAAAAAAACCTTTCTTGGTTATTTTCTAAATGTTGGCCTAACTATGTATTTTCATTGTCGACTGATGTCTAAGTTTTGCTTTACCTTAATTTCAAAGAATGAATCCATTCTAAAATAGGAGTTTATGGTTTGCTTTATTGTGATTGAATGATAAATGCTTTGCACTCATAGAAAACCCATCTTTTCTTTTCTTTTTATCAATCATTAAACTCTTTCATCTGTAAAGTCTTCATTAAATGTTCAGAATGATGATGTCATCAGCATAATCATTCCATGACATACATTTAAATTTCCTAAAGTATCTAGACAACTACACATATTATGATAAGTGAGGAAGACAATTAACAAAAATTGACAGTATTTTTTTTAATGGTCACTCAAAACAAAGATTAAAATTAGACTAAATTAAGAATTAACCAAAAAAAAAAAAAAATCTATAAAGCTTCTGAATTAACAAAAAAAAAAAAGAAATCATTGGTAATAGATGGGAGTAAAATTAAATCTTTACAATACTGCCTTACCAACATTCTGATCTTTAAGACCAACATCTCTTGAAGTCCATCGACAAAATCCACAGGCTAAGTAGTAAACTTTCTTGGGAATTGTTTTTGTATTATCTTCTGGATTTGGTATTTGAATACTTGTTGCACGAGTTGAAAGTGTATGTTTACAACTAGGACAGTCAAAACAATTTGCACATCTGAAAGAGATGAAATAACAAGTATTATTAAGTATTAAAATGGAAATTTGGATATTGTAAAACTTTTTTTTTTCGTTAATTGCAATTTGTTCTAAAGTGTGACTAACATGAAACTAAACGATCTAAATTCCAATCTAATAAACCATTGTTCATCAGAAGATTGTTAAACGAGGAAAAAAGAAGAGTTCAGATAGTTCTCAAAAATTTTGATATTTAATTTACTAAGTAAAGCACAATTTTGAGGCTTTTAACAATAACAAAGATAAATATATCAACCTGTCATTTATCTTTTGAGTGCAAGATTAAAACTGTTCAATAACACTGTTGTAAAACGCTCTGAAATTAAGTGAAATCCATCCAGATATTCAATTTTGGATTTCTTGAAACACCCAGAAAGCTTTCAAATGTTTGATAGCAAATAAATCCTTACATAAAAATAAGTCAAAGCAGCATTTTTTTCCAAAGACGACTGTAGTGATATAATACTCATCTATTTTTCTATGTAAAATCTCCATAATCCAACAGTAGTAGTTACATTGTTATAATCTTTCTTATCTCGACTGCTGTTAGCATTTGAGTTACTTCAAGCATTAGAGTAAGATGACTGCAAATTAGTGATAATTCTCCAGGTAGCAGAATTTTTGTATCAATCTGCAGCACCAGTTTCAGAAGCCAAAATTTATCTGCAAATAAACTAAATGACTTACTTTTCATAGCCTTTAAAATCCGTTCAAGAAGTCCATTATTTATGTCGTTATGAGAAGTTTCAATTATTTTTTGCTTTTTTTCTTGGATTTTCAAATTCAGTTTCTTCAGAGTCTCTCAGACAAAATTTTTTGTGTAGTTTTATCATTCAGAACTAGCTGTTCATCAGGAATCTATTGTTTATAACAAACCTTTTGTCCAGGCTTATTAACGTCAGAAACCTCTACTTGCTGTGCATCCGAATCAGAATTTGTCGCATGTTGAAATAAATCTATTACATTTTTATTTGAAATTGATTTATATTTTACTTTTCAACCACGATGAAACCGCTGCCAATGTATTTTTAAATTTTTTAGCAACATAGATTCATTACAATGAAAACAAGATACATTATTGGTCTGCAAAGGCATTTCACCGCTGAGATTAGTGCGTGCATGTGCTAGCGAAACAAAGGTAAAACAATTTTGCAACACAATTGACAAGCATCTAGTGCCTGCCACCAAACTATCCAACATTCTGGAAGTTCCCAGGAAGGCACCATCTCGTAGAGAAACTAGAATACTCAATTATTAAGAAAGAAAAATTATCTACGAAAAGAAAAATATAATCATCTGAAAATGAGAGATTTTTTTTCCCCCTGAATTGCATTTTTTCCGTTTTATGTACGATTTTTTTTTTTTTTTGAGTGTTTGTAAGTTATAAGTTAGTAAATTAATCTGCAAGCTTCAAGATAAATCTGCAGCACTCGCTGCCGTGCTGCACAATTTCTGCTATCGGGATAATTCTTTCTTTTCTTTTTTTTAATTAATACTTAACGAAAGAAAAGAAAAATTTGTAAAACACACTTATTTGATGAAAAGCAGAAGCAATGAGGTTAAGTTTCTGATGGTTTTCAAAATTACTCAGCATATTTTAATCTTATGGGAAATGTCACAAACATATGAGGACACCCATAAAAGGAACAAGTGGATTCCGTCCCTACACCTGCAGTCAGATCTCTACACTTAAATTAGGAGAATAAGTCCATTCCTAGGTTACATGAAATTACATAATAGGCCTTCTGGTACTAGGCTAAATGAGCAGCCCTCAGAATGGGTGATGTGGTACCAGTAGTGGCAAGTATTTTGCCTATTGCAATGGGTGAGGTATTTCGCAGCAGCGAAATTAGGGTGTTTGAAGTGAAATGTTTTTTGTGTTCATTGATGAATGTGGAGAGGGAGCAGGAAGTTAGTTTGAACATACAGCCTCTATGTACAGTGAATCACAATGGTAATGGATTGTTAAGCTTTGTATGAGGGAAATGTTTTTGTTTTCAAATTTGAAAGAAGGGCCTAATGGGTAATAGAGGTGTACTGGATAGATCCTGGTTTGATGGATTTTCCCACTCGGGGTGAGGTTTACTCGATATTTCGGTCTGGTGCCTTCTTCAGGAGATGTATATTAACAACACTTAGACTGGCGCACATCTAACAACTTCTGTTGTTAGTTTCGAAAATAGGTTGTTTTCGTGATCTTCTTTCTGAGCCATGGTCAGCACAGAATCAAACTATTTGGTGTGGGTATATTTCTTTATTTGATATGTACAAACTCTGATAAAGCACTCAAGGGATATATAGAAAAGGAAAGAGGTATGCTTAATACTAGGTTTTGGTTGAGTGTCTTCTTTTGTTCTGTAGAAGGGTTAGATGGTCTATAAAGATGGGTGGAGCATGTACACATTGATCTAGACAGTGCTGCTCTATTGGAGTTATAATAAAGATATCTGCCTGAGCAGATGGGTTTTCTGTGCACTGTGGCTTAAATGTAATTGTTTTGATATGTAACAGACATATTACTTGTTGGAGGTTGTTCAAGCTGAAACTGACATGGAAGTCTACGGAACCATCTCAAATCCTTAGCAATAAAACAATCAATTTCAAATTAAGTGACTGCTTATTGTTACACAGTAATTATTTCATTTGTGTACTTCAACTATTTATCATTTTATAAATGTATATACCATACTACTTCTTCATCTCACTCCTTCTAGATATATAATTATTAAACATCATCATCTCAACCAAAAAATAAATGTAAAATTAAAATACATTTATTCATAATGCAAATTTTCGAAGAGGCATTTTACACTTCTCTTCTTTTTCATGCTACAATAATAATATTACGACATGATATTATAACAAATATGGGAAAAGCAATAGAAACAATGGTATTGAGGTTGATATTGTTATTGTAAACATGGCTAGGGATTTGATTTGATGTAACAATAAGGTGAGAATTGATGAGATGAATTGTTAAAGTGATTTGTTACTATAATGGAATGTTGTAACTATCACGGCTTCGCTTTTCCCATATTTATTATAATATCATGTCATAATAGTATTATTGTAGCTTGAAAAAGAAGAGAAGTGTAAAATGTGTTTTCAAAAATTGGCATTATGAATAAATGTATTTTAATTTTACATTTATTTTTTGGTTGAGATGATGATGTTTAATATTTATCATTTTATTTATATCAATTTGAATTTACACAAGTAGCTACTGTACCCTGGAATTCTTAATTTTTTGTGAAAATAGAAATCATTCAGGTTTATATTTCTTCATAAAACAAACTTGAAGATTACCTATTTTTCTTCAGACGAGCTTCAGCAGAAGGCATATTTTCTAAACAATTAGGGCAATAATGAGAATCAACCTATAAAAGACACAAAGAAAAAAAAAGGTAATTAGCATCTTACAAATTTCTTTTTAATATATATATCACATATTGGCTTTCACAGTACTCTTTTTTAACAAAAACTGTTATAAGATAATTTTTTTTTAATCATATACCTTATTTTAAAAAATATAAACAAATGAAAAGTAAATCATAATATTTCGGGTGTATCCATAACAAAACTCTTCATTTTGCTCCAACACTTAAGACAGAACTTTTAGTATTTAAGTATTCAAAATATACTTTATTTAATATATATTATATAAAAGAAAATAGTACAGTTACTCTCTTTTAGCTCAGTCAGTCTCAAATTTACATAGATAAAATTTATAACCTCTAAATGCTAAATTTTTGAAAAGTAAACAAGAAACATGATTCCTTTATGTCCAACTTAAAATAAACAATTAATATGATGCACATGAGTATGAAAAGTGAAGTTGTTATGTCACTTATTTGTTAAAAGAAATTACCGTTATTTGAAAATTCTTAACAAAAACAATAAGAAGTTCTGCCTTGACATAGCCTAGATATTCAGGATGTAAAGGATCTAGACTCTGCAAACATTTTGTTTAAAATTTAACAAAATGTTATTTTAAAGTCAAATACTTTTTAAGCTTAATGCATCACAAAATACTGCCTGAATGCTAATTCTTTCTTTCTATGTTCCTTTTAAAATCAATTTTTTATCATTCTTACTACTAATTATCAAAGTGTCAAGTATTCAGAAGAGCCCCTTAAAAATTATTTTTACTTAATTACAGTAAATGATTATGTAACCACTCATTAAAAAGAAATTCGTACAAAGAATTTTACGTTTGAGAAAATCATCGCTATCAGAATAATTCTCTGAAGTTACAACCAAATAAAAAAAATCGACGAATTATTCTACTGATGTGGTTCTTCATACAATTAGGTAGTGAAACTTAAGTCACACCCATATTATTTAGAATTCGTGGGCTAAGTCGCGAATTTGACAACATGCTTTGGAAGTCATGGGTTGTAGCAAATAAACAGTATAATTAAAATATGTATTTTTTAATAACTGGCAGCAATCACTGTTTCTTTGAATATTCTTGTGTGTATTTGTTAACTTTCAGATTTGGTAATTTATCCCCATTTACACCCACGAATTAACTGACAATAAGTTAGTTTTTGAAAACCAAGATCGTAAGTAAATAATCACAGAAATGGGAATATAAATTTTAAATCGCCCTTATCTCTGAGGGATTCCATAAACACCGGAACGTTTTGCAAATATTCATTAAATAATTTCATTTCCATAGCTATTAAAATCGTAAATGTCAACCGTCTCAAATACAAATAAATACTGCAATGATGACTCATGGAAAATGTCAGCTAAAACTATGTAACAAGTTTCCGTAATTAAAACAATCAAAACAAAATACGTAATAATTACTTCGTGTGAAACACAGTCGCCACATCGTAATTTTAAACAGTGGCGACAAAAATAAATTCTACATATTGGTTTCTTTGCGCCACAAGAACAAGAATACAAAACTAATTCAGACTGAAAAAGGTATGCCGTGGCCATCACGATCCACCCGCTGCCGGAAACGGAAGTGAAATAAATGAACACCAACCGGAAGTTCAGAAACCAAGTTTCTCTCGTTTCAAAACTGTTTGCTAGAGTAGTCTGAAAAGTTAGTGAATTTTCTGGAAATCTTTTAAAACCGAATGTTTCCTATTGTTAGAAAGAAGGCAATAGGTATTCTCTCGAATTTTCAGTCATTTAAAGTTAATTTCTATGCAATTAAAACATTAAAAGAATTCATTACCAAATAATAAATTTTGATATTGCATTATGGAGCAGTAGTCTATACATTTTCTTACGATTTACTTCTTAATATTAATAATTATTTAATATAATCATGAAATGGAGTCTATCAAATTGAATTAAGCTTCTGTTTTCTGCGAGGCTAAAATAAAATAAAACAATGTAATGTTAATTTTTAATTCATTTAGCCTTTTAAAATGCCGTTAAAATTAAATAAAGATTTTTTCCCGTTTACTATATAAGAAAATCATATTTTATAAAAACAACAAAGTAAAGTTGCGTTTTTTAATTAAAAACTTAATAAAAAATTCTTTAAAACGGAGAAGAGGGTACAAGCCAATCGCAGTATTCTTTTTTTTTTTTTTCATTTATGGTTCTATAGAAATAAATTAATGCTTATTCATAAAACACTTTGTATTTTCTAATAATAAGGCGGTTTGTCAGTTATTTCTTCAGCTTTAACTATAGATAGTTTAGTGCTGACTTTTTTTTTTTTTTACCAAATAATCGCTGTATGAGCCAAAGGAGACAGTCCACGTTCTACCCATAAAGAAAAACAACATCAAAAGAAAGACGATATCCAAACCAGCTCCTGGAGTCAAACTTATTAACTGTATTTGTAAATTGCTACTTAAACTTATTCATCTGAATATTTATTCATTAGAAGCATTTGACATCATATTTTTGTAGAAGAGTGTTGAAAATTTAACACATGGATACCAAGGAGCCTTTAATAAACATCAATTTGATCTTCACTGTTTATATATGGAAATTATAATAAAATTACAAGTGCAAATAATTTTATTTTCATAATATACTTGTTAATAATTGTTTCAAATAGGCTATTTAATAGTGAGCTTTTTCTTATTCCTTTTTACTTATAGGTTTGAGAACATTAAGTAATGTCTATTTCAGTAGTGTGAGTAGTAAAATGTCCAATGAAAATGCAGTAAGTGGTTGTTTTTTTTTTATATTTTTTTAAAATTTTTTAGAACATTATCAAGGAATCAAAGTAGTTGCTTTGAATGAAGAAGGGGGAGGTCATAGAATCTATTGATCATTCTTAGGAAAAGAAGTTTATAATTACAAAGAAATGTCCTATTCCGAACGGTTTCTGTGATAAGACCTATTTGAATGTACTGATATTGATAAGAAAATATGAATTACAAGTAGAACCCGTAGAAAATCTTCAGTTGGAGATGTAGTTCTCCTATATTTCAACTATATATTATTAGGAAAACTATATTTCCAACCATAGATTTCGATGTGAATGGATTTATCCACTTTCTAGTTGTAGAAGGACACAATAACAAGGATCCAGGGGTGTCAATTTTTTATGAACTTTTTTAATTAAAGTTATTTTTTAACAAAAATCAACCTGTTCATACATATCAGGACCTTAATTTGATACCACATTTAACCCATTTAAATCTCACGTGGTTCCTGAAAAAAAAAA
>JAFIDM010000003.1:65809958-65823272 GCA_023159025.1 Thereuonema tuberculata
CCCCAAGACCGAGCTGTGAAGGCCCTATGGGAACCCCGACGGCTGATGGGGCTCTGGTGAAGCTATGATAGGCCTAGCAAGTCAGTAGTGGACATTTTATATGTTTTCAAACAGGAACAAACCTTGGAAAGGACGGATGCAGAAGACGACCCAGAAGATACAAATGGACTACGAATTGGAACTTTGAATATCCAGACACTGACAGGAAAGGTGGAAGAAATGGTAGATTTGATGGAAAGTAGAAGGATAGATGTACTGGGATTGGCCAAGACAAAATGGAAAGGGGAAGGTCGTTTAGGACTAAGGAAAAACTACCGATTGTACTGGAGGGGGAACGATGAAGGAAGGAGAAGCGGAGTGGGAATATTTGTGAGAGATGGAATGAAGGAAGAGGTCAAGGGAATAAGTGACAGGATGATGAAGATCAGAGTAATAGTAAAGGGAAGTAGCCTGGAGATAGCTCAGGTTTATGCCCCTCCAGTTGGATATACAACCCAAGAGAAGGAAGACTTTGAAGAAGAGCTGCAACAGCAATTGAATGGCCAGAGTATAATAATCATGGGAGATTTGAATGCACATGTGGGAAGAGAAAGGCAGGGATATGAGAATGTAATGGGAGCAGAAGGATGGGGTGGCAGGAATGATGAAGGAAGTTGTTGGATTTTTGCAAAAGAAATGGTTTAGTGGTAGGGAACTCCTGGTTCCAGAAGAAAGAGAGTCATAAGGTAACATGGTACAGCAGTGATTTGAAGAAGTCTGTGGTATACTACATGCTGTATGACTGGGAAATGAAGAGAAGCGTCATGGGGGTAAAAGTAATACCATCAGAGGCTTTAGATAGCGATCACCGACTATTAGCAATGAACCTGATAGTAGTGAAAGATAGCAAGAGGACAGAGTACCAGGAAAGGAGAATCAAAGTATGGAAACTGAAGGAAAAGGAAATCAAGAAGAAATTCCAAAGGATTATAAGGGGAAAGTTGCCTATAGATAACTCGAAAACAGGGGAAGAGGAATGGATTTTTTTCAAAAGTACAATGATGGAAACTGCAGTAGCGGTTAGTGGAAGAACAGGCAACAGAAAAAGATGTAAGGAGACACCATGGTAGAATGAGAGAGGGAAAGAAGCAGTGAGAAAGAAGAACAAGGCTTTCAGAGTGTGGTTTCAGGATAAAACAGGTATAGCAAGAGAAAAGTATAAGAACAAGAAGAAAGAAACAAACAAGATTGTAGCAGAGGAGAGGAAGAAGTGGATGGGTAAGTGGATAGAGATGATGGATGATGACAGCAGAGGAAATAGGAAAGTACTTTATGGAATGGTCAAAAATAAAAGAAGAGGTTGGAGGGATGTGGAAATAGTGGACCAAATCGGAAATGAGGTACACATCAGAGAGACACTCAAGACAGTGTGGAAAGAATACTTTGAGGATTTGCTAAATCCCAATGGTCAAAGAGAGGACGACAATGTATCGGAAGATGGAGAAGACTACACGGGAATGGAAAAGGACCTGACATGGAGAGAAATAGAATCGGCTATAGACAGGATGAAAGGATGAAGGGCACCAGGGGTGGACAAAGTGAGTGTCGAAATGGTAAAGGCAGCTGGGGAGGATGGGAAACAGTGATTTTGTACTCGGGTGATGAGGGTGGTGTGGAATGAGAAATAGACCCCAGAAGATTGGAAAAAGGACTAATTGTCCCAATATTCAAGAAAGGGAGCAGAAAGGAGTGCAGGAACTACATGGGAGTCACTCTTATACCACACTGTGCCAAGATATATGAAAAGATTTTTAGAAAGTAGAATCCGAGCCAAAGTTGACAGGGTTGTGAGAGAAGAGCAGTATGGATTCAGACCTGGGAGGTCTACAGTTGACCTCATTTTTGCAGTGAGACAACTCCGAGAACACCACTATGAATTTGGGGAGGATATTTGGATGGCCTTTCTAGAAATAGAAAAGGCATATGATAGTGTATGTAGGAAAAAGGTGTGGGAGGTAATGGAGAATATGGGGGTGGATAAAAGGACTATAAAGTAGAGTGAAGGAGATGTATTGTGGAAGTGTGAGTTGTGTGAAAGTGGGAGGGGAAAGAACAGACTGGTTCAAACAAAGGAGTGGCCTGAAACAGGGCAGTGCACTGTCACCACTTCTCTTCATTGTGGTCATGGATGAAATTTTGACGTGGGTGGCGGAAAGAATTGGAGAAAATAAGATGAAGGCAATGGTGTTTGCAGATGATCTGATGGTTTGGGGAAACAAGGAGGAGGAGATTCAGGAACACCTGAAGGCTGGGGAAGATACGATAGGGAGAATACCGGTTGAAGTTCAACAAAAGTAAATGCGAGATACTGTTGACGATCAGGAAAAAGAATAGACCGGTGAATGGGATAACACTTGGAGGAGGATTGCTGAAGAGGGTGGAGAGATTCAAGTACTTGGGAAATGTGATGGAGGAAAATGGGAGAAATGATAAAGAGATAACGGAACGTGGCAGACGGCAGAAGCTTTTCTGAGAAGCATTAGGAGTTTAGTGTGGAATAAAGATGTCCCACATAAAAGTAAAGTGTTATATCGAAGCTACTATAGCCCTATACTGACATATGCATCGGAAACGTGGATAATAAAGAAAAGAGACATAAGCAGGTTACGGGCTAGTGAAATGAAAATTCCTGCGAGGTAGAATAGAAGTAACTAGAAGAGATAGGATGAGGAATGAAAGGATCAGGGAGATAGTGAAAGAGGAGCCCTTGCAGGGAAGGATTGAGACATCTAGACTGAGATGCTATGGACATTTAAAGAATGGAAGAGAATAGGATTCCCAGGAGGATACATGAAATGCAGATGCAGAAGAAACGACCAAGGGGAAGACCAAGGGATAGATGGATTAAGGGAGTGGAGGAATGTGTCAGGATGAGATGGGAGGACTGGACAAAGAGTGACAATGGAGAGATGGTGGGAAGAAAGGACTAGATGGAGAGGCTTGTGTTCCAAACACACCCAGCCTGGGGCTGGAAACTGTACAAGATGATGATGATGATGATGATGATGAGGTATGTTAAAGATGCAAAGAATTAAAAAAATATCGAAAATCTTGTTCTTTTCAACTTTGCTTTGCAGAAATGTAGATAATAGTTATGATGCTTTGCAACAGAAGTCGCTGTGTATATATGGAATTAATAATCCATAACCTACGATTTTCTTCTTTTTTTTTCTCTTATAGCAATGAAATAGATGCATGGCTACCTGCTACATTTTAGTATCTGATACTAACCAATGAAGATTTCTCTCTTTATACGCAGGATCACATAAAAAAACAATGGAGATTTCTCCCTTTTTTTCAGAAAATTAATTATTAGCTGATTGTCTAGTAACAGGCTAATAATTTAAATCGACTTCCTTGAGTTTTCAGCATCCATCAGTTTTAGACATAAAGAGAAGAAAAGGTTGAAAATATTTAAATCGTTCTGCTTTTATTTTAAATTACTGTACTGGAAAAAAATAGTAACAAAGTAAACATGTTTGTGTGATTCTTTTTTTTACCCAGATTGCAAAAAAGCTTCATAAAATTTC
The DNA here is from genome assembly GCA_023159025.1 of Thereuonema tuberculata. Taxonomy (NCBI): domain Eukaryota; kingdom Metazoa; phylum Arthropoda; class Chilopoda; order Scutigeromorpha; family Scutigeridae; genus Thereuonema; species Thereuonema tuberculata. The sequence continues at coordinate 65,813,528 of JAFIDM010000003.1, forward strand.
AGAAGAAAGTGTTTTGAATTTGTTATTATTACTATAATTAAATTAAATAATAAAAGATTATTTACAATCTGCTGAATGCTTGGACATCTCAACTCCCAAAGATTTAAAGCTGTTGAGATTAACTAGGAATAAAGTAGAAATAACAATAAGTGACTGATATCAATAAGTAAGTGATAATACTATTAATATTTGGCAACATATATTATTTTAGATTGCCAATGAAATTATTAAATAACAGTGATATCCCGACACCCACACACAGCAGCTGCGGGAATCATGGGCTCGTAAGGAACTCCATGGCAGACATCGCCATGAACTTAGCCAACCTCATGTCGACATGGAAGCGTCGAACAGATGGCTGATGAGTGGTGAGCTGTTTGGGGAGACCGAAGGGTTCATGATCGCGATACAGGACCAAGTCATTCCCACACTCAACTACAAGAAACACATTCTACACGACGCAAACACACACGACGACAGATGCAGGAAATGCCACACTACACATGAGACGATCGACCACATAATATCTGGCTGTCCCCTTCTGTCCCAAACAGACTACCTCCACCGACACAATCAGGTAGCATCGATCGTTCATCAACAGCTAGCACACAAACACTCACTTATTAAGAACACGGTCCCATACTACAAGTACACACCACAAAGCGTACTAGAGTCACCCTCACATAAGCTGTACTGGGACCGTCCCATTCACACAGACAAAACTATATATCACAACAGACCTGACATTACACTTGTTGATAAGGTCAACAAACAGACCTATCTCATTGATATTGCAGTTCCCATCAGCAAGAACATGCAGAAAACTCATGCTGACAAGATAAGTAAATACACAAACCTAGCACAGGAGCTCCAGAAGCAGTGGAGGCAGGACCGAGTATGTGTTGTACCCATCATCCTGTCCGCTACTAGTCTGGTGCCTCACACATTGCATCACAGCCTCAGCACACTAGGACTTCATAAAAACACTTATGCACAACTCCAGAAGGCTGTGGTACTCAACACAACATGCGTAGTTCGGAAATTTATGGACACAAGCACACATCCCTAACTATTCTTCCAAATTTTTTTTTTTTTTTTTTTAATACACTTGGCAATATGTGCTTTGGTCCTTGACCCGCCATATTGTCTTAGCTGGGGAATCCCATGGTTTGAAACTTTTTCGATATAATAATAACATTGAATATTATTAAATTGTTAATAAAAATTAATAATCTTATTAACAAAAATACTGAAATAGTAAAAGGAGTAAGTATTAATATTACGATGATTAAAGCTTTTTATGTGGAGTTGAAAATTCAATATAAACGACCAGGCTGCATTCAAAATAAAACTATTTAATAAAAATAACTAGTTACAGTTTCGAGGACCTGTCTTCGGCTCTCTTCATCAGACGACTTATGGTCTGATGAAGAGAGCCCGAAGGCAGGCCCGTGAAACTGCAACTAATTTTTTTTATTGTTTAAATTTGAGTTCAGTTTGGTCGTTTAGAATTGATATTATTATAGCGAAATTTAAAATGAAGCAAAACTGACAAAGGAAAACTAGGTATAAAATTGTATACATTAGCATTTATTAAGATAGAGAATTCAGATAGAGAATAAAAAAAAATGATGTCAATAATTAAGAAACAAAAGGAAAAACGATTGGTTAGATTTTAAATAAAAGGAAAAATAACGAAAGATAACTAAAAAAGATAAGAAAAGAAAACAAAAATTAAAAAAAAATTGAAAATAAAACTTCGAGTTTGCGAAAATTTTCTCTTAAAAAAACTGAAACAGGGAAACATCCTTTTGAATTTTAAAACTGATATCTATTGGCACTGCTTATTTGAAGCTTTGTTTAGTAGATTGTAAAGTTTTATGAAGTAAAGCATTCTGGTGATTGAGATGGTGCTGCAGTAACCTCCAATAAACTGAGAAAGGCGTGAAACTATTGTGCTCGCTCTCAGAGTTTAAACTCCCAGAATGCAACGCAGATTATAGATTGTCCTTTCCTGTCCGTTCGCTAACATTCAAATAGAAGAGAAGCGACCTCTTCTATTTGAATGTTAGCGAACGGCCAGGAAAGGACAATCTATAATCTGCTTTGCATTCTGGGAGTTTCAACTCTGAGCGCGAGCACAATAGTTCCAGTGTACAATTATGAATAATGACTAAATAAGAATTCATGATCGTAAACTGAAATATCCTTAATTTCGTGGAGAAAAGCAAAGGCAGTCATTGATTCTATCTAGGATCTCAAAAGTATAGATTCTGTGTCGTTGTTACTATAAACTATTACTTTCGAACGAATTAGGCCGTTATGTTAGTTGGATATTTGAAAATAAGAAATTTAGTTATTAATGTAAGACACAATAAAATATTGTTTCATATTATTCGAAAATTAGTAACCCATATAAAAGAAAGGAATGTTTTCTAATATGTTTTATTTAAAAATGTTTGTTAAGAGTATGAAAAAGAATAACCAAAATCAATAAGGATACCTTTATTTAAAAGAATTGGCATATTGATAAATAATAATAAGAAAGTATATACCAAAGACAAATAAGTAGAAAAATAAATAAAAGAAATCAAGCTTTTTGTCTTGGAAGCATTTTGTTGATAGGAGTTTATCAATAAACTTTAGTAATATTTGTTCAAGTTAAAAAAAAAAAAATGATCAAATATTCTGTTACAGTTGAAATAAGTATTTAACAATCACTTATAAAGCTTAACCCATATTAAATTTCAGTGGTATTGAGGTTAAAAATGTTCATATTTTAGTAGGTAAAATTAAAATTTATGAACATTTAAAATTAATAAAGTAATTTCTTAAAGAAAGAAAATTGACTAATATTTAAAATTGTAAATAATATTGAGGTATTTGATCATTTTGTAAGAAAACAACTGCGGTAAAGTTTCAGCAAAAAGAAAACAAAACACGGAATTATTATAAAAATCTAATAAAAGTTTTATGGTATTTATTTACTTTCTTTTTATGAGGGATAAGTGGTTATTTTATTACATTTTTAGCATTCCTCTTTCGCTGTCATCTTCGACCCATCACTTCACTCAGGCAACGCGATAAGTTATGACAAGTGATCAGTGTATCGCCTTTTTTTCTTCTCTGTTTTTCTCTTCTCTCTGTCGGCATTTCGTGTTTGAATGTCGTTCTGTATTCTTGCAATATCGATCAACACTTCTTGAAAGGCCAGTCAACCTGAAGTCAGTTTATCTAAAAATAAAGCTACGTAACGAAGTTCGGAGAATCGGCTGCGTGTTTCTTTTGAGTTTAGCCAATGACGAAAGGATAATGGGCAAGTGGAGACCTTATTACGAAGTTTTTAATGCAGTAATGTTTGTAAAAAGGATAACAGCAGTCCTATTACGCAGTGGAATTTTTTTTTTTTACCTGAAATTCTTTTTTTCCCTTGCATTCGTTTTTCTTTTTTAACACAGTAAATAACTTTATATAAAATGTCCAGATATTAGAATTAAGATGGTTCTATTTGGCCTTGTAGAACATTTATACATTTAATTTTTTTTAAGACAAAATTCAATTTTCTGACATATATTATGTAAAAACCAATGACAGACTTAAAAATCGATGTGAGATTGAACCCAACTGAAAAATTTATGTACCAAAATTAGATGTACCAAAAAAAATAAATTAGATGATGATTGTTTTATCAGTCAACAGAGGGCGCAACTTGACGTTTAATTGTCCTCAAGAGAGGATCAATACAACTACAAATTTTCAGTGTTTCTTTATGAAGCCAACTTAAGAAAACTGATTCTTTCATTTCCATGCTTATTTTCAAGTTAAATGCTTTCAGATAACTATATATTTTTAATGTTCAAATGGGCAAATAGGGTTTAATCATCTTGAAACTAATTTAGAACGGAATAAGTTATTAAATAGCGAATCAATTTGTAAATCCAAATTTAATCTTGACTAAATGAATTAAAAAGTCAGTAATAATAATAAAAGTATTAATGAAAGTATTTTTAACTTGTTGCTACTTATTTTCATTTCCTTAAACAGTGTCTCCATCTTTTTTGCTTCACGATGGACTTCTGTATTTGGTAAAAAATATCCTACAGCTCACCTACAAGCATGTTCCGTTGTTTTAACTATGTATAAGAGAATTCTTTGAAAAAACTTAAACACGATTTGCGCATTAATAACAGTGTCTTTTAAACATTTCAAAACACTTGAAATGGCAGAAAAACTTGCCTTTTTAAGGCGATTTGAATGTGCGTTAAAATTTTATTAATGTTCATTGCCAGAACTAAGCAGAATGTAGTGTAATTTGTGTTCACATTAGTTGATGTCAAAAATTTAATCTACAGTAATGTACAGATAAGATCGGTCAAAGGGCTTAGGAGTGAACACACACAACAACAAACATTCTCCTTTATATATATTCGTCAGCCAGAAGCAGTCACCAGTAAACGAGGTCTTCGTACTGAGTTTTTTATTGTTTAATTTTTTTCTTTTGAGGCACCACTGCGCTTTCGACGATCAATAAACTCTGTTTCTTTTTAACTGGTTTGTTCTTATCACGTATTCTTCCTTAATTTATCCTGAGAATAACCTTTTGATAAAGTTGAAACGGTGAGTTTTGTTACATTTATTTTTTATAATTCTGTTGATTTTTGTCACACATGATATATTTATATTTTTTTTCATTTTGAAAAAAAGCTTGCTGTTTTTTGTCTGAGAATGATCCAATGATCTTTTTTCAAAATGAAAAAAGGCATATAATGTGTCTGTCAAAATCAGTAGTAGTATTTCAACAACCTGTACACCACTGAATAATATTTCTCCCTTTTAGTGTGTTTAAGTGCAATTTTAATATCATTCAAATAATATGAGACTAACTTTTGAATGGAAATTGTAAATAGAAATTAATGGCGTTAGATCTTTAATCTGTATTAATAAATAGTAGATTAACTATTTTGAAAGGGCGATTTGAGAAAACCGAAACCACAATTTTAGGAAATATAACAATACTTTTCCCAGTTTGTCTTTTTCCTTTACTTTATTATAGTTTCCAACAAACAGACAGAGTTGTATCTTTACATGTTAATGACATCATTAAAAGTAGTTATTTTTCTGATTTTATTTTAAGTATTTATTTTTTTCCCAAGTTTTCCTACCATCAGAATAGAAATTTTCCAAATGATTTCTTTTTCTTCACTTTTGTTTTACGACATAAACTAAATCCTGATTCCCCAGACTCGTCCTCTTCTCTCTGGATAATTTCGGTCGATCGAGTGAAACACACTTCTGTTGACGCTTTGGCAGATGTGTCTTTGAAAAGACCTGAACACCGAGGGGAAACTAAATTGTTTTCCTGCGATAAAATACCGCTGTGGTATTGGCGCATAATCCCCCGAACAGTGAAAGCCCAAAACCCGGCGTCTGCCATTGTTCGGTCGGGAATAAGGCATTAAGGCAAGCCATTCTATTCCGGAGCCTATAATCGTCGTCGGCACTATTCAGTAGGGTAATGTTCATCTCTAAAACCCACTCACTTCTCTCAGAAACGTCACTTGAAAGTGAGCCGGAGGACACGTATATAAAATAACGAATGGAGTACATTGTTATAAAATGCTATGAACAATTTTTCTGTTTTGTTGAACAAATATTCTCACTCTTCTTCAATGCAGTTGGTTACAATTCTATTTTGGAGTGGAAGTTATCATGATGGGCATCAGAACAAGCTTTTCTAGACTTTCAGAAGAAATTCAAAAGAAAAAGAAAGAAAACCGACGCTCATGAGGCTGGGTGGACCCTAGGATCGGTCTAGAGGAATCCTGTCTAGCGCAGATCTTATTTACTTCACGGGAATTGTCCTTAAATTTTTTGTTTGAGATTTAGTAGACACCCCGTAGGAATTAAATCTGAGATGATTAATCTTGCTTAACAACTAATTGGATGATATTTGCTGATTGGTTTATGATTAGAGATTTTCATTTTGACAACTTTGAAATTTAGATGTAAATTTTGACTATGAATGTACAATTTCACGAGTAACAATTTTGAAATTGTACCCACGACGTCCATTGTGTCTGCGCTGGACTTCATTCTTTTATCATTAAGAAGAGTGAAATAATAACTGAAGAATAAGAAAACATTGCTTATTACTAACATAATATTTTTTACTTTCTAAGAGTGGTGTTGTTTCAAATCTACATTTTAGAGGTGAAGGTCATAAATCGTCTTTAAATTACTAGTGTTAAGAACAGTCGAGAAATTAATTACCTAAAAAACACAAAACGAAACAAACCCAGAATGTTTACTGTTTCAGTTACATGAAGCATTTGGATCTCAACATTTGCATATTGTGGAAACAGCGACAATTTTATGTACAGGATGCTAAACGTTATCCCTCATACTAGGTGGCCATAATTACAGTATTCGCATTCAGACCTCTTGTAGCTCTAACTGCTGATAAGCGGAATGCTACCAGAATTAGAAAGTGGACTATTTCAGGCGTGGGGAGAAGGAAAAAATGAAATTGAATGCCTGAAATTTTATTTTCAAAATAAAAGTGCCTCACCGTAGCTAAGAGAATAGAAAATTTGCATTTTACCAGTAGTAAAGAACTATAAAGGCACAGCGCGAATATTACAAACCTATTCTGAATTTTTATTGATAAAAATGCGTCTCACTCTGCTTGCACGTACTTTAATTGCGAAGTTCTTTTGCCTCCAAATAGACAATGCAGCAGCCGTTCTGCGTGAATTTTTGACGCTGTAAAGTCTTGAGCAGAGGAAGTTGCAGCTGTAGATAAAGTTGCTGGAACTAGCAGCGGACAGGGAATATCGTGGTAATTGGATTTCCTTTATTCTACAATAGAAACTTCTTCAGAAACAAATCCACTATAAGAACAACCTCCAGCAGTAGCTGCAAAGAGGTGATCCTGAAAAAAAAAAAAAAAAAAAAAAGAGAGAGATGACTGTCATTTGCTGTAACATTTTTTGCCAGAACGGAAGTGGACGATGCCGAGTCATGGAACATTCTGTGAGGAGATGAAACGTACTTTTTGTTCTCGACCGGACTGTCAATACTCAAAACTGCTTCAGACGCATCACTTGTAATGCAGTGAATCCCATTGTATTCGCCGAAAATTACCGTCTGGTGGGGTGTGGTATAAAATTTCATTCTTAGGGCCACTTTTTTTTGAGGACTTGGCGCCCATCATCAGCAGCCTCTTGTTCCGGTTACACCACAAATATGTCATAACATCACTATTATTCTTCACATCCAATGAAGAGGATGCCTAGATGAGACAATTTTGATGCAGGATAGGGCTCCTCATATTGCATGACCAGAACAGCAGCTATTATGACATCACTTCACTGAAGGAAGAGTCGTTCGCTTTTACCCCCCCATGCATGGTCATCATGTTTACCCTGACCTTACACCTTGTGATTTTTGAGTGTGGAGTTATGTGAAGCCGTGTTTGTCTAGCGACATTGAGTGAGTTTGAGCCTTGACAACATTTCCTCTAGCATGTTAATTCAGTTTCTGTCTCACTTTTTGAAAAGAGCAAATAAAAAATTTCATTTTATTTTATATTAGTTATTGATTTGTTGATACTTTGTCGTACATTTCCTCTTGTACAATGCCATATTTCACCCTATTGGAAGATTTTGGAGGTATTTTTTTTTTTTTTATCATGGAATCCTCCTCTTGCCTGGAATAAGCTATTTCCTAATTCTGGTGGCATTCCGTTTATTGTTGGAAGCTACAGGCAATTCTGAATAGGGTTACTTTAATTAATGTCACCCTGTAGTTTTTCATTCGGTACCGTAACTTATTATTTTGAAGACAAAAAAACACTTTATTCCTCGTTTCTAAGTATATTTTTTTTTATTATTTTCGTTTAAAATAAAATTTAGACATTGTGTTTATACTCTTTCTTGTGTGCATTCTAATGCAATGGAACATGAGGTAGATTAACAACCTGAAGGAGCAACCTTAGCTAGTCCGTTTTTGATTTTTATAGCGGTTGTGAACTGGCTAACAGTGAGAGTAATATTTTCTTCTTTCCTAGATCACCATAACGATGAGTTTTAATTAGCACTACTCATTGTTATGGCGACGTATTAAAAACAGACCAAATCCGTGTCATTACGTAACAATGGTCCATAGAAAGCTGAGACGGTCTGTAGTTTTTTGTAGGATTGAAATTGGCTTCTAGTCAATTATTTATTTGTGTCTGTTTCCGTTTGATCAAGTGATCGAGATCCTCTCAGCGTTTGGAATCACTACTGAACTTAGGTTACCACTCAGCCATAGGTCATTTTGTCTAATAAAGAATAGACCAATCAGAGAAGTCTATTTCGAGTGTCATGAAGGGTTAGCCGTGGAGGTTAATAGACTTAACTTAACCCGGTCCTACAGATTGCAGATTCCGTCAGTGAATTTACACGTATCACTTGAGGCATTAACAAATTCCTAATGTGGATTCGTAATTGGCAAGCGTTCACTAAACTTTAGAGGATTTACTCATGTTTCTTTCATTTTCGGTGTTTTTCTTTCTTCTTTATTTTTTGTTTCTGAATTAAATAAATCGATCAATATCTTCTTTCCGATTGAATGAGATCTCTTTGTTATGTGTATTTATTAAATTTTTAATCTCTGTCAAAAGATTGCAATCGAAGGTTATTGGCTAACCTTTTTACAATTTTATGAAATTTTTTCGTAGTCAGTATTTCGGTCCAGAAAACAAAACAAGACAAAGAATCATCAAAATAAAAGTTTCACGCTCTTTGTCTGTAGGAGTAGCTTCGTTTCTTTACTGAATTTTATATTTATTTATTTCCTTTTGTTTCTTGCTTTCATTGCTGAAAAATATTATCCTTATTAAGTTTCTAAAATATTTTGAATTGATTTCTACTATTCAGCTAGTTATCTTTTGTTTTTCAGCGTGTTATGAAAATACTCTGTTCATGGAGAAGCAATGTCTAATTCATGATTTTTTTAAAATTTTACCTGACAACATTTTATCACATAGAAAAGTAATAAGTCAAATAACCACACTCACACACACGTTCGTTCTATGTACAGTATGTTGCAGTAAACATAGTATTCGGTTGTCAGTCCGTATAATCACAGTTGACTTTATAAAATAATGCTTTGCAAAATTTGTTGCTTGGATTTAACAATTTAAAACCAGCAATAATAAGAAAGTAATGAATCTGAATTGATATAGTATACATGTTAATAATTTCGTTGCAGTCATATATTTGTGTTGTTTATCAAGCTGAGAAGAACATAAATGAATGAATACTTTAGACAGTTTTCACCACTACAGGAAAAATAGCTATCCATTATTGATATTGTGATGTCAGTGATACAAAATGATTTATGATGTTGGGATTTACATCTTTGTAAAAATGATTATAGTTTATGTTTGTATTATCTATTCTTACAGAAAAGAAAATTATTTTAGCTCAATAAAATTCTGTGAAATATAAAAATAAATTCCAAACATTAATGAAACGATCCTATTTACGAAAGTTCTTGCAAAATAATAATAATAAAAAAAATCAACTAAGCATATTTAGATTACTAATTTCTTTTTAACTTTGTATTTCTGTCTTCATCTCCATTAAGTCATTAGCTTTTGTGATTTATATTTTATGTGTCAATAATAAATATTTCTGATATCGCGTTTCTTTTCTTCTTAGGATTTTGGGATGTTTTCGATCCAATAAACCCAACACCA
>JAFIDM010000003.1:65839378-65853945 GCA_023159025.1 Thereuonema tuberculata
GCAGTAACTGTTAAATGCTTAAACAGATCTGCACTAAATTCTGTTAAGGACCTGGCGGGAAACATAGGCTACCAGAAAACGAGGACTCCAAATCTCACTATCCGCTCCCATCCACCACCCCCTCGCCGTATAACGCCCGGTACTTTAAGCTAGTGTATTATAATGTTCGATACTTTCATTATTAAAGATAAAAATAAAATATATATATATATATTTTTAAATATTAATGCCCTTAGAACTATTTGACAATCTTCCCTCCAATATGAAAGGCTTTGTGACATTTCTGTTGCCGTCTGAGACGATTACACATCTTATTAAGATTACTTGATATGAATTTTTCTCAGTTCATTATTTTGATTAGATTGTTAATTTTGCAGCTTATTCCTGAATTTTATTTAAAAAAATAAATTGAGACCTTTCTTTAATGTGAATATGTTTGGATAATGTTCAAGTTCATGAAACTTATTTCATTAAAATTCATTTTAAATCATTTTAGAAATAGTGTTTTATGTGTTCATAAGTTATCTTTTGCCCTTCAGTATATAGACAGATCCCGATTTACGTAATCCCGATCTATAACAGATCTAGAGTTGTAGTAAAAAAGTCCTTAGAATTAAAATTTCCAGTTGCCCAAACTTACTCAAAGCTCTAACGTAAGCATGCGAAGCGTGTACTCCACATCCTTCAATATTTCGGCAGTAGAAGCAACTATAGTTATAAGAAAAATATAAAAGCTCCTGTAACATCATTCATAAAAATAAAAGAAATAACATGAACTATTTTAAGAAGATCTTATTGAATTTTACCAAAGATGAATTGTTTTTCATTATTCCTCTTAATAATTATCAGCCTTCTGTGTTTCGTCCGTTTCTCCCTGGAACTTACTATTTCAGGGTTATTCTGGTCGAGATGAGAATCTCGTTCCCCTTTGACTGTTCTAGCCTCCTCCTGACGTTGTCGGGTCAGGTTAGCACGTGGTCCGTAGTTGGCCAATCCGCGTACAAAAAAAAAAATATCAGCATAAATTACCTGTTATTTCTGAAGAACAATGACGGGGTGGGTGGAAATTCTCATTCTTCATCTACATTTACATCAGCACTGATATAATAAAAATTTAATTTACTGATAGGAACTTATTTTTTTTTTAACTAAGTCAGATATTATTATGTGTAAACAAACTTCATCAATGATTCAATTGAATGAGGAAGATTTTTGTGGTTTGGACCGACAGGCTGTGAAAGATACATATTTAATTGAACCGTTTCTAGAAGACGGAAATACATATATATACAAATCCAGTATAAAAATCGAAGCATTTATATAGTTAACTCATATCTAGCTATATTTTATCTATCTTACTTCATCATTGCTATAATAACAATTTAAAACTACTCTTAAGATTATATTTATAATATTTTCTAATTATAAATTTACATAAACTAAGAATAAAAATTATTACTCTATCTGTTTAAAATATCACAAGATGTCAACGGTTAACTAAACTGAAATCCGAAACAATACATTTTGTTTTCATTTTGTATGAAATGTTAGGATGCAGGAAAATGTGTAAATCGGGGTTTTTGAATAGGTTGTGTTGGGGGGTGGGAAGGCGGTTCCAGAGAGGAGCTCATCAACTTTAATTTTATTAAAGGTGAGATTACAAGGAAATTATCAAAAAAAAAATCGAAAATCAAAGGGTATTCTCTGAGAACTTCCTTTTTTTTAATTTTGCCATTTTCCTTCTAACACTTAATTAAGCTTTTCTTAGCTTTCATTGAATAATTACTGATTCATTTTAATTGCAAGGTAATTGATAAGCAAATTTTCAACTTTGCTTAAAAAATAAAAATCACAAAATTATGTTGAAATTTGATGTCGTGTTTTCTTATTAGTGTTTATTTATAAGCAAGATTTGGGAAAATTTATTTGATCAGATAAAAAATAACTAATACAGTAATTTCGAATAATATTTGTTTTGATTTTTAGTAATCCTGCATTTTGATCAATAACAGTTGTTTCGAAACAATCGTTGTTTCTCATCTTGCTTAGTTGGTGTCAGATGTCTTTAATTCAAATTGTTTCGATAAGTGGATTTGTGTTTGTTTTCGTGAAGGATAGTTGAGAAACCGCTGTGCATTAAGCAATGATGTTATTGTGTTACACTTGGACAGTGACTCGCGTTCTATTCTCCATAAAAGAAGTCTCAGGATCCAGAGTAAAGTATTTTTTTTTTTTTTGGTGAATTTTAATGTGTGCATTAGTGCTTAAAATAAAAGACCCACAAAAATAAAAGCTAAAAAAGTTTAACACATTAAAAAAGGTACAAGCACCAGTTTCGCCTTTGTACAGGGCGTTCTCCACTAACGAACTACATATTAGCATGTTCTTAAATACAATTTTGGGCCAATCAAAAAATAACATCGAAATTATGAATTTTAACATCGGACCAATGAAAGGTCATGGCCGCAGGACCAATGGTAAACTACGTCATTAAAATGCCTCTTGATGATTCTTCTCAAAGAAGTTGAAAGTAGTTGAGGTGTCAGTTGAAACATATTTAGGGAGGAAAACAAAACAAAAACAAACAAACAGGAAAGAGAGGGAAAATATGGAAATTTATTTGGTTATCTTTAAAGAGAAATTAGTCAGTGGAAGAGAAGGTATTCAGTGGTATATTGTGGATTTATTAAAACTATTCAGCTATTGTTTGATCAGAAAGGTTAATGTTGAATTGTTGTGGATTTATGAAAACCGTATTCAGCTATTGTTTGAACCGAAATAGTTTCGCTATAAAGCTAGGCGAACACGTACCAATCTGGGACAATATTGATGGACAATATTGGTCATGATTGGTATTGGCGGTTGGCACTGTCCGCGAACACACAGGTTTTCGTTTGACGAGTATTGGCCTAGTTACGGCGTTGCTCACTAGGGAGAGCTAAAGAGAGCGTGTTTCCGTTCAGAATTGCTATAGTATTAAACGCCGTACCTCTGTAGAAATCAATGAAGATTCTTTCATTATCAATTGACAAAATGTTGTTGTTTGAATTATCTGTTTTGGGCCGACCCATTTTTTGCTGATTTTAAGCCTTGTTTCTTAAAAAAAATGGCCGGCGTGAGTGACTGAATTTCCGATGTTCAAGGTCCCGCCGCCTCCGACGTCAGCATTGTCACGTGATTTCATCCGTTCATGTGATTCGCTCGCTAAGCAGCAATCTTTCTCGCCAACTGAAGTTGGTACCTTTTTTCCGACAATCGCCAATGGGCAATATTGGGCAATATTGTTCCTTTTTATTGCTGAAAACGGTTGGTACCAATCAAAAGTACCAATATTGTCCACCAATATTGTCCCAGATTGGTACGTGTTCGCCTAGCTTTACAGGTGTGGTAAGAATAAGGACTGATTCTTCACACTTACGTAGGAAATGATTTGCCTTTTTATAAAGAATGTAAAGATTTTTGAAATGGATGAAATGATTAGTCCTATGCACGTGTAGAGCTGTAATTAAAATCTTTGTTTTTTATTGCATTAAGTGCTGGGATAGCAGTTTATAAAGTTTTTGTCTTGTCTCACCTATGTAAATGCATGCATTTTTGCAGCATTGAACGGAATAAACAGTGCCTGTTGAAAGTAAAGGTGATGATTTAGTTGTATTGGGTTGTACTATTTGAGAAATGGTGTTGCCACATTGTGAAGTGAAAGTAATGTTAAAGACGTCTAAAAATGTGTCTTAAAAGCTGAAAATGTTGGGGATGAAATGGAATAGAAATAAATTTGTCTGTTTTAGGGTTTTTTAAGGAATCTTTTCTGTAATATTTGAGATTAGCATTGTAAATTTATTTATTGATGAATGAAGGAGAATAGTTATTTCTGAGAAGTATGGACCCAATTATTTCTATTTCTTTGTTAAAGCTGTCTTGGTTACTGAAAAGATTAAAAGCTCTTTTTACGGACATATAAACATTATTAATTTAATGATAAGTAGTTGCAGGTGATTCCGTGATTTATTAGTTTTCGGTAGTCTAAGGTTAAAATATCCTGATTACGGATTATTAGAACATCAAGAAAGGGAATGGAAGTAGAATCCTTTTTTTTTCAAGTTTAAATTTTATATCAGGGTGAATATCATTGATGATATTCTTGCATTGCGGAATTTGAATAAAATTGAAGGACGTCAACATTCTGATAAGTCCAGAATCATCAGGAACATAACTGCGAGTCCCGGATCTGAATTTCTCAACATTTTTGAGTTGAGATAGCAAGGGCTGTCTTTGTCTAATTTTCAGCAATTCGTGACACAATCATATCTATATTGTTTTCCTGCGCAATGCTTCCAGTATCTTGTAGAATCCATACCAAGTGAAAATAGGACTGCTTTGAAGGTCAAAGAAGGTGGAACGCACAACTAGATAGATGGTATCTCAGTATACAAACGTAGTTGGTCGGGTTTTAAATTTTAAGACTTAATGACATGTACAAGAAGCTTTGCTAATTAAGAAATTCTACAAAAAGTTTAATTAGATGAAAACAATTTGTTTTAATTATAAGAAAATTCCAGATATTAGAAAATTCTTGGATGTATTATTTTTGTGGTGTTGAAGTGTCAATGTATAAAAGTATAACTTAGATCTGAAGGAAGCGTGGGCCACGATAGTTGGATCTTTAAATAACAATCTTTTTGAGGGATTTTTCCCACTCGGGTGAAGTGGATTCGATATTTCGATTAGGTTCCCTGAGCCTTCGTTAGGAGATGTTTGAGCATTACATAAACCTCTGCGCGTTTCATTGTCAGTGTTTTGTGAAGTTCACGAAATCACGTTCTCCAAAACATTGACTAAGCAACAGTGGAGAAGTTCATGTATTTTGAAACATTTCCTGACGAAGGCTTAAAGAGTCGAGTCGAAACATTGAATACATTCACCCGGAGTGGGAAAAGTTCCTCATAAAACGATTATTTAAATCCCCCTCACCTTTAAATATACAATCATATAAAGTAATTGTTTTTCATTGCTACATGAAACTATTTATCCCAGTTTACTTAAAATTGTGCAGAGTTGCTTTATAATTATGGATAAGTTGGCAGGATCTCTGTGAATACGGACGAACTGTAAGGACGAATCATGTAAGAATAATTTTAAGATTGTTCTTCTTCTAAACTTCATTAGATTTTAATGCATTGTTTTAACATTGCCTAGATTACATGAACATGGATGTATTACAATAGTTCAATGTTTTAATAAATTCAAATTCTTTTTTTATATAATTATTATTTTTTTTAAATTATGAAACTAATTATCTTTTCTTGTTTCCATGACAGAGTTTTCAAATTCAATATCCTCTGTTTTTTTTTTGGCCAAACGTAAGAAACCTATATCCGCAGCGCCATCTCAAGTATTGTTTTTGACCTGAATATTTCTTTGGTGTAATGTTATAAGAACACATCAATACCGTTGGCTTTCTGCAGTCACAAGCCACAAACAGAATTATATATTTGATAGAAATAACATTGAGATCTGAGTAGGAGTTGAAACCTACTGCTGGGGATTGGAGACCTACATCTACTGGTTGAGTTCGTAAAACCAAATAACACCCTTTTTTATTATTTGCACAAGAATCAAGAATGGCTCTCGACTGAACACAAATTTCTAACACTCCTTTACTCTTTTTCTTTGAACCTATTTATATGAAAATCGTTAGAAATGCAATATTAATTTATTTTTTCAGAACGTGCTTTTCCTATTTTCCTTGGCTTTTGTCTAACGCTGGCTTTAATATTCATTTTGCTTTGGGGATCTTCCTTTATTAATTCTTCTCTACAGCTGCATCGTTCTCGTTATTTTTCAGCTAATGATGCCCACAAAAGATGGGTAATGAAAATGAAACGATGCGGGGATGGATTTGACGTGAAATAAACTTTTTTTAAGCCCTTCGTCCATAAACTGTGAAGTTCATTGGCATTTTTAATGAAGCAATTATTGATTAGGTATCAAAGATCCACTCACATTCAGTGCGGGGGTGGTGCATCTTCTCGGAAACGATTAAAAACCAGTGAAAGAATAGGTATTTTTATTTCTAATATTAGCTTGACGAGCAGTCATGTCACTTGTCCAAGTGAATAATATGAATTATTGATTTTTACTCAATTAGTTCAAAGAGATAATTTAATCAAAGGGTTAGATTTTGTTTTTATCTTTACGAATGTAGTGATTCTCATTAACGGTTGAGAATGTGAATTATTTAAATGAATAAATTTAATTATTTCTTTGAAAATAGTTAAGTTGTGTTTTCTAGACATCATTTGTCAAGCAAATATTTGACTCTTCTTTTCAGATTTTATAATCGAACTTTCTTAAAAAATTGTTATTGAAATAGCATTACAGGTTGTTTTTTTTTTCTTAAGCTAACATGGTTTACGTTACTTATCAATGATACAGTGCGTTCTTATTTAATTATTGTTCGTAAAAAATTCTAATTTAAATGAGGTGACTAACACATGCTTTTCTTCTTATTAGTCCGCAACAACAATGAATAATATGAATTAAAATTGATTGTTAAAGTGATCTAACAGATATTATCCATCTAATAGTCTAATGGTCCCCGACTAATCACAGGCAGCAGTTGACTCAATTTGTTTTTTTTTCGATATTCTCGTGTATTTGTAAAATGATCATTTTGAAGAAATTCAAACTCCGAGCTTCTGGGAAATTGTAGTTTATTATGTCATTAATCATTGTGTTCGAGCTACATTGCTATTTTTGTTTTCTTTTGGAAAAATGAAATGTTAATATCCATTTGCTAAAAATCGATAGGTTTGTAGAGATTTTTGTTAGTATTTGAAAACTTCCATTAATACTTTTCTTTGTTCCTTTTTTTTTTACTTCAGGCGAAGACTCCATCTCAATGGGAAGCTTCTGATAAAACCGTCTCCCCTTCTCCCACGTGCAGAGGAGGATTCGGAAAATGATGGAATTGATTTAACACTTCCCCATGGCAATTAATCTACAGCAAATTGTTCAAAAAAAAAACTATGTGTACTAATTCTTTTCCTTACGCAATCAGTTCCTCACAGTTTAATGATTATATTTGTTTGATCATTCCCCTATTCATAGATGTTACTTAAAAAAAAACTCCCATGTATCAAATGATACCCAATAAAAACATTTGACATTTGATATTATATGAATATCCTTTATTAAAAACGATTTAAACATTATTAAAATAATTCATAATACAAAAAAGAAAAACAAAGTTAAAATCTAACATTACTAAAATATCAGCTGAACAAAGAAATTTAGATTAAATCTTGAAACAAACTAACTTTTAGTCAATTTTAAAACTAACTTGTAAGCACTGAAAATAATAATAATAATAAATTAATACAAAACTGTTTGATAAAACCAAAAATAAAGTGTCTACATAGTATAGTGAAAAATGAAAACATAAATGCAGTGCTCTTTTTGTAAAAAAAAAAAGTGGTGGAATGCTAATAATTTTTTTTTTTTTTGAAATTTTTTATAATATTCGTAATACTATGAATACGGTGCACAAGCAGAGCCGTCGTAATAATTTTGTTGCCGTTTGCCGACCTGCTCTGCTCAACAGGGCGATTCTATTTGGACCAATCATCAATTTAAATAAAAATCCGTCGAAAAAAGGTGGTGGAACGCCGTTCCAATGCGTTCTATGACAAAAAGAGCACTGCAAAAATGCATACATAAATAGTTACATACAGAGAATTCAGACCCTTGAAATGAAAAATATTAAAAGAAGAAGGGAAGATGACATTTTATATCTAATTTTTTAAGTTATTTCAATTTCAATTCCTAAGTTCAATAGTTAAGCCTCTTTATTATTCTGTGCTTTACATTTGTATTGTCTTTATTTCCGCCTTCGCTGCTTTCAGTTTTATAACCAAATAAATATTTAATAAAGATAAAGAAGATATTATTGCTGTTAACATTTTGAATAATTTAAGCCCCGCGAACACCATGCAATTTTTCAGCAATTTAGTCGTCCGATTTTGATGTCACAAGCTGATATAATTAATAAACGGGCTCAAAACTGCTCGTGACGTCAAAATCGGACGACTAAATTGCTGAAAAATTGCATGGTGGTCGCGAGGCTTTATGTTACTTCGTCCACTTAAATCCAAAAGAATCTGATATATTTTATTTTGATGAAGTCCAGTGTATCTTCTCGAAGTAAGGCTTTTGGAAATACGAAGTTGTTAAATTCCAAAATCCTCATAGGACTTAGCCAATTCCAAAATCGTCATATTAGCCAATTCCAGCGATGTTACAGATGTTTAAAGTAGGATCATATTTGTTTGCTTAGGATTCTGTCGCTCGGATGATCTGCCCAGGATGACTCCCTTTTCAGCTGATCTTTTTCGAAGATTCCACATTCATTATTTTTTTTTCTTTGGTGGAACAGCGATGTTTTACAAGAGAGAATCTAGCAAGGTTTAATTTACGAATGAAGTAATTTTTTCTCACATCAAAATACATTGTTGTATTAATTTCATCATTTCAGAATCAATTAATAGTTAACGAGTTGCAAAGGTTAAAGGTAGTGTTGTCTCATTTAATTAAATAAGATTAAATGGAAGATTTCATTAAAATACTTCAATTGAAAGTTATGTTGGCACAAATCTCATTCAGCGAAGGAACACGCAACGTTTTTAAACCCTATTCTGACATTTTGAAAAGTGAAATGTGAATTAAAGGCCAACAGTAGTCAAATTTTAACGGAGTTCTCAGACTGAAAATTAATAAGAAAAGATCTCAAAATATTGTGATTTCCAATATTATTTTTAATGGAGTTCGTGAATAACTTTATTCATTTAAACTTTGATCTTGTTTCCCTATTCATACTTTTAAAAAAATATTTTATTCTCACTACCCATTCTTGGAAGTTTGTGATGTACTACGAATTTACTGGTAAATAAATACTAAATTTACTAAAAAGTAATAATTTTTAATATTCGATATATGTAGTAAGCAAGTAAGAATAATACAAATGGCACGAAAATTTATACCTATTGAATGATATTAGTGTTTCTTTAATGGGCAGAAAAGTATTTGGTTTATCAACAAAGCAACGTGGTCAATGGGAACTACGTATTACCTACAGCTAATAGATACATAGCCAACAGAATAGATAAATCTATTTATTGCCATATTTGATCTTGTGAACAATAAATTCACACAATGCAGACGAATTGAGAGAGATGACCTTGTAGAACCAATACTTTGTAAAATCTTTTAAAGGCTTTTTTTCTTTTTTATTATTTTACATCCAACAGCTATTTGGATGACAGTGGCACTAAAGCTAGAGTAAATATTAAAGGTAGAGCAATTTACTCACTTAGCAACTTAGAATCAAAACTGAATAGAATAATCCGACACATTCTTTAAGTTGTTTGTATCAATTGATTTCAGAGAATTAAATTAGAAAACTTTAACTGTGCCAACGACTTAAGCGACATACGATAACAAATGGGGATCCAAGTGATTGCAAGGAAGATCTCATAGCTGAAGACAAATAAGTCCTCCCTCCCTCACAGCACAATTGCCATTTTCCAGCTAACATTACGTCGTGATGTTGCATCTAAAGGGCTAAACGCACTTCTCCGTAACGTAATTGCTTTAGTGGCGTAGTTAGGTGTTCAGGATCACCAGGTCCAGAATTGAGTCTCGTAAGACGTAACGGACATCTTGAAATCGACGAACATAGCCGTTATATTTATATAACATATGTTCGTCGATTTGAAGATCACCGTTACGTCTTACGAGGCTCAATTCTGGTGACCCTGAATACGTAACTACGTCATTAATGCAATTACGTTACGGAAACATAACGGAAGACGGAGAAGTGCGTTTAGCCCTTAAGTCAGTGATATTTAGACGACATAAAGCAGCATGTGTATTGTATTATATTTCATACGTGGTTTCTTTAAAAATATATTATTATTTCGTAGCTCCTCTATTTCTCGTCACATAACACTTGGAAGAAATAACAAAATAAATTTATTCTGGAACGACTTTATTTGGAACAACGTGAAACCTTAATCACATAAAGGATAATAATTCAGAAAATATTCACTATCCGTAGAATCTTAAAGTTAAAGTTGCGATCAGGCCCAGAGGACCGCGCAATGTTGCTGGAGGGTAGGCTCCAGTGCTCAGAACCTACGGGACAAAGTTGAGGACGGGGGGTCGACCCGTCGCTCGCCCGCCTTTAACTCCCGGGAAAGAAACCCGGTACCCATTCTATAGAGGACTGGGTAGAACCTAGGGCCCGTTTGGAGGAGAAAGAAGCGTGGAAAAATTCCCGGCCTCCGCCGAGGCCGGGAATCGAACCCGTCACCTCCAACCCGCAGCCAAGTGCCCTTACCCACTCGGCTACCGGGCCCACATCCGTAGAATCTTACTATTTCGAATTTAACAAAGAGGACCTTGGTTGCTCGCACTAAAGGTTTACTTCAGTGTTTTAAGCTGTTTTCTAATCACAGTAATGCATGTCTCAGTAACATTATTGCTAAATTGAATAAAACATATTGAGTAGCGGTTGATTGTGTCACAGAACACTCAATTAAGTGCATTTATATTTTCACGTGAAATCAGAAGTATTTGTTTGACCTAGTGTTCATATGGAAACGCCACTTTTAAAATAAATAATAGGCCGTTTTTTTATGTTATATTAAAATACATTTTCCCTTTAAGTAAGTTTCAATTCCTATTATGAATAGGTTTTTTAGCGTTTTCCAATATATTTTTATTTGCTTATGCTGTTATCTATTAATGATTTTTTTTTAAAACTGTGGAAATTAGCTTTTTCTTTTGTCTTTAGCTGTTTGCAGTGGGATCTTTCTTTGTTTTCGTTCCAGTCCCTTTATTGAAGCTGATTGTGTCAGTTTGCGTGAGAGGTTAAGAATACAGCTCTTGACAAACAAAAATATTAGGGTAAAAGATCCTAATGAAAAGAACCTAATTGGAAATTGATTAAGGTACGACTGTTTCTCTGATTGGTATTTTTTTCTCATTACTTTTGGAATCATCCTTCATTAAATAAAACAGAAATATTTCTGGCCTGTGGAATGGGTTCAGATTATAAATAGCATTACAAAATTTCCTTCTGTTTTGTGTCTTTTTAATTTCTTTAGCTAGCAATGTTTTATTAATTAAAAGACCAGAGTTACGGATGCGTTCTGTTATTGTTGCTGCTGTACAATTGTACAAGCAGTATTAAAATTCATTGTTTTTTCCAGGGGCGGTCTGGCATCATTGAGGCCCTTCTGCTGGAACGAATTTGGGGCCTTTTAGGCTTTACTTACCGGGGGAGGGGGGTCTGGGGGTATGGAATGAATTAAGGGTTATTTTTATTATTATAAAACATTATTTTTATTATTTTATTTTTATTACTAATTCAATAATATTGTCATTATTTGCTTTATTTATAAAATTTCTGTATACAATATATTAATATATAGAAATATTTATAAATAATGCAAATAATGACAAGCTGTCAGGTGCATTCATATATCTTATTCAAAATTATGAAAAGTGATCAGATGAATAACAACTACTCGTAAGTTTTACTATACCGTAGCCTACCGAAAAAAAAAAACACAATTACACTAAGCCAATAACTTTTTCCTTAATTCTTCACTAGTATTAGCTACTTTATCTATGATTAGATCTTTATCTAAACTAGGCCATCCCCCTGTCTCCCCCTGGTAAGTATCAGATAAACCAAGAAGAATCGATTCCAAGTGGTTATGCCAAAAAGTGATATTTTATTCTTTTTTGAATGAACTCATTATTTGATAGCGCTCGAACAAATAGAAAAAAAGTAGGATTGGATATTGGGGGACCAGTAGTAGTCCAAAGATTAGCGTTCCTGATTGCGAGGACGAAGGTTTTCGGTTCGAATCCCATGCAAGGCGAAAAAAAATAAAAATAGCAAAAAAAAAAAAAAAGAAAATTTTATAATCTGACTTTCTCAGCAAGGGAAACTAATAATTAGCAATTGCGCCGGACATACAGAGAAATAAAAATTTTTAGTAATATAGATTGAAAAACAAATCTCGTTCCACATTCATTAGAATCAAGTTGGACAATCTACCTTGAATCAGGGTTGATCTAAGCCTGGTTTTTTTTGCAATTTTTACCTTAGAAAATACCCTTTCACATGTTACTTGCGTAAATTGAAGGATAACAAGAAACTTGTATGCTGTGTATAGGTTAATAAAAAGCCCAGATCGAGATAATTCATAAGTAATGGGGAAAGCACAAACATTTGAAGCATTATCTATTTTCGGTGCACAGCTTAGCCGCAGCTGCTTTTGCGCCATTAAACACCAACCAACCAAACCATTTTCGGTGCAGTGGACAAAATTTTCTTCTTCTTCTTTAGAGTCAACATGATCATTTTCACTGTCTTCTTGACTAAGCATATCGTCTTTTTTATCATATTCAACTTTTTCACTCTCGTATATCGTTAAACTCTCGTATTGATCTGCAAACTGTTTTAGCTCTATTAGTGAAAGACTTCGGTCAACTTTACACAGCTTGGGAATGGTGCATAGAATGTCGGGAAGGAAAGACTCTATGTTTTTTATTTCACGAAACATTTTGGGTCTAGCCAAGAGCAATCTTTTTAAAATGTATTTGTTGTGTACGAATCTTTCTTCAATACTTGTTTTGGCCCAGACCTCTTGCCGACCAAACATTTAAATTGTAGACACGTTGAATTCTTTCACTCATCTGCGCAGTGTCCCGTCGGGGGCCCTCCCTGGGCTCTGTGGGCTCGGGGCCGTCGGCGATCGCCGACCAGCCGACCTGACCAGACCGCCCTGGTTTTTTCGTTACATTAAACTTTTAATGGAAATCGAAAGATTAAAATATCTAATAAAAAAAGTTTAAGGAAATATAACTGGGATTCGCTTGAGCTAAACATTCAATTATTAGCTAAAATTTAAGACGTTTCATAAGATCTGAAAATTAAGTTGTTTTTCCATTTGATTTCTTCCCGTAAATGAAACATCATCCGGATGCTTTCATGGAAATTCTCGCCTGGTTGAACAGTACAACATTTTTACTTCAACTAAACTGAGATTGTAATTCAAGTTTCAAACAAAGGATCGAACTCAAACATCGTTTGTTATTATGCTTTTGTTATAAAATTAATTACAGGATTAAAGTGCAAACAATTAATAATTAGATGAATAAATTAAAATTGCAATTAAAAGAAAATTAACTAAAATTGAAAATAAAATAAAACCAACAGTTTCAATGGCTAACAAGCTGTCATTTTCAAGGTGTGGAGCATTAAGTAAAAAGGGAAATGATAAACAAAGAGAACTATATTTTAGAATACAACTAGTTTTAGGTTGGTAATGTAATATTTACAGTTAAGACTAGTATCTAACTTACACACATACTATTATTACGGTATTTTTAAAAAGTACATGTTTATTTTTTTCAATAACTGATTTGCATCTTACCAAAACTAACGTACGACAGATTGAATACAAAAGGAAAACAAACAAAGTTTTGTAACAGTTGCTGTTCTAATTCAAAAAACGCCATCTGTTTGAAAAGGTTTGTATATATGTAACTTGGTGATGAAACAAATTATTTTCATGTTGCAGACAGATAAACGTTTACTTACTAATTTTTCGTGTACTACTGTTCTTTAATTCTTAAAATTAAGTTCTGTGTACAAATCAAAAGGATGGAAAAGAATTGCAAAAGATTGAGACTACTACTCTTGGACCTATAATTTTCAGTTACACTGATTCACATATAATCCTGTAAAATCCTTTGAATTATAGTGCTATTGCAATATACGTATTTGATTTTTTTAGAAATGGGTCTTGTGATGTGTGGAAGGATATGTGAGTAGAGATTATAAAGAAAATTACAAAATTTCTTTTCTGCATCTTTTTTATTTCTGTACGCAGAAGTAAGTAATTTTTGTTGAAAATTTGCTATTCAAGTTGTGGTTTATTGGAATAGAAATAGCTATCAAGAAAGCAGTTTAGGCTTCTTATCTATGAATAATGCCTGGCATGTTGTCGTTTGTGATTGCTCTAGCATCAGCATTCCAGTAGATCTTATGGGGACTGTATTATTATTATTATTATTATTATTATTATGTTTGCATGTTTCAAACCTTGGGTTTCCCCAGCAAAAACAATATGGCGGGTCAAGGACCAAAGCACATACTGCCAAGTGTAAAGATGTGTGCAAGAATGATGAGGGATGTGTGCTTGTGTCCAAAAATTTCCTAACTATGCGTGTAGTGTTGAGTACCACAGGCTTCTGCAGGTTGTGCATAAGTGATTTTGTGAAGTCCTAGTGTGCTGAGACTGTGGTGCAATGTGTGAGGCACCAGACCAGTGGCAGACGAACGATGGGTACAACACGTACTCGATCCTGCTTCCACTGCTTCTGGAGCTCGTGTGCTAGATCAGTGTATTTACTGATCTTGTCTGCGTGAGTTTTCTGCATGTTCTTGCTGATAGGCACTGCAATATCAATTAGATAGGTCTGTTTGTTGA
>JAFIDM010000003.1:65857594-65867773 GCA_023159025.1 Thereuonema tuberculata
TTTTTTTTTTTTTTTGGTTGTGGAATAATGGAACTCCTGCCCTGGGCCCCCAAAGACGTTGCTACGCCACTGATTGGAATATATTGCAAACAGTGCAATAGCAAAACCTTGGCTAGGCATATAAATGTAGAATAAAAATAAGAAAGGACTTATTGAAGACCAAATAAGTATAATGGTGCATCAATGAAATATTAAAAAAGATGAAATAGCTGTCCCTGATTCATATTTTTGACAATTCAATGCATGATTAGGGACACTATTCTGAATATTCACCTGTTTTAAAAAGTTGGGTGATTTCAGGAGATATCAATAATATTTGAAACACGATGCCCTTAATCCTAAATATCTCTTGTCATACATCCACCACAGTAAATGTATTTCCCAAAGGTGAACCACCTTGAGATTTGTGAATAGTGATTGGTAATACCATCCAAGTTCTTAAGGGTATCTAGTACCCATAAATGTTTTAGCTGAAAACCTCAAAATTTATGGCAGTTATCCCCATCACAACTTTGAGGTTTTTGCCCGAATTCTAAGCCCCACCTCTCTAAAAACCAGTGAACAGATGCCAACTTTTTTTTTGTCACTTATTTGTAGTTAGTCCAATGCCCTAAAAGCTCTAAAAAGTTTGTGGCAAAAGCTCTAAAACAACATGAGTATAAGATTTCTGAAGATAGGAAAAATCATGAAAAAGTGGAATAATATATATATGTATATAAAAACACTGATTGGGACTTATCACAAAGTCCTGGACTCATCTGTTCAGATAGAGGAGAACTCAACAGTGTATTTTTCCTTTGGAAAACACACTAACAGAAGAATTGTTTAGGATTAAAGAGCTCAAACACAATAAATGCAGTTTTCAATTTGAAATTATGACAAATTTAAAATATTAAAATCAACAAATAAAATAATGTAAAATTTTTTGTTTTTTATTTTAGCCTATTCATCTTGATATAATTAATGAAAGCTACATGCACAATGTTCCTAAAGGTAATTAAAAACATTATCATAAATCAAAATTACAAATATCTTAAACTTATTGAATTTTAACTAATTTATGCAAAAATCTGTAAAATTTAGGAACTAAAATCTGAACTGTCTTATTGATTTTTAGTATTTTTCCTTTTTTAAGAAGATATATTGTTTATTTATTTCAAAAAGAAAAGAAAATATCATAAGGTAATAAAAATATAAATGCAATAGTTCATGTGGCAAAAGCATATATTTCAGTTTCATTGTTACAAAAAAATAAAATCAAATCTTTTAATACATTTTAATACAAAATGAAATATGTGCTTTACACCCTACATATAGAATTTAATGCCTTTTTGTGAGATCAAAGTATATGTGGAGTAGTTCAAAATATATATGTATGGATTTGAAACATTTGATGTTCTCATTGATTTTCAAGTATTAGCCTATTAAATTCCTGTTGTTCGATGTAAGAGAAAGTGGTGGAATGGTGTAACACTGTAAAGGTGCATTGTTGGGATCTATCAATCCAGGGTTCAATTCTGCTTTCGGGCAAGGTTGTTTTTTTTAATCCTATTTCTTTCTTTTCTTTTTGCCTTTCCTTTATGATAACGAAGTCTGTTTTTCCCCTCCCACAGTTGTATTATTTCTATTTGTACAAAAGTAATGTACAATTAGAAATAAATAGTATTCTTCTTTACTTTCTTTTTTAATTAGAAGTACTTTAATTTTGAAAAATAAAATAGAACATATCAGAACTATACAAAACTTTGAGTCTTTTTTTTGTTTTGTTTTTTCAGCGCTCTGTGCAATCATTTAAAATTCAAATAAATTTCTGCTTTTTGCATCTTTGAAGGGCTGGCATCATAGGCAGAATTTGGGGGCTCCAAAACTGCCCCCTACCCCAATATTTTGAGAAAAAAACAAAAAACAAAATATAAGTTGACAATTTTTGAAGGGCATTTTAATGTGTGTTCATTAAAATTAAAGTCAAAATAAATATTACACACAAAAAAAGGAAATGTTACAGTTTAAAACTAAAATTAGGTAGAATGCTACTAGTTTTGTCTGCTATTGCAGACATAGTAAGGCACAATAACATTAAACATTGGTTTTTATATGAGAAAGCAAGGAAAGTAACAATTTGAAATGATTGGAGGGATACAATCATGTGTTGCTGATAGTGAGGGAAGTTGCCATTCGATGGAATAGGATAGCAAGAAGGGATGGTGTGAATATGCAGTAATGGTAAGTGGGGATTTGCAAAATGCTGAATAAATAGGATTAAGGTAAAATAAAAAAAAAATCAGAATAACAATTAACAGTATAAAGAGTGTTAAAATGAATATGAAAAAAGAAAATAAGGTGTAAATATATATAAAACAAAACAAAAAAATTAAAGATTAAAATCAAAGATATAAAAATGAAATACAAAATTAACTGAAGAAATAAAATAAGGGGGAAAAATGACAAGATAGAAAAATGACAAGGGAGGAGAAGGATGAAATTGAAATTAGTGTCTTAAGGCCGCTACAGATGTAAGTGCATGCTTGACAAGCATTTTGTACAAGCATGCTTGACAGTCTGTATGGAAAATTTGCGTAAGCATTGTGATTGTACAAGCGGCTTGAAGATTGATTGAAATTTCATCTGCATGTTTGACAAGCTGTGCTTGCGCAAGCAAAATTGAACATGTGTATGTCGTTTGTGCAGCAAAGGTCAGTTGCGACTCAGCTCTCGGCTGAGACACATCTATCCGTAGTTCCAACATGGCTAGTGATCTGCAGAAAGGAAACAGAGAAGTATTGGAAGGGTTCATTCGGGTTTACCAAAGTAATCCTTGTCTCAGGCGGATTAAATCAAAAGATTACCATGATAAGGCTAAAAAAGAAGCAGCTTATAATGTATTATTAGAAATATATAAAGGAATTGATCGGACCGGGATATCGTTGTGAAGAAGATAAACAGCTACCAAATGAACTACAGAAGGGAGAAGAAGAAAATGGAAAACTACCACCATTTCAACAGGGAAGGAAACTGAAAAACATTTTAAATGTTATTTCCTGTAGGCTTCGAAGAATACACATGATTAAATTTTATAAAAAAGTAAAAAAAAAAAAAGCATTTTCTTTGTGTTACTGATATTAAAATTATATTTTTCAAATAACTGTCTTCTTGCAGAAGAAGGAACCCCGTGACTACAGCTTTGAATAATTACAATAGAAAATATAAATAAACTATTGAAAAGAGGCCACCAAACATTTCTAAAAATGGATATATTTCAAAAACATCCAACAATACTATATAGGTCCTTTATTTGAGGGATTTCCTCATTCTAGGAGTGAGGAAATCCCTCAAAAAAAGGACCTATATAGTATCATGTCCCACTCCTTCTTCAGGATTAAACTATAACATCAACGATGATAATACCTGGAGTTAAGATTTGTTTGCAACATTTCGAAATAAAATTGTGTCAAACAATTACGAAGATCGCGCCACCCTTTCACAGAGAGGAAGTGTCAGCAGTTGGAAAGAAATAGAAGTTTTTTCAAATGAATAATTTAAACAACAAAGTTAGGTTCTCTTTCGCAATAATATTTTTGTTTAGTCTGATTATAATTTAATGTTCTAGTAAGCACTAAAACTACTCAAGTTTGTGAAACTGGACACGAAATCTTTCAATTCAGCGATCAGCCATGTTTAAATACATTTGGATCTTCACCTGCTAGCATGGCCGATCATTAATTAATTCATTAATCATTAATTATGCCAATCATTAGGATATATTTTCAATTCACTCAGTAAGTTAATGTGAGAATAGGTTTATCTTTTCAGTAACCAGTCTTTACACTACTTGCACGTTTCTTCTTTCGTGTTTTTCTTTTTAAAACCAGGACACACACAGCCAAAGCAAGCGCAGCATCGTCATCCGAACTCGACATATCTCAAGCACAAGCTGATGCTGTTCAAGCAAGCTTGCACATTGTGGTGGTAAAGGGAATTTGTGCAGGCTTGTATAAAATGCTTGATCAAGCATGCAGTTACATATGTAGTGGCCTTTATAAAATAAACTGAAGATCATGCGAGAAAGGAAAAGATTACAGTGGAAGTTGAATGAAGGGTCTTGGATTGTCTTGAATAGATTAAGTTCATTGGGTTGTTTCTACAAAGGCTGTATTTGTTGACTGCAGTTACTGAGATATTGTCATTGTAGAAATTTGTATGTGTTAAGATATGTACGGTTTCCATACATTTTATCTTGGATGTGTGTTTCTTTTTCGAAAATCAGAGGCTGGAGGTGTCTGGTGTGTGTTCTGTGGAAATCATATGTTTAGTAGTATAATAGATGATGTCGTTGTTTCGGATGGCACGGTTATGTTTTTAGGATTCTGCCATTTTTCTCCATTGTAGAGACAAGATTGTTCATTGCAAGGAAAACCATACACAATGCCAGCTTCATCAAGTATGCCTTTATGCACATTCTTCCTTATGGAGATGTGGGTTTTAATTGCATTTGTTGCTGCGGCTGCAAATCTAATATTAAGGGGTTGAGGATCCTGGATAACCTTCCTGGAAAAAATACCTGCATGATAGCGAACAGATACTTATGCATAAGTTGGTTTGGTGGGTATATTGTCATTGTTATAAATTTGCGGCAGTGTTCTTTTCATATGGTGGTTGATGAAGATGATGAAGTTGTTGGTAGTTCACACCCTGTTCTTTTATCCAATTTAGGTATGTTACAATAGTTTAAATGTAGCATTATCATTTTCTGTTGGATTCCAGGTTAAGTCAGAATTGTTGGTAATGAATTCTCAAATTCCCTTGATAAGTCAACTGCTAGTCTGCCACTGCAATAGATCTCCATTCCTCATTCTGACATTTTATAATTATCCGTTCTTGTTTGAGAGCAACCTGACAACAACAATGGGACAAACTTCATCTCATTGCCAATTATTCATCTCATTCTAATTTTATCCTCTTCTAAAAATAGAATCTGTAAAACTCAATGGGAGAATGCTCTTCTGACACATTTCCAAATCGGGCATACAAGACACTATTAATATTTACTGCTTAAAAATTTACCTCCCATGTACACTACATGCAATGTTGTTCTTACCATTCATCATATTTTAATCAAATGTTCTTGTGTTTAATCAATATCCTCTTTCTAAAGTCAGTTTTGCATTCCATATTTCTTTGCTTTTAAATGACAATGATCTTTTATCAATCTCATCAGTTTTAAGATTTATTCACTCTAAGTGGCCTTACCACCCTTTTATAATTTTCAGATTTTACTGGAGTTTTTTATATGCCTTTGTAATTTTTTTTTGCTTTTACCATTGCTATTCTTGCTTTTTATTTTCTTGTTTCAGTGGTCTTTTTATCTGTATTGATCTGTAGAAGAATTTTCTTGCTTTTATTTATATTTATTTTTTATCTGTTGTTTCCTTTTTACCTTTCTTGGTTCAGCTCAACCAATGATGCTGTTGCTCCATTAAAAATCAACCAACCATCAACCAAAGCAAATCTTTTTTTTCACAAAGGAAACTGAAACTTACCCAGGAGACGGCAACAAGTCATAAAAAGCAAGGACGGATATTTTGATGATTGAATTGTATTTTTTTTTTACTTGTGAAAATAAACTGACAAATTGAGAGAGGAAAAAAAAAAAAGAATCAATCTTTTGAATACAACTAATATCTATCTATCTATGTGTGTGTGTATATATATATATATATATATATATATATATACACACACACACACATTTATGTTTGTAAAAAATGCAACACCATGAAGGAAACATGCAAATGAAGTGAAACTTACAGGAAATGTAAAGCAGAGTATGATATGCAAATGATTAAAATTTGGGAATGATTGCTCATGCCTAGACTCAGCAGTGCCCTCTGAACTGTCGTGTAAGAGCGTTTAAGTAGAGGTCTGTTGTGGATCCAGACAAGTAGTTTTTCATCGTCAATGAGCTATACACTTGCCTACTGGAGTCAGTATGCCTTGTCGACGTCAATGAAGTTTGAATGGCGCTGAATGATCGACTTGCGTGTAGGAGGATTTTCATACAGCGGAATTGCTGCTGTACAGGGCATAATGTCATGACAGTGATGCGAGTGTGGAAGCAGTGGACTGACAAGAACAGGACAAGTCAAAAATCTGGAAGTGGACTCTAGAATGTGATGACACTATGGGATGATAGACACCTCATCTGCATGGCAATGATGGACCATTCCGCTTCATCTTGAGTGTTAGCAGAATGTTGGAACACTGCAACAGATCTGACATTGTCTGGTTCCATGGTTCGATGGCATCTGCTGTGAAGAGAATTGCATGCATGTATTCCTTTGCGGAGGATTCCCTTGGGCCTAAACCATCGATGCCTCAGGCCACACTGGGCTTACAAACTCACCCATTAACATGATCTCGGCTGCTACGAATTGTGGGCACTCTCAACAGCAACCGCTACATCAGGGAAGTTGTGGAGGCTGAAGTCATACCCTTCCTTCAGCACACTCCTGGAGCCATATTCTAAAAAGACAAAGCCCAACCATATGTTGCCAGAAATATCTAAGCTGTCTTCGAAGCAAGGCAGATTACCCTTTTTTCCCTGGCCTGCATTTTCACCCAATATGTCTCCTATTGAACTTGTCTGGGATACGGTTATTTGGCAACTAGCCTGTCATTGTAATCCAGCAGCCAATACTGATGAACTATGGACACGGATAGAAGTAGTCTGCAGACAATAGCCCAGGAACATATCCAAAGCCTGTTTAATTTGATGCCATGGCGTACAGCAGCTCTTATTGCAGCTCGTGGAGGCTTTATACCATACTAATTTTTTGCAAATACTGTTGTTGTATTTTTCTGAAACTTTAATCGTTGTTTATATCACTATTAGTAATGTGTGTAATAAATTTCCTTCCATTCTGATGGTTCCTTCATGGTTGTGCAATCTGTATTTGTGTGTATATATATATATAAATAAAAAAAAAGAAAAAGAAAGAAATGGAATTAAAAAAAAAATTTGCCCCAAAGCAGAATTAAATCTCCATGGGCTTCGGCTGAAGCATTATTTCAAGCTAACACTTCCTCTCAAATTAAACAACAGGAAATTAATTAACAACAATGGGAGAGACCAAATTGTTTACCAAGTGACATCCTGGAACAGCTGTTTTATGCTCTTTGGCGATCATCAGCCAGGAGCAGTCACCAGTAAACAACAAGGTCTCTGTACTGAGGCTAATATGAATGAACATTGTTGTTTATTAATAAATTCAATGTGCAGATTGAAATTTTATGCTTTAAAAAAAATTCATTGAGGCCAGCACACTACTGCCACGTGAAGTTTCTCACTAATTTTTCATTAGTGAGTTTTTATTATTGTTCATTTTTTTCTTTTAAGGCACTACTATGCTTGTGAGTAAATTAATAAATT
This sequence comes from Thereuonema tuberculata, assembly GCA_023159025.1. Lineage (NCBI taxonomy): Eukaryota > Metazoa > Arthropoda > Chilopoda > Scutigeromorpha > Scutigeridae > Thereuonema > Thereuonema tuberculata. The sequence goes on from JAFIDM010000003.1 coordinate 65,865,021, forward strand.
GATACTTTAAAATCAATGAAAAAATATAAAATATCTCAAAATTGGGGAGTGTGGGCCCTCAAAACTAATTATATTTTTGAAGTTCTCATTGTCTTGTTGTAAGTAAAAAAAAAATTTTTTTTTTTTTTTTTTTTTTGCATCTTACAAATTTCTAAAAAAAGAAAGAAGTTTTATTTTTTTCCTCTTGATTTTTAATTATTAAAGTCTCTGTTTTTGAATTTAGGCTCAGAAACTCACTTCAAAGTGATAGTGGTATCTGACAAGTTTGAAAATTTGCCATTAATTCAGGTGAGTTATTAGTTTGTTTTTTAAATTAAAGATATTATTTTAGAAAAATGCTTTATTAAAGATTATATCTGATGAAACATTCTTCTTGGGAGATCAGCCCCCATAGATGTATTGAGAATTTTTGGAGTGAGAGGGGGGATTACAAATAAAGCAGTGAAGTTTCCAACTCACAAAGCTGGTCCAAAATATTAGATTTTTTTTTTTCAGTTGCAATTGGGGGAAGATACAACCCCTACCAATCCCTTCCCCTCAGTATGCCAGTGTCAGCCAAGTAAGAGTGATTTAGTTGTTTGAAGTTTCTGACATGGAAACATATTGAGATTGTTTCCACAAGCTCAATATGTGATCTTCGAAGCTTTGTTTTTCTCTGATGTAAAGTCCTGAATGTCTTGTGTTACTTTGTAGAGTGCAAAAGTGCTAAGTTTTGCCGAGGATAAGTCCCTTATCTTTGTTCTGATTATTTTTATGGTCCCTAATGGCTTCAAGCATCCATTCCATTAATAGGAAGACTTGGTGAGGATGATGGTGTTAGAGAGATTGAATGAATATTCTTATTTCAATATTCAGCTAGACCTAACATCCATATCTAATTATATACTGTATCCCTTGCATGGTATTTCAGTCATTCTTCCCATTTGGTCTGTGTATGGACTACCACAGGATATGGAAGACTTTTGGGGTTCTTAGTCCCAGATAGCCTTTGACCCTGATGGGAAGAGTTTTTTTTTTTTTTTAGTTTGGTGGAAGATATATCGATATTATATTTATCTAGGAAAAAGTCAGTAATCCCTGAAATATTACCCAATGTCAGGAATACAGACTGTATTCCTCAAATGTTACAGACTGTGGTAATATTTCTTAATGTTGTTCATAGGCCAATTAAATTTTCCTTTCATGGGATTGATAACTTTATTAGATTATTATATCATTTTTCTTTTAAGTGTTTTTTTTTTTTTCTTTTTGGAGAAACTGGAGGAATTGATTTCCTCAGATAGAAGAAGGAAGAGATGTTTTCATGTTCTTATCACTATGCTCCCTTGTTCTGTTCTCCCTTTTTTTTTCCTTTTAAGATTTAATTTAAACTTAATTGCTTAAAAAATTGTTTAAAAAAAGAAGAATTGCAGTGACCGATAAAGATGAAGTGACATTGCATTTCACTATCTATCATTCTTGTAAGCAAATGTATTGAGGAGAAAAATTGTGACACGTTTAACAAAATAAAAACAAATGAAATTGTACAAATTATTTTGCTGCTACTTCATTAATACATCAGTACTATTTTTCTTGCAAATGTAATGCAGTACAAACAGTGTTAAGTTGATATATGAGTTCATATAAATTTAAAACATGCTTTAAAACATTTTTTTCTTCATAATCGTCATATTGCAATTATACATGTTAATTTATATAATTAAAAAATATGGAATATTACTTTTCGTCCTACTCCAGGATTTCTTTGGATGCTAAATTTTTTTGTAAGTTTGTCACTTATGCTTCACCATTTGGATGGATTTATCATTATTAAAATTGGGTGTTTGTTTTTATATACCAAGACTCCCTAAGTGGTAGAGAAAAAAATATGATTTGCCTTACTTATTATTTTAATTTCTTGAAAATTTGGCTCATCATTGTACATTTCTTTATGTTTATAAATCATCAATTTATTGGCATCTTTGTTTTTGTAATTGTACATTTCTTTATGTTTATAAATCATCAATTTATTGGCATCTTTGTTTTTGTAATTGTACATATGCTGATATTTTCTTTTAGCTAATTTTTGATTTGTAAAACCCACATACCCTTTATTACAATCTTTGCAAGGTACCCTGTATATTTTTCTTCTAATATCTCATTCTCATTTTTTATCCCTGAGGAAAAAAAAAATATTTTAAAGCTTGTTTTATATTTATATGAAGTTATGAAACTGCAGATATGGACGTTTGGATTGATAAATAAACATCCTCCTAAGTTATCAACCCTCAGGTTGGTTGGCAGCAGTTCGCCATGCCTCTCTGTCTCATTCTCTTGAGAGCGGTGTAGGTGGGGCAGCCAGTGTTTTTCAGTATCTGGTTGATGAATTCCAGTCTGGATCTGCCTCTTGTATTCTTTCCCTCAATATTAATAAACATAGGTTATTAATATTGGCTGGAAAATATTAAAACTTTATAAATTGTAAAAAGACCACGATTTATAGTTTTTTTTCCCATATTAATAGCAATAATTATAACAATAATATTCTTTTGAGAGAAATTGTTGACATTATTATTACATATTTAGTACAAATCTTGTTTACCGTGTTATATTAAGATGGTCTAAATTAATATATTTTTTTTTCTATATTTTGTCAGTTTTTAAAAAACTGTGTAATAAAAAGTTCAATAATAATAAAAATAAACACAGATAAGTAAAATAATTAAAAAATACTTAATATTTTTTAATATATCGACAATATTAATACAGTGACA
>JAFIDM010000003.1:65873443-65892692 GCA_023159025.1 Thereuonema tuberculata
ACGGAGCCGGAGCAGGTTGGTACTGTTCCCTCTTCGAAAATTCTGAGGCTGTAGGGAAAAATGCCACTAACTATGATGGCGAAGTATGCGCGGTCCATAAGGCAATGTGCCAATTGCTTATAACCTTCCATGTTCCGGGAAGAGTGGTCTTTCTGATCGATTCCCAGGCTGCAATTACAGCTTTAAGCAGCAACGCCCCAACAGAATGTACGCGAACAATACAGTGTCGATTTAAAATAGCTGATGCCATTGCAGAGGGGTGGATGATAGCGCTACAATGGGTACCTAGTCATGTGGGTATATATGGCAACGAAAGAGCAGACGCCAAAGCTAAACAGGGGGCGGAGTCCGAGGAACCAATTGTACCATTTACCTTGAATAGAGCCAAGAACCTGATTGACGCCTCCATCAACAACGCCACCCGAAGAACCCTTAAGATCATGAGCATGGGTAAGAAGTGGGAGAACCTCGCCACAAGGGGACCGATCCCGAGAGACCTTGAAAGAGCTGAAGCCGTCGCCCGCTTCAGATTGACTACTGGCCATGACTACCTGCAGGCCCATCTTCACCGAATTGGCCTAGCTGGAGATGACATCTGCCCGCTGTGTAACCTCGGGCGGATGGACGGTGACCACCTATGTGTTTGCTCAGCTTTAACGGTCCCGGTAGAAGACATCGCAGGTCGATACTGGGAGGCTCGACGTCTAATGGTTGAGGAGCCACGGACGGGCGTTGGATAAACTTTTTAAAAAAAATTAGGAAACAAACAATTTTTAAGAAATCGTGGTAATTAGCTCTTGGTTGTTATTTATGAAATAGTGAAGATGCAAAATGGCAACCTTTGAAACCTCTTACTTTGTAAACTGCATTGTTTTCTTGTTAATTATTTTATAATAAGAGATTGTTCATTAACAATTTCAGATCTTATGTTAATAAATTCTACAAAGAAATTTTCGTAGCTAACCATGGTCACTTTTTCTAGGATAAGTTAGTTACATAAAAAAAGGATAATTTATTTTGACACTTATTGAGTGATTGCGAGATTTTTTTTCCTATTGACTTGACAAAATTCATTCTTTCTCTATTATTATTCTTGGTTGAAAGTTGATTCAAATATTGTTCTTCGAAATCAATTCCTCCGCTGTGAGTTGATTTGTGTTATTACCTCAATTACTTAATTTTCGAATTCTACATTAAAGACACAAAAAGTGTCTGCTAATATTAAGCGGAAGAACTATGTAATGTGAATTTGCAGTTAAATATTCTGGGTTTTCTTAGCTAACCAGTCTTAACTAACTAGTCGGAGTCAAAATAGCTTATGTTTCGAATACAATTGTTAAATTTCAGTTGATATTTGCTTTTGACATTATTTTCTATTTCAGAAGTTGCATTTTGTAATTTTGTCCATATAAACACTTTTTTTATGCTTATGTTGCAACGTCTAACATATTTTTGACTTGAGATCTAAGCAGCCACAGAAGTAGGGCTTCAGTTGATTCGTCTTGTGAGTGAAGTTTCCACTATCCTGTAAACATCAGCGGCAAACGTATTTTTCTACACTTCTTATTCGCTTCTCTACTTTAAAAAAAAAAGGTAGGTTTCACAATCTGAAAGAACATTTATAGGCTTCCCATTTCGCTTCAAAAACAGATGAAAACAGAAAACGTAAGAATATTCTTACAAGAACATATTTAAGAAGAAAGAAAAGAAAAAGCTATCAACAGCTACGTAATTAGAAATGGAACAAAAATCGATGACTAAAAGCAGTGAATTTTTAAGAAATTTAATTTCGAAGCCCAGTGATTGTGTCATTTATTGAAGAGAAAAATTATGAGTTTCACTTTCTTTAGCTAAAAACTGAACAATCAAGTCACGAAATTATAGCTTTCACTCATAGAACTTTCAGAAATATTATTGACACAATCACAATAACTGTTATTTGTGAATTAATATGACAATCACAATAACACAACATCATAGAATTAGATTCTTAGTGCTCTTCTTTTGGTGTTGTTTGACCTAAACTGACTCCTGTCCATCCCAAACCAACCGTGAAAATTCCCAGCCTCTCAGATATTTTTGAAAAACAAAACCGCCTTCGTTGACAGGGAACAGAAATAAAAAAAATTGCTAATAATTAAGTAAAAACGAAAGTTTTTCAAGTTTCTAATTTTCAATGATTTTATATATATTGAATATACTTTTATTCTGAATTCATCTCCTTTTTATGTTTCAGTATCTTCGTACTTGAGGCTGAACACCAAGGATTTATTACGATAGTCCAAATTTGAAAATTTAATGGCTTCAGAGAGATTATATTCTTAGTATAATACATTCAAATCTGTCTACTGTGTATTATTACATGATTAATTATGAGAATAGATTAACTCTGAAAATTACATCTAAAAGGAATCACTTCTGCAAAATCGTGATTTCCGCGCTCTATTCTTTTGCGGCTGACGTCGCTCATAATATCACCATTCAATAAAACGTATCATTGATGTGAACCTAAACCTAATCTAATCCAAATAGAATCTGAGATTTCGTCGCTCTGTCAATCGTAACTACGTTAGTCGATCTTCTGTTCATCACTATTTGTTATTGTGAATCTAATTAACGAATTTAGGAATCTTGCGCTTCTCTTTTCTGCCAAAGGAGATACGAGAAATTAAGTTGGAGTAAGTGTGGGTGTAGGGTATGTGCGTTTCTTTGAATGTACACGTATTTCGGTGCGCGATTTGCTTTTTTCCTTAATGGATCAAGAATGACAGAGGCTGTAGGTAAAGAATACAGATGGAGGATAGGGATTGGGGAAGGGACAAGAAAAGAGGATAGAGAAGTACGGGGTTATTAAAATTAAAGTATCCCTACTTAGAGGGCTCTGGAGCGAATACTAAAGCTCGTAATGAAGAGAAATTTGGACAACAGGTTCTTCAAAGGATGCGCTCCCCATTTATTGGAGAAAAAAGAATAGGTTAAAAAATTTGTCACTAGATGGCGCTGTGGCAATAATTTACATTATTTGCAGAATATTTACTTCTCAGCTCTATAAAAAGCATTCTTTTTAAAATCATACAGTAGATGCTTGCCTGCACTACAGCAACAGTGCTAACAACGTTTAGGAAACGGCGCTATTAGTGAAGCTGAACTATCAAAACAGTAACAATGCAGCTGTGACTTCCGGCCTCAGAAGTGCATAAGGCGTGGAACTATAACTATTTGTTCTGTCCGCAAAATTTCAGCGAAATTTTAAGCGACAGGACATCTTAGCATTCACCAGATAGAGATAGAAAACGAGTGGACTCCTCTCTTGTTGAAGATGTGGCGACGGCTGTTGTGGATTTATTAAGTCAATGTACATATAGTAGCATAAGTGTGCCAGCTGTTAAAGTGGACATGCTATATTCCTCTGTACGGCTAGTGATGCGTCAGGTGTTGCGGTAGTTGTTCTTACAAGATGCATATGCTACAGCAGCATATGGGTGTAGGGTATGCGCAGATGGCGACGCAGATATTCGTGCCATATTCGCATTTCAGTTCCTTGCACGAATGACGTCGATATCACTTGTCCATGGAACATTTTTTTTGGGGAGTGAAGAGGCCCACTTCTGCTGAAATAGGTAAGTAAAAGTAAGCACAACTGTCGTATTTGGGCAACAAGAAACCCTCGAGTAATCCAAGAGGTCCCAGTGGATTCTCCTAAAGTGATTTGAAGAACCAGATGTATCGGGAAGGATGTCAAACAGCATTAGACCTTACTATCCAGTCTCTTTCGGAAATGTTGAAAACTTGTTGACCACAGTGGAAGACACATTGAACAATTGTAGTGTTGTTCAAGTTATTTGTATTGCTATAGTGCCATCTAGTTATAACTATTATTATTATTATTTTCAATAAATGGCGAGCGCATCCTTTCAAGTACTTGTTGCCCAAATTTCTCTTCATTATGAGCCTCAGAAATCGCTCCAGGACCTCTAAGGAGGGATACCTTAATTTTAACAACGCTGTATATGGAAGCAGGTTTAGAATATGGGACAGATTTTAATAGGTAGGGTGGATTAAGGGCTTGGGGATAGATTGAGGTTTAATAAAGATGGGTGATGATAATAATTTGGATGAAATAATAATTTGAAAATTAGAGTTTAAAAAATCGGCATCCCAGTTAAATGAAATCATCTCATAAAGTTACAATGTATGAAGTTACACGTTCTCGAAAACTTGCCATTTGCAGCTCGACGAAAACGATATCACTTTATACATATCAGTGGCAAATCTCGTTTTGCTCTCGTTGAAATCGCGATTAAAAATGCGAAGCGACAAAGAAGTTGGTCTTGCAGCTTTAGTTTTGCTGTTAATTCTCAACTCATTCACAGCAGAGAAAAAGGGAAATCTGCCTGAAGTTAAGACTCGCGAGCAAGTGATAGGTTTTCCGAGCAACTTGCGGATTTGAGGCAAGTTCTCGGGAGTGTGTAAAGCAGCCATTAGGAATATATCTAAAAACCATCATTAGAACATATATTTGCATTAAGACTAGTTAATTCAAAGTCTGAAAATATACTTAAGGTGCTTTAAATACTAAAATATACAATTTTGTCTATTTTATTAAATTAATTTTTATTTATTACTAAATTTCTTTAGTTTGATCTATGTCTGAAAAAAAAAATCATTAAATTCATTGCATTGTAAGTCAATGGACATTCAAGCCTTACTTGATAATAATAATAATGAATACAGACTTACGCAATAGACTTTTGATGTCTCTGTACATTAAGGTTTTCTGTTGTTCTTTCAGGATTGAAACTTTCACCAGACACCCCTTGACGTTTGGCCAGTGACCCTTGTCCTGCCATAGAATGACGGTCGTGCAAAATGGAGAAAATGTCTTCTTTTCCATGGCCAGTGTTGGTCGTGGCTTGTAAGACGGACTGAAACAGAATTATTTATAGGTCAATTAAAAGAATTTTTAATACAGTGAAGTCAGTATAAAGTGCTTCATAATGTAAATGATACTGATCCTTAAGACGGGTTTATATTTGAATATAACTTAACCCTAACAGTATTTTTATTCTAAAAACTGTTTTTTTTTTTTACAGGAAAGAAAATTATCTTTAAATAATATATTTCAAAAAATATTAAATGTGAAATTAGACTTATCATTATTTAATATGAAATGAGACTTATCAATATACGATGTGAAATGAGACTTATCATTATGTGATGTAAATTTCAGTCTGTTACAACTACAGTAAAAACCAAACAGTAGTGAAAGACAGAAGTGGAGCAGTAAATGTAATTAAATATCAGTTAGAGGAATACATAGCATTATCCATTGGTTATGTTCAATATGTTTTCAATGTTCGTCGTTACGGCGTAGACACAGTTCATATCTTTCCTGCAAATTGCCAGTACACTACCTGTCTATCGGGATTTTTGGAAGACGTCAGGAATCACTTTGTCACTTGGGGCTTGTTTCGGAAACATAATCTGAAACCGCTCCTTCACATTTGCAAGACCTTTTAGTCCTAGAATGTATGACTAAATATAGCTTTTCTTTTGTGTTCAGAACCATTATTGCCTCGACGGATTCAAAACCTAATAGGAGTTGCTATCAGTTTGTATTCCGAACTGTGACGGATAGGCCCTATTATCGCGGGGGGATGTGGAATGTTGCTCTACTGTTTGTTTTGCCCAGTAGTGTATTACATATCAAATTTACTATCAATAATCAAAGTTAAGAAAATTACATATTAAAATATCATATTGACAATGATAAAAAATAAATATTATACTTTTAGTCTAATTGATCGGTTTACAACTTCTACCCAACATTATTCATCCACAACAGCATTGATTCCCTAAACATTTTGATTGAATAACAAACAATTAATGAAAGCCGTTGCAACTAACAAAGCCTTTCGCTAATGATAGAATACGATGGACAAAGTAACTATTTTCATTACTGGATAAACCGTAGGCGGTTTACTTCATTATCGAACACACTATCCTTTTCTTACACCGAAAATCAATACGAAACATTACGTCAATCTAGTTTTCTAGTTATTTTAAGTAATGGAAGTAAATTGAAAACTGATACGTGAGCGTTTTTTAAAATACCCTTAGGAGGTTTGAATAGATTAATTTTCTTCTGACTGGCTGTGATAGAACTGATAGGCATTATCCCAACTAGTAAATAGAATTTCGGTTTATTCCGTAATTAATGTTACGCAGCACAATTTCTTTTATTAGACAAACATGAATTTAGGGAGAGATAAAAATAAATAAAAAATGCCTTTTACCTCATTAGCTTTGTTTGAAATAGAAGATCTGCTTGTCTTAAATGACAAGACAGCTTTCATTTGCTTAAAGAATATAATATAATTAAATGCTGTTTTATTTTATAAACCAAGGCAGAAACAAGGGTTTGAAAGACATATCAAATCTCAATCTTCCAAAACATTATACTTATAATAAATAAAAACACAATAAATGATCAAACTTCCACAAATCTTCATTATTTTCGATATTTCTCACCGATAACTTTCTTCAGGAAAAATTACCTACGAAAGGAAGAAACAAAATATGTTTCCTTCCTAGACAACAAATTGGAATAAACAATCATAAACTATCACTTAATAATAACAATAACAACAATAGAATAGTACGAAACCTACATTTTGAAAAACATACCCATTTTTATTTATTATATCAAATCTCACGTGAAAAGTAAATTGCCTTAGTCACTCAATGCCCGTTTGAATTTCTTAACTCTCCAGATAAATGGCTTTGACTTTTATGCTTTCTTTCTATGTCACGTCACTGAAATAATGAATATATATATAAAGTTCATTGCTAATCAACCAACTAACAATAGTCTCAAGAATTTAAATTTTAGATTGACTACTGTATTACCATATTATGCATTGTATAAGAACAAGACTTTTTGAATTAAATTATTCGGAGTTTTTGCTTAAAATTTATAATAAAATGATTGCTTTCTGTTTAGCTACAATTGCACAAAACAGTTAAGAAAACGGAACGTCATTTCATCGTAAATAATTAACGACGTTATTATTTCTAAAATTACGCTAGCACAGGATCTCTATAATAAGCTTTGTAATAAAGATCATATGATAAGCATCAAAACCTCGTAGTTTATTATTATTTTTCCATAAAGAGAAACTCAACAAATAACTTCTTCATCAAATAACTTCTATATTTCTGTTTTTTATCAAAAATCTTCATCACGAAACATTACAGAAAATAAGAGGAGAAAACAACGATCTCCTTCCTAATAACTAACAAAATTTGAAATAAACAATGATGAAGAAGTATGTTGTTTCTCTTTATGGAAGACGAAGTTCTTTAGAAGATTCTTTAGAAGATTTTAGTTAATTTATTATTTTCTTTTTTCTTTTAGTTCATTCTTAAACGCTGCAATCTTTTACCAATTATCCTAATTAATTGCATTAACTTTATTCTCCGCTAACATCTGAGCTGTAGATAGTATTATAGGACTTCGAAGATTCAACATTAGATATCGCAACATTCTGAATGGGAAACATTTAATCGTTTTGCTGTAGAATGACTATTTATACAGTAAAACTCGCTTAAGACACTCTTCAAGGGACCAGCTCGAAACAGCGTCTTAAGCGGGAAAGCGTCTTAAGCGAGTTGAATGTCCAGGGACCGACGGAAAACAGCGTCTTAAGCGAGTTTTACTGTATTATGTTCTGCTCTGCTCAATTCGATGTTTGGCAAAGTGCTAGCAATCAGCTGTTTCTATTTCTGTGGCACTATCAGCTGAGAGCACGAATAATCACAGGTTCCTTGTCATTGTCCTACTAAGATACAGCAGCTGTACAATTCAATTTCAACGAAGTAATATAATTAAATACATCACTTTATGATAAGCAATTACAATAAAACACTGTCGTTTTTCTGGAATCTATAACTTTTAAGTTAACTTTGTTGTTGTGACGTTAATTTTCAACCAAAATCTTTATATCAAACTTTTACATTTAACATCTAACAAATGATATTCAATTTGATATTCAATGACAATTTCAATAAAAATAAATTTAAAGAGAGGATAATTAGGAAGTAACTTCATGCATTTCTTAATTTTACGTCTTCTAAGAAAAATAAAAAAAAAGTGAAATTCAGAAGAAACACTTTAAAAAATGAAGGTCTGTGACAGTTGTTGTTCATTTCTTCTTTGTTTTTAATACTGTATCGGCTTTTTCTATTCTTCAAAGTTCAACGACATGTCTTCAGTTCTAAGTATCACATGGAAATCCTTTTACGAGAATGAACACTGACGGCAACCCAGTCTAATAATTCAAGAAATAGAAAAAAGTCAGAGTCGTAGCAGAAATGCTAGGCTACTGTTCGTGTTGTTTAAGAGGCTTATATACAGAAGAAAAAACACAATTTCTATTAATAAGAATAGTTGCACGACCAAGATTCAATGTTTTTCCACCTATGTTTTCACATACAAAGTTTTATCTAAAAAATGGTTTGAAAATGTTTTAAAAGATGGTGGGGATTTTCTCCAAATACTTTAGGTCCCAACTCGTCTTCATCTTTTGTTGGTTTCAAAAGTTGTTTGGCAAATTTAAAAAAAAAAAAAGGGATAGAAGGGCGATTCCCTCTCGGTCTCTCCTGACTTTCACTGGATCCAATAGTGTCATATGAAGTTGGGTTTGTTCTTATACGGATTGAATCATAAAACACAAACATGCCAACTTCTTTGCGCAGCAACCGTCTTTCATTGGATCTTGCCTTGCTACTGAATGAGGAAAAATTAATGTCACGTTCTTTTTATGTTTAAAACCCGACATTTAAGATTTTTTTTTTTCCTTTTAAGATAATGACGTCACCAATATCAGTCGTTAAGGTATTTTATCTGTCAATGCTTGAATCCTTAAGAAAGCGGAAGCAAAGAGGATAAAATCACATATTACATTTCAAATATTACATTTGAAATTTTATCACATGTTACTTAAGATACACATAAGTAAGATATATATAGAACCAAATATTACATTTGAAATTTTATCACATGTTACTTAAGATACACATAAGTAAGATATATATAGAACCAAATATTTCATTTGAAATATTCCAATTTTAATCAAAATATAGTAAGCTGTGGTTTGGCAGCCTAGATAACTATATAAAAAACGGATTTCGTTCAACATTTAATTAAAAATAGCGCAATAATTATCTGTTAGAGATGTTTTCGGCTGAGTTATGCCAAGAATTTTGTAATCTTAGGTTTTGACACAATGGCTGGGAATTTTGAGAGATTACAGGCATTCACTGTATGGATGAATTTCATACATTGCCGGTAACATAAATTTTAAAGTATGTAAAAAGAAATTGATTAAATAATTTGAAAGAAGCACCACCTCAGCATCGCAATGAAACGCTTTTACATCCTAGTGAATGAAAGTCTCGTTCCTTCCATTCCTCCTTTATGTTCTTAACAAATTTAATGAAAAAACTTTATTTTAGATCTGATGTACGATCCATTTAATCCTTAATTATCTGTAATTTAAGAAGTTCTATTGGTTTCTTTAAGGATTGCTTTTATTTAGTTGAGATTTATCTTGAATTTTGTTGTTTGCAATTCGACCATAAGAAAATATTATCTATTTCCGTAGGCTTTTTATCTTTTGAACCATTCGTATCCTTAGTGGATAATCCTTTTCTCATTTTAAATATCAATTAATACCAAATATTATCCAATGAAACCCTTTAGTTCTTTTGAAACAGAAAAATCAGTTCAACCATTGATTGATTATTAAAATTGTCGGACAGCAAAAACTTGTTTAAATAAAACTTAAAGAAAGATTGGATTTCAGAGATCTAATAGTAGTTTAAACATTCAGAATGGAAATTCTCAGAGGAATTCATTAGAAACATCTGTTTCTTTTCTTTGTTGACAAAGCTTTTGTTTTTGATTAATTTTAAACATCTTTGGTTCAAAATGGAAAGAAAAAAACGACCGTAAATAACTTGCATTTTCTTTTGGCGACACGACGAACAACAATTGCAACTTTCTTTCACTCTTTCTATTCAGACACGTTCCACGAAAGTCAGCCGTTGTCATGGTATTTCTACAACAAAAAATTGTAGTATCCAGGAAAAACGACAGACATTCAAAGGATGTTTTGGCGCGAAGTAAGAAATCTTTGAGTTGCAAGTGATGAAATAACGATTTACCAACAAACATCCATGAAGATCATAACAAGATGGCTAAGATTGATTGATTCCAATATACAGGGAAAGCTACAGTCAATATAAAAATAAACAAATGTATCTGAATAGGTCTAATTCCATCAGTACTACAAAATCATTTTAATAAACTCCATTTGATACAATAGTTTTGTAGCTTTATAAACATTTATAAACATTTATAAATAAACAAATAACCAAATATAAGAATTTCATTTCGAAAGATGCCATCAGATTGCGGTGGTATACTTTTGTAATAAGCACACTCTTTCAACGAATACCAGGCTTTAATTTTTAAATAAACTCGAAGATGTAAAATCATTCCTCATCTAAGATGACTTTCCATTAGGCTGTAACCATGAGATGGGAGAATTTTATGTTGGCTGCTGATAAAAACTTCTTCACTAAGTTTCAGCAGAATCCTGCTAACTTCGATTTATCAAAATCAAAATTGATATAGTTTTACATACAATAAACACGATATTATTGTATGCAGTCTACCTAAAATAAATCCACAAATCGAAAAGTGTGAATTCGACTTAAGTCTATCATGTACTTCCATTTCAAAACTTTTAATTTATTGGGAAAAAATATAGTTTATTATTCTTCTGTAATAATTATAAATTTTTATATTTCGTAAAGTTTTTAATGACTGACTGAAGGAAAAAAGAAAATAATTTATTAATGAGGCATTGCTGTTTTGCATTTACTATCACTTATATTCTCGATTTCAGACTAAAACATTAAAAAGTCGAATTAAAAATACAGTAAAATAATTCCTCCAGTCTCACAGAACAAATACATATTTGTTTAATGAATTCTCTATCTCGAATACAACTCATTGATTATAAAAGTATTTCAATAAAACTTAAGGAACTGAATCAAAATATCTTCAAAAGTTTTCCATCTTTTAAGATGCAAAGCAAGTACTTTATTTTGATAAATTGTTAAACGCAGAAATTAAACAATTCAAAATTCTTTCATTTTTGAAAAAAAATAATATTTTATAGACTTCACTTAATATATTTAATTAAGTGCTATCCTGGGATCCTTAAAATCGCACTTGAAAGAACGATGAGAAAATGGGTAGTAAAAGCAATTAAACTGTAGAATTTTATTAATTTCTTGCACATTTAAATAACTAAAGAATATTCTGTTAAGATACGTTTCTACTTCCAATTTACACGAGAGGAAGAGAAATACGCAACGAAATCAACAAAAACGATAAAGAACAAGTTAGTTTTCGATTTCTCTCTAAATAATGATCATCCTCACAGAATGTAATGGACTAATGGTGAACCGTGCAGTTGCTATGACAACAGTAAAGGGCTGATTAATTAGTTCCGATACACTTACGGATAAAACAAAGAAATAAAAGAAAAATTGCTAAAGATAAAAAAGTTAAGCAACTGAGAATAATGATAGAATAAAATAAAATTTAAACTGAATAATTAAAGATGATTAAAAAAATAACATTTCTTAAATTTCTAAAAATTGAAAAAAAATCATATATTACTTTTTTATTTAAAAATAGTTTTATCTAGTGATTATTGCATAATGCCAATATATTTTCTAACTAATGTTGCTAAATTACATACGTTTTACCTTAATTACTATTAGCAATAACATCGTGTTGTGTCGTTGATTTGTAAGATTCTGAAAATCCTTTCTTCTTCAGAGCGAATGGTTTTTAATGGAAATGAAATGAAATTTCGTCAAAAGCAAAACTAATCATCGGGCAGTGAAGAAGAAGAAAGCTTTAACTTGTTAATTTCTGTTCTAATTCCATTAATGAAATTATGACTGAATATGTATTTCACGATATTTAATTTTTCAAAAACCAATCTGGCATTTCATATTTGAACTTATTCACACTTGATCAGTTTTTAATGATAATACTTTAAAGACAGGGGAGTGTTTTGTCGCCAATGCTGTTCAATATAATAATGGAATGGGTAGGAAGAAAGGTTAAGGAAAACTTACAAAAACAGAGTAAAGACACAAAGCATATGATCTTCGCAGATGACATTGTAATATGGGGTGAGAAAATTGTTCACCTACAGAGGGAATTGGATGAATGGACTCTACAACTGAAACTAGTGGATCTTGAAGTTAGCGAAGAGAAAAGTGAAGTGATGGTGGTGGGACGGGACAAAAACCTGGAAAGGGATATCTGCATAAACAATAGGGCATTGAAGATCACAGATAGTTTTACTTACCTAGGGACGGAAATAACAAGTGATGGTAGAGTGGAGCATGAAATTACAAGGTTGGAGAAAGGGGGAAAGCTGTACCAGGGAGTGAGACACCTGATATGGGATAAGAAAGTCCTAAGGAAGGCAAAAGAAATAATCTATAAAATGTATTATGTGCCTATAGTCACCTATGCAGCGGAGACATGGGTTATGAATGCTAGAGACTGGAGTAGACTTCAAGCTGGGGAGATGAAGTTTCTTAGAGGTGTAGTAGGGAAGACTAGATTAGACAGAGTGAGAAATGAGGATATCCGGGAGGAGTTGGGGGTAAAAAGTTTGAGGAAAAAGGTGGAAGAGGGAAGGCTGAGGTGGTTCGGGCATGTGAAAAGAATGGAAGATGGTAGGACTCCTAAGGTTTGGCATGAGTTAAAAGAAGAAGGGAAGAGACCAAGAGGGAGACCGCGTAAGCGGTGGCTGGATGATGTGAAGCACAGCCTAGAAGAGAGAGGCATCCCATGGGAAAGAATATGTAGAGAAGAGGCTTGGAAGAACAGGGAGAGGTGGAGAGGCTTAGTTAATTCCTAGACCCACAGTTGGTGGAACGGGAAAGGATATGTATGTATGTATGTACTTTAAAGACAGGTGACTGAGGCAATTCCTCAACTAGATCTAGTTACGCCACTGTTCTAAGAAAATAATCTAATTAAAAGATAGCAAAAGTATTGGCTGCCAATATTGATCGACTTACATCCGGAAACTTACATAGTCTGCATTATCCATAAGACTTTTCCGAAAGCTTCTTGAAAACTTTTATAATAGACCTGTTAAAAAGTAAGTTTACTTATTCTGAAAAACATTAGAAACTTTTCTTTAATTCGTAAAGATATTCTCACTTCTTTGTTTCTTCACATCTTTGACTAATGCTAGAAATCTGCCATTGCATGTTGAGAACCACTGGTATAGAACAAAGATTGAGGCAGTTGTGTTTTGAAGAAGATTTATTGCTGCATTAGAACTTTATAAATTCCTTTACTCCATTAAATAATGAAGAGACTCTGTCATTTAGAATTTTTTTGATTTTGACGAAATTTCTTTTTTTGACGAAATTTCATACTTCTTTCAGAAATGATCGCGTTGTTTGTACACTAATGGCATTCAAAACAAGACCTTTTGTAAAGAAAATGAATGCTTCTTTGGATATTACACACTGATAATCATACAGTAACACTTGTTGTTCTACAGTATTCTCGTAGAAGTGACCTATTCTAAAGACAAGTTGAAGAAATCAATGTAAAATAGACTCTATCTCTAAGTCTTGTGCAGTCACAAGTTTTATTTTTTTAATGTCCTTAAATTTTATAAAAGAGAAAGTTTGTCTTACAATTCTCTGAAATCACTAGTTGATATTTTTCATGACATAAATGCGAAATCTGAGTTAACTGAATTCATTTCATCATTTACTTTTCCGTATGCTTTATTTAAAAAAAATCTTATGTAAGACTCTTAGAATACAAATTTGTATCTCATTTTCAGCCAATAATCTTTCATAACGAAATAAACAGTTTCAGCTTGAGAGAAAACAAAAGGAACATTTGGATGCAATTAAGTAATTACTGTAATAAGACTAATTACTATTATTATTAACCGACTTCTATATGTTTATTCCTTAAAGACATGAAAGGGAAACAATAATCACAATGACCTACATATTAAATAACTGACCAATGTACGAATGTTTTTCAATGGGATTCCTTAGAAAGATAATAATTTTCTTTCTTTCTGTTACTTTTGTCTATGGCTTTGTAATATTTAAGAAAAGTTTGAGGTTGTTGCAATTAATCTTTCATCATAGCTCAAGGAAAAAAAGTTCAAAAATGAATAGAAATAAAACAAAGGATTCTTGTGAATCTTTAATAATTAAGTTAATTGTATTCTGGACCTTTTATAGTTTCCAATGTCTTTTCTTGACTAACTGCATTTATTTTCTAACACTGACATTCAATATATTTACAAACACGTTGGACAACAAATCCCAGAGATCAAAAAGGAACGTCAACAGTCTAAATGGAAACTACAAAAGGTGAAAAATGTTCCATTACCAGACCATGGAGGCCCTCGAGTGCGTGGGAAGTTTCGACTCCCAACGATAAATTAAATTAAATAAAATTTGATTTAAACTTTCTTTTTAATTATTACAGAATCCAAAGGCTATTTTCAATTGTTATAGATAGAAAACGTACATTTTTTTTTTACTTCATGCGATAAAACTAAAAATTTATAGTGAAATTTGATAAAGAATTTTATTTTATTGATCTGATTGATTGATTTTTTTTATCTTGAAGTTATCAATATTTTATATTAAAATCTATATTGAAAACTAATTTCCCAAAAAACTAAATGACTACTGAAATTACGGAAGGTAAGTTACGTTTACTTCAAGTACAGCAGTTGTTATCAGGTCACGTTCTCTCTTTGAGAATTCATTGGTAACCAGCACTTAAGAGAGAAGCTGGAATTGTATCATGCATTTGCACACGTGTCAAAAAAAAACTAGATTTGATGCTTACAATGTGATGTCATATAAATGATGGAATTATTTGACCTGCAGATGTATTATTACCGTTGTAAGCCTCTACCCTTATTCAAAACTTACCTCCAAAACGACATCGGAAATCCTTCTATGTTTTCGTCCCGAATCCGATCAAAAAAAAGATCGGCCTTTGGGAAAAGTTAAGCATCAAAGCAAGCAGTGACTTTTAAACAGTCAGTGAACGAAATGTAAAAACACTTTGAATTAGTAACAATAACTCTAAAAGTAATTATTCTTTATTGTTTTACTCGAAAAATATGATTTTTAAATTTATCAACTGTAATGCATTTAACTGTGTTTTAACTAAAAAGTAATTTTTTATTGCGTTTTAAAACAAAACACCGAAAACAATAGTGATGAAATAAAAGACTTCAAGCTGAGATTTACAATTAAAATTAAAACTTGATGGATCTCCTGTATTTTATGAAGTTTCATTTAAAGTTTTAGACGTGTAATTCTGAGCAGTTCTTGAATGGATTCATTTCCAGCAAATGATGAAATCAATTTATATTTACAACATATATAAATAAAGCTAAGAGAAAGCAGTAATATCTCAAGAAAAATTAAACTACCTATAAAAACACCTTGATGACTGCTGCTGGAAATCTAAAAAAAATTTTTATATTCGACATTTCACATTCGCAATATTTATTTCTAATTAGAGGTATATTAGCCCCCATCCACCAATTAGCTCCATACGATTCAGCAGTTTCATTCCATGCACTTCTCTTTTAAGTTTCAGCTGAATACAGTTTTAATATTTCTAATAAGATGATCGTGCACAAACTTAGTAAGGAACATGTTTGAAATATTCCAACTTTAATCAAAAGATAGTAAACTGTGGTTTATAGTAATTATATAAACATGGGTTTCTTTCAACATTTAATTAATAATTGCGCAAGAATTATCTGTTAGAGATGTTTTCGGCAGTGCATTACGTTATTCATACACAACAACCTACAGTATAGAATTATTCAGTTCTTATATTCCGCTGTAATAATATGCTCATAAGAATAATAATACAGCCAACAATATTACTGTACTGATATCTACGAAGCAGGAGAGATTGAAATAAAAATTTCCAATTTAATTTCAACCTAATTAAGTCAATATAATATTTATCAAAGAGAAACTGAAGATTAATTCATTTTTTAATTCTGATATTTCATGGATATTTGGGAAAATTATTTTCAAGTCGCACTAAAAGCCACTTGTTTCTTAAAACATTAAGTACATGACAATAAAATCTTCTGCAGAGATAATTTAATAAAAAACATCGCTTAATATAGCCTCTGCTGGTCAAGATAAAGCAGTCAGTTTTTAATTAAATTGTCACGGACAGAAATAACCCCATCTCTATTGCAGACGTCTTTAATAAATCAGCTGCAACTACATTCCGACTGCACCAAATGACCCACAGGCCTCCCAACCACATAACCTTGCTCTCAATAACAGATCTGATGTCAACCCCGTCGTAGTTTGTTGACGTTGGCTTAAAATTTCTAAAATTATGTAATCTGTAATAAATTTTCTCTTAATAGTGAATCGCATTCACAAACTTTTGTTATAATTCAATGATTTCAGAAAGCAATTGTTAGAAATGAAAAAAAAAATAAAATAATATGATTCTAGAATATAATTTCTAAGTTATTCTAAGTTTAGAATTTAAGCTAAATAGCTCTGAAATCTGATCCTGCATTAAAATTTAGAATATTTTTCTTTTGATCTTAGAACTTTTCATCGACTTTTTCAAATTTATCAGACTTCTCATCTTCTTGGAAACCACCGCAGTCTCTACTTAACATCTCAAAGACAGGTTTGCTTTATATGTACATGATCTGACCGATCACTTATGACTGAAGTGCAACATGAAGAAACATTTGAGTTGTCGGCACTTGATTCGATCGTCGATGGTCAGGAAATGTGGAAGAAAGGCCGGAAACGTGGCATTAAAATATATCAAATAATTATTTAAGAATAATAAATAAAACATACAGCTGCTGACGAGGTTGGCACGAATAACCGAATAACGAATCAATAGTTGCCGTTCTTTAATATTCGTTTTGGATACAAATAAAAAGAAGATAATTTTATAAAGTGGTAGTTTTAAAATACTATTCAAAGCACTTTCAGACTAGTCTATTATCCGACACATCGTTCTTCCCGAATTTTCTCGATTTCACGTGATTGACGCGAGAATAGCCTCTATCCATGTCTTCTCACAAAATGGCGAGAAAAAAAGGCTTATCGACTCCGGGGAAGAAGCGGCCACGAGCAAGCCCCATTACTGATGTCGACGATTTTGACCGATATCTTATTCGCCGCTGCATCCATCGCCTCTACGCTGAAGGTAAAATTCCAACTTTAACATTTTTTCTCTAGCATTTTCCTAGTGACAGACATTCACAATAGACCTACTACATTCCTTGAGACCTGCTGAAGAGGCTAATGGCCAAATCTCGTAATTTCCGTGATTCCCGCGCAAACGCGATCGTCAAGAACGATGTGTCAGACAATAACAGCAATTGAAAATTTATTTCATGAAAATCCAAACACACAATAAGTAAAGAGTCTTAATAATTTACATGATGTTAAGTCAAGTTTGCAATATTGTTTACCAAAAAACAATAACGAAAAAAAAAAAAAAGAAGCCTATTTCGCTGTTTTTTATTTAGGTGCTATACAAACACCATAGACAGATTTAGTCTGTTTCACTAATTGGAAACTTACGAAAATCTTACATGAAATAACTGTCTTGCCGATTCTACGACCGAGATTTTGATTCTTATTTTCGCTCAGTTCTTATCCACCATTACGAATTGAGTTGATAAATAACTACGTTGCTATGGTTCACTTGAACCTTTAATCTTCAATAATGCGCCACCAAAATCATATTCATTCCATTACTATAGCAACAGCAGCCACAGATAGGAAGCCAAACTGCCAGAATTATTGCGTTGGGATAAAAATGGAGGAGTTCTTCTTCAAAGTTCTTTCAGGCTTTGCAAAATAGTTTTATTTTAGGCCTGATATCTATAGAAAAATTCAATTCATTTACGACAAAACAGGAATCAAACCTTGCTTTTCAGCTTTTCTTTCATTATTAATTTCAAAATAATATTTATTTCGCTCTGTTTTGGTGAAAACGACTGAAAAGGAAATCATTAGTAATTTAAAAGTGCTTCGTCCTTTTACAACCGACCATTCTTTCATTAAACATTACAGAAAACTGAAGATAGTAAATTATTAACTATGGAATAATAAATTGGTACATGTTTAAATAAGGCAAGGTTAAATAATTTGGAAAAAGGAAATAAACTATGCTTTCACTCTGTATTAAGATCCTTTTTCGTCTTAACAACAGAAGGCATCGTTTGTTCCTACTAATAAAAAAAACAAAATTCAATGAAAAATAAGAAAAATGTTACGCGAAAACAAAATTGTTTTTATGAACTACAGTAATAATAACCAATCATTTTGTTAAATGTGAAAGAATCGGTTGTAAGATCAAGTAATCGTAAATAGATTTAAACATTAAAGAATCACTCCCGCATCCAAGATGCGCAGCACAGGAAGAAGAGGCTCCCGCGATCAAACAACTTATGAACAAAGTGGAGAAAAGAAGCCTATTCTGATGTTAACCATTTTAATCCCTCCAAAGGACATCCCTTAAGCCTCATTTCCACCAGGCTAGGAATTTAGTCAACTGGCGAATAATTTAGTAACTAAATGTCTGAACAGCAACAATTTAGTCGAGTAGTTTAGTAAGTGATTTAGTCGTACTATATTTTTTCGGGCGAGTAGCACTCCCCTCCACTTGTCACTACTCACTTGTTCATCGATTAAACAAGTCCGAACCTCCCGTTTTAGGCGAGTTCATTAGCAACACACCTCTCACTTGTGTACTGTACTCGACAGTAGTGCGAACGATTTTTTTGGCAGTAGCGAGTATTTTAGTTACTAAATTACTAGCCTAGTGAGAACTAGGCTTTACTATTTGACAGTGGATTAATAGTCACAAGTATTAACAAAAATTGGATGTCATTTATTTTTACATCATGTAAAGTTATCGTCAAGAATTAAAGATCCTACAGATGCATTTAGCGGACGTCAAAGTTTTATTCAAAAATCAACGAAATTCATAATATAATTTTTTTAAAAATATCTTAAACTCAAAAGGAAAATAAAAATTAAAAACAAAATTCATCGATCAAACAAGATATAT
>JAFIDM010000003.1:65892792-65905261 GCA_023159025.1 Thereuonema tuberculata
GTGGTGGCTTGTAGTAAATTAGTAAGTTGTGCATTGTTTGTGGCATAGAGTTTAATGTCATCCATGTAGAGTAAGTGTGTGATTTTATATGGTGTCACAGTGCCTGTGGTAAGCCTATAACCGTGTTTTGTGTTATCTAGTATATGGCTCAGTGGATTCAAGGCGAGGCAGAACCAAAGAGGACTCAAGGAGTCTCCCTGGAAAATACCTCTCCTTATGGGAATGGGATCTGTAGTGATGGAGGTGTTAGAGGTGCGTAGGTGTAATGTTGTGTTCCAACTCTTCATCGTGGCAGCTAAGAATGCCGTGATGTTGGGGTGTATTTTGTAGATATGAAGAGTGTGTAGGAGCCAGGAATGAGGGACAGAATCAAATGCCTTCTTGTAATCGATGTATGCGATATGTAAGCTCCTATTCTTCGCGCGTGCCTGGCGCAGGATTACAGAGTCAATAAGGAGTTGCTCCTTACAACCCTGGGAATTCCTGCGACAGCCCTTCTGCTGTTCGGAAAGAATGTTATATGTCTCGATGTGTGTGTAGATCTTGTCTGCGAGGCAGGAGGTGAGGAGTTTGTTATTATTATTATTATTATTATTATTATTATTATGTAGAAGTTTCCTTGGGTTTCCCCAGCAAAGACAAAAATGGCCGGTCAAGGAACAAAGCACATACTGTCAAGTATAAAAAAAAAAAAAAATGTGCAAGAATGATTATGGATGTGTGGTTGTGTCCATAAATTTTCTAACTGTGTGTGTTGTGTTGAGTACCACAGCCTTCTGGAGTTGTGCGTAAGTGTTTTTATGAAGTCCTAGTGTGCTGTGGCTGTGTTGCAATGTGTGAGGCACCAGACCAGTGGCAGACAGAACGATGGGTACAACACGTACTTGGTCCTGCCTCCACTGCTTCTGGAGCTCGTGTGCTAGGTCTGTATATTTACTTATCTTGTCTGCGTGAGTTTTCTGCATGTTCTTGCTGATGATGATGATTATTATTATTATTATTATTATTACAGATATTAGGCGACTGATATTTCTTACAGTTAATGATAATTGATCATTAAAAAAATTAACAATTTTAATATTAATAGTGATATACATTTTTATTAAATATTCTAGATTTTGCAACTAAATTTTAGCCCAAAATACATATTTATTTTGAATCATGAATGCTGAGGTAAGCTTGAGTGTCAGAAAACATTTTAGAGTAGAAATATAGAAATTATTTTCTTAAATACGATTTCTAAATTTTATTTCTTATTCTTTGTATTCTTATAAATTTATTTTACTACTAACTGCCAGTGTTATGGCTTTTATTTATATTTGTTTAAGAACTTACAAAATATTCCCAGAAAGCTTAGAAAGTTCATTTGATTTGTCTGATTTGATAGCGTTCCTGTTTGATTTATTTTTGATGAAATTTATCCATTGAATTATTTTTGCATGTAAAAAAGAGTAAAGATCCTTCAGGCCGTGAGTGTCAGTTATTGTAAAATATATTAATAATTTATAGGCTACATAAATAACATAAATTTCTTAAATGCTATGACTGAAAGTTGGCTTTTCTGCAAAACAGAGAAGTATTGTTGTGCAGTTTCTTTTGGAGGTCATTCTTCTTTTCTTTGAAGTCTACATGTAAACTTCTCTAATATACGACATGTATCTTCCTTCCCCTAAGAAAGTTGTATTTTAATAATGTGGAGATTGCTAAGATGAAATTGCTTATTGACTCAAAATTTTCAAAAAGCTTGTTCTTGGAATTCAGTGGAATATTTATTCATCTGATTTAAGTTATTGTTGTTGATACATTTAAAATTGTTTGCTTTATATCCTGATCGTAATTTAACCATTCTATTTATTTCAAGATGGACTGTCTTTAAATTGCTTCCAATTTATTCGGGATAAATCTTGGCCTTTCTATTTGAATTCAACGGTTCTTTTTGTTATAACCATCCATCTCTTAAGTATTCCTCTCTATTTGTAACACAATAATTAACATGACGCTGAGGCATAATGTCTTTCTGTTAAACCACTGTAACAATGAATTTTAATTATCACTATTCATTGTTGAATCGGACTAATACAAAAAAAAAATCCTATGACAATGCCATTGTTAACTGCCGAACAATGGTGCATAGGAATCTATGATTGAAATTTTTTTAGAATTTCTGTTCTCATCTACAGTCGCTTTTCCTTGCGAAAGGTGTTGCCTTATTGTTAATGAACTTTGTGAATGACAAATATTAATATGACTCATATTTCCTCATATATTTCCTTAGAATCTCTATTAAGATTGCAGAAGACTTGCTTTCTTTATGAGTTTCTATGACTTTGTAAGTAAGAAATTTTGAAATAAGTAAAGGAACAGTTTTATTTTCTTTTTTAACGAAAGTATTTCATTACATTACTATTATCGTATTTTTTTTTTCTGTCTGAAAGGTTTTTTATCCATATTTGATAGTTTCCCTCACATATCTACAATTTTCAATTTTGAAATTTCTGTCTTGTTGCTTTTTTTTTTTTCATATTCCGAATGATATTTTCATTTCTGAAAATTCTTACATGTTTAGAAGTTCTTTTGGAATGTTTTTTGTGTCGATATTTTCCTTTCTTAAATCTCCCAGAGCTTTAGCTTTATTTTGTGTTTTATTAAAATTTCCATTTTCGATTTATATAGCCATCCAGAATGATTACTTTTTTAAATTACTTTTTGTTTTTTCTGCTAGACTTTCAAAATTTATTTGTTTGACTTGAACTGTACTTATATTTGTGTGTTTCTTTTTCTCTATAGTCGTTACCTGAGGGGTGAATCACTTTATTTATTGTAAACTTCTTCTTATGCTCAGAAAGAATTATTTCTAAAAAGTATCCGTCATGTTGACATTAAACTTGACGAGGCCTTTCGTATCTAGTGTCAGTTACCGACATCAGATCTGATATGATACGTTAATAGGTGGTTTCTACTTCAGACATCTTTTTTCTAAGTCAATTTGATAACTATTACTATGCATAGCACAACAACAATCCTCTTATCGTTATTATTTGTCCTCCAAATGAGAGATGGCCGGCGGAAGTTTCAACTGCGCAGCCCTTCCGGTAGCTGATCAATTATGTTTTCCTGTCGCAATGGACGATGGCGTCTGTTTTCACTGAGAAAGACATGTTGATAACGCCAAATTAAAACTTCTCTCGACTATTTAGCGTTATTTCAATACCAGTTGCTAACAATAAGTATTTATATAAATAAATATATATTATTTATAAATACAATGCTCTTTTGCAAAGTAACAAGCGATTACCGTAATGGCGGCGTCCTGTCATAAAATCAGACCGAAGTGCCTGACCAGACTAATCGATCATACATGCGCACATCGCACAAAAACAGGGCGGCCATCTCTCATTTGGAGGACAATAAATGTTATTTAATATTCAACTTAAGAACCTCAGCCCCTGGATTTAATTGTTCTGATTAATTACACAAAGTTGAAATCTTAATATAAGGTTTAGATTATTTTTGTTTTGTTTTGATGATTGATCTTTTATTTCAAATTTATTTATTTAAGAATGAATTCTGAGCCATTTAAGAATGGACCTGATAATGATGATGAATACCATTTCAAATCAGGAAATAATAATTTGTTTTAAAAAAAAATGGAAGAATTGAAATGAAAGCATTGCTTATTTCAGTTTTTCCTTATTGTTATTATTTATTTTTTCTCTTTAGGAGTGACTTTTTTTTGCTTTCACTAATTCTTCCTAATTAAGTTCTTCTTTGTCTTCTCTATTGATTCCTTCTATTGATTTTCGTCTTCAGTTTTAGAAATATTGATTTCATTTCTTTCCACAACTTAATCCTTATTTAGGTTCATTGGAGTAGTTAATCAATTTCCCTGACTTAAAACTACTTTAGGAAGCATATTGATTTTAAGTCACCAACAATTGATCAAAGTATTCAGGTAAATCTTATTTATTCCAAAGTTTGAACTAAATCTTTAGAAAATAGAAAATGATGTTTACAAAATAAACACACAGTGTACTAATTACCTAGAAATCCTAATTTGAAAACAAAAAAACCAAAAAAAAAACAAAAATGGAAAATACGCTTCAGAACTCGCAAATATGTAATGAGTAACTACGTTAATAGTCAAAGTATCGTAGAGAAATGCCATATACAAGAGCTGTTCAAAGACTGGTTTTCTTTTGTCTTTTTTTAATAATTAATAAATCTGAAGTGATACGCAAATCACGTGCAGGAAATGCAACCAGTATTAAATATGATTGAGTGCGTTGCTCTAATTTTGATTGTTGTAGAATTACAGGCTATTGGAAGTCGATAGTATTAGTTGTCGCCTACCAGCTGTAAAAATGGAGGCAATATTAGAGCAACGTTATGCCATCAAATTAGTTTTTGTGTTCGTTTCAAAAATCTAGAACTGAAATGAACAGCAAGCATTCTGTGAAGTACTAACGTCATGGCCAAGCGTATTCCCATGGTATAAGTTTTAACCGAATGCATTTAAAGCTTGGGAGACGCTACTGAAGTCTCTCTCGAAAGTAGGATTTCTGAAGATGTACAGAAAATGGACTGAACATTGGGACAAATACATACATTGCAACGGAGAATACTTTGAAAACATAGAAATTGAAGAATAACCGTTTCATTTGAGTTCTGTGAGACCTGTGTTCTTACTTTTTGAACAGCCCTCGTAGTTAGAGAAGGAGTTGAGGTTTTTCGACATGTCAAGACAGATCACGTAGAACAAAATAGAAAGAGAAAAGTGATATTGAGGAAACTTAAGAAAGGATGAAAATAAAAGAAATAGAAGGACACGGAGAGACCTCATCATAATGGGTGAACTGAAGGGATTCAAAAAAAAAAAAAAAAGAAATTCGAAGAAAAAGGGATTCGAACCCAGTTTAAACATATCAGCCTCTTGCCAGTCCGTTGCCTTGGTCACAAGGATCTTCGTGAACGGCTTTGCTTTGAGTAAAGACATGATTGTAGGAACGAGGATTTTGAGAACAGTTTTTAGGATGAGACCGGGATTTTTTTTTTGAGGGAGTAAATAAATGGTTTGAAATTGCAATCATTTGTGGAAATTGTTAATTTTATCAGCTACAACTCATAGATGTTGCACGAAAAAGTTTAGGACTAGTATGTAAGGTTGTAGTAGAAAATTGACACAATGAAACCTCAAGATGACGGTTGACATGAAATAAATAAATACAGTCTATTATATATATAATCTATTGTGAATCTTAGGAATCTATTCAATAACCTATTTATTATTGTAATCTCCAGTGAGAGGATTTTCACTAAGAAGATATTTTAGACATACAGAAAATAAGGAGATATCTTAAACAGACCGTGTGATGTGTTTGTGAATTTAGCCATAAATCACCATTAGCTAGATTTACTCTATATCTGAATTAATTGGGAGGTTTCTTATCATTACCTTCGTAAGAAATTCTAGATGTCATTAAATAAAGCTGTTCGGTTCAGGAGTAAAGCATCTTTGGAACATCCAAAGCTTTTGGAAAGTTTTGTTGATTATAAGCAACTTTCTTTTGTCCTGCGAATTTGAAGTCCTAATGAAATTGGATAAACTATTAAAGTAATCAATAGTTTAATATCTCCTTTTCTTGTTTTCAGATTATTCTTATACATCAATGAAATTGAATAATTGCTTTGTGAAACTTAACAGAAAACTATTTTTCTTTGCTTGCTTCCTTCTTTGCCGAATGGATTTTTTCCCCTTCCTTCCTTCCATTGTGGTGCTTGACAAAAGTTAGCAGCGGCGGGGGTTGAACAGGAGGCAGCCTGAGAGACAGACACTCCCTCGCTGACTGTTTTCCTCAAGTGGAAATGAACCGAATCACGAGCTGCAGCCATCCACTTGAGTGGTGCTTCTTCTTCGCTAAAGATTTCCTTTCCGACAAACGACCGCAGAAATTACCCTTGGTTTGACTGCTAGGTTACCTACCCCTTTCTGCGTCACAGTTGCGAATTATTTGCAAAAACTATTTCCGAATTGCTAATTGAAAGGTTGGATTGCACGAGATCAATGGAAATCTGGTCTCGCCTCTCGTTTCTCGTCAAGCAATTGGAGACAACAGCTGCGTTGGACATTTCTCCTGTGCGTCATAATTAAACTTTTAAAGCCGCTCTCCATTTATTGAAATTGGATTTTTCTTAAGACATCGAGCACCTGACCAAAGCCAAGGATCAAGTTGTCCACACCAATTAAAAATAAATATCATTCTAATTAAAAATAAAAAAAATGGTTGCTTGTGAAGTTTTAATACATTAACATAGATTTGATATGTTGGGAACCTTTCGCTAGAAGCACTATCGGGTCGTATGATCTTGTATGAGACGTTTACTATCATTTCCTAGAGGAGTTCTTGTACACTTTATTCTACTGTGAATTTGAATTGGAAGACAGATGTGACTCAGTGGTAAAAGAAGTGCAACTCATTTTGTAAAGCTAAAGATATGCTGTGAAAGAAGTAAATATATTTGTTGTTGTTTCGAAACGTAAAGTCCAACAATATACACTGTGGCGTAAATCCAGTTCGAATCTAATCGGAGATATATCAGGTACTAAAGTCGCTATTAAGAGATAGGGATCGCCTAAGCCTATCACACAAAGTTCTTGAAAACTATTTTTTTTTAGCCAGAAGGAATTGCTGTGGACTGAAATGCATAGGAAGAATTGCTTCTAGACACTACATTAAAACTTAAATTTCAAAAGGCAAGGTACAAGACGAAATGTGAAAAGGTGGAAGTCGTGCAGTCATCTGAAAACATATCACTTTGTTGTGTAGAGAAGTCCTATTTGCATTAGCACTCAGGTTCATCGCTGTAATAATCATCGATTTGGGAAAATGCTATTTGAGAAAATGAAATAGCTATTAGGCAGTAGCTTCCACGATAGCTTTCTTTCGGTTGAATAATTCACGTTAAAGCTTGCCATTAAGCAGACCACTTAGACATAGCAATTTAGAAGAAAGCTGTTATCTAGTCATAGATTCCATGTCGAAGAATTTTATAAGGAAATTTTCATCGCTATTAACAACTTTGTATATTGAGATACGGATAAAATGTTTGGAAATTTCCTAGAATCATTGTTTCCTCAAAAGTTTCCTCAAAGGAATTCTATTAGCAATACTTAAGCTGGAAAGCGCAAACTGAATTAGAATAATTTCTAAAAAAAAACCAAAATAATTTTATGAAATTATCAACTTTTTATTTTTCTGCACAATAAGAAAATCTTCCGTTACTGCTTTTCGAAATATTTAAAGGTTGAAAATTCTCACAGAGGCTTTGCTTATTAGTTTTACGAAGATTCCAAAATAAGTAAAGAATTTGACTTGGAAGAACAAAGATCCTTGAGTGGGGTCTCGGATTCAGATGACCTCCTTGTTATAAATTCAATATTTCCGCTATCTCCAGCTGCTAATATCAATGCGAAACAGGACTTCACTGCACAGTGGCTTAAAGGACGATGTGGAGCCTATCTTCTTTTTGTTCTGTTGTATTTTTTTGTAATACATGGTTCGTTATATCTCAAATAAATTTAGAATGTAAACATTTACCCTTGGAATTAAAAGAATGGAACAAAATTCTCCGTTGAACATCATTTACACCATTAACGGAATAGAACTACAACGTTATTAGGACTGTCTGCTGGTGTTAAAAATCTCATTAGAATATTAACAGACGAAATGAAGATTTTTCACAAATATTTTTAAAAACTACCGAAGTAAAAGTGAACTTTAAAATTTAGAACATGGTTTTCTTATTTTCAATTGCAGCAATCGAAAATTATACAAAATGTATAGCTAAATCTATCAGTTGATTTTAATAAAAAGTGGCCAATAAATGGACTGTAGGGCAAATCTTGGCAGAACTAATCAACTACTAACTGTTACAATATTGAGTATTTTTTTAAAAAGAAATTAATAAAGTATTTTTTTTATTATTATTTTCCTCTCGCTGAAAACTTTATCAAATCAAGAATTATGATTACAAATTGTTGCTCAGCTGAATCAGCCATTTATTTAAGATAATGAGCTGAAAGTAGCAGCATATTGCTTTAGTTTAGTTTATAATGACTTATTTAATTGTGTGGAATTATATGTAACTTATAAATGACATTTTCTTAGGACGTTTCTCAGGGTTCTGTTTCTGCTAATCAAAGAAAATTGAATTCATTCAGTGATTATTTCAATCAGTCTCTAGGTAATTATACAGATATGAAACCTAAATTGCCTGTTAAGCTAATAACGAAATTTGTGAAATGTACTGTTCCGAGTGAACCATTGAGATGCAATCATCAAAATTCGTTGATTCAAGAGGAAATCGTGAAGAAAATGATCTAATTCTCTACTTAAAAATTAAACATAGAAAAAACCTCACAAAAATACAATCATATTCCATCCATCCCATCCATAGTTTTCTGTCCGAAGACAGGTCCAGTTCTATGGAGGTCACATGGATCTCCCAGAAACACCTGGGGAAAGATACTGGGGGGTGGTTTCCCGTTGCCTGCCCCCAGGACGCCATTACGGAATGACGTCAGACCGAAGAGAAAGTGAAGAAGAGGCTTACAACACAGGAAAGGAAATTGAAACATCCAAGCCACTGCCGGGATTCGAACCCTGGTACTGGCGCACTGGCCACAACGGCATCATGACTAAAATTTGGGTCATCGTCAATATAACCGGGCTTACAAAATGCATATCTGATCATTTCTTGAAAACAATTTGCTGATAATTGATTATCAAATTGCTGTAACTGCCCTGTGTTGTCTGTCTTGTGCTGCCACCTATCAATCGGTTTTTGAGTTAGGGTTGGATGAGCCTATTTTCCATTGAAAGTGTCATAAATTTAGGTTTTTGGGTCCACCATTTTGAAATTAGTTGACGGATTCAGTTCATATTGACACACATGGTAGTCATGTATACAAGTAACATAAATGCGTTGGAATTTTTATTCTATCTCAATTTGTTAAAAAGTTATAACAAATTAAAGTTTTTACGTCCCCATGCGGATACCTCGAAAACTATTAACCGGAGATGAAAATGAATATCAAATTCGGACTCAGCGTTGAAAATTCTATAAAGTCACCCATAAACCAATATCAAATTCAGAGTAACACTTCGCGGACTTCCCTTGTTAGCTCTGAAGAAACTTAGAAATTAATGCAAAAATTAATATGAAACTTTAATCCTTAAAATTCCGTCTTCAGATGTATAATTGTAAAGCTTAGACTTGACTAAGTGTTTGATGTTCTATGACTATTTTCAGGCTTAACTTTGTAGTTACTTATATTGTAACCTAGTTAGGTATATTTCATTTCATATACAAGAGTAGATTCCAGTTGTGGAGAAGTGAATTTAGATTTCGTATATGTTTTGTTAAGATGATTATTTCTTGATGAATAACATTTATATTCTGAAATGCTTACAATTAAGTAGTTAGGGAAAAATCTTGTAATCTTCCGTTGCCTTTATTAAAAATTATTAATGGTCTAATTAGTTATTTATTGTTAAGTAATTATTTTAATGTTTTATAATATACTTTTATTTTCGTATTTGTGATGCTATGTTACTAGAAAAAGTTAGACTCTAAAACATCCTTAGATGCGTTTCTGTGTGACTCCATATTCTCTAATAACTTTTGAAGAATGGATTTTCTTGAAACGTGGCGTACACATTTACGGCCAAAAGAATGTTATTTATTTATTTTTTTTTTTCAGAATTTATCCGTGGGAATCTTTATATGACAAACTCCGCATGAAGATAACAAAATTCTATTCAAAAACAATTAGAATCTAACTAACTTATTGCAAACAGTGAATTTCTGTTAATCCACTTTTAATCCACTTCTCACATTTTAACATGGTTGCAGTTATTTGGATTTAACGAAAAATTTCAATTTTTGATTCCTCAAGTCTTGTAGCTTAACAAAAAAGGCGGAGTTTTTCAATTTGACCGAATTTAAATGATCAAATAAAAACATAAAAAAAGCTACATTTCAAGGAAAATAAGGTTGAAGTTTGTTCAGTAACTTTTTTATTTATCTAGTGCATGCCTTAGCGTTTACGAGCAATTGGGAATCATATCTTAAATTTCCTATAATAAGTATCGTACAAATGTTAAGGAAATTGCTCTAATCGTTTTACCGCATTGCGTGGATTTGAAGGAAGGAGATAAACCTACATAATCGCATCATAATGTTAAGAAATCGGTCCAAGCATTTTAGCGTGATGCGCGTCCAAATACTTAAAAAAAGTAGATGAACAGTTTGAGAATTAAGTAGTAGGACTTCGGATACTATTTAAAGGAAACAAGCAAAGCCTTAGGATTAGTTTCAAAATTGACTAAACTATTTTGTACGTTTCTTAAGACGAATTTCTTTACATTCTTTTATAAATTGTCTTATAATTTTTCTTCATTACTGCAAAATTTCTTGTACAAAATTTCCTTTTCCTTTTTCTTAAAATTTGCAAAATGAAAATCGATTTACATTGAAAATGATTAGGACTCAAAAGGATCAAATATTAATTTCTGTCCCTCTGATTGTACTTTCGTTATCGGTGATATTCAATGGCGGCCTGTCCTTACCCTCTCAAGACAGTTCTTAGCCTCTCTCCAGGGTTTCTTGGTTTCACGCTTCAAGGCTACTGAATGACGTCCAACGAACACGTCACGGCGGTTGTCTTGACAACGAATAACTGAAGGGAGGTGTGAAAAGGCGTTCTGTGCTGATCCTAAGGTTGTAATTGTCATTTTGGGTGAGACTTTCGCCGCTCTCCAAACTATCAAGCCAGAGGGGGTGAAGGGTTTAGATCCAAAGAATTTTTTGTCTAACCCATCGAAATAAAAGGAATATAAAAGCAGAAACACTAAAAAATAAAAAATAAATAAATAAAGAGATAAATAAACTTATTACATAATGAAAATCTAAATGTAGTTTTTTAGGGACCTGGATATTAAAAAAATATAAAACGGAATCACTTCTCCAATTCTCTATTCGTTAAACTTCTAATGAAACTAGCTTTTTTTTTTTTTTTGTTCTTTCAAAAAATTTCGTATCGGTGCTTCATTTTTTTAGATTTTTGTAAACAATTTGCGGCCATCTCAATAAAAAGGAAATATTACTTAAATAAAAATAGAAGAGTAGCAAGTTTGAAAGATATAATAAAAACTTTTTCAATCACTACTTTTTCTTAAAAGCTGTTTCAAAAGCATGAATTCTTTCTAAGAAGTCACAGAGATTCTCCTAAGAAGGTTTGTGTAGTTCTTAATCAATAAGTCACGGAGTAACTTATAATAACGATATTTTCAATGTTCATCTTGTTACCTTTATGAAGCAAATTACAGAAAAAAAGAAGCAGAATCAAGATATTTGTTTTAAGTTTTATGATCAAGTAAATATATTCGAGAAACATTGTTATTTTCTAATATTTAAAAAGCTGAGATGGTCACGAACTAACTTGCACGACTTTCATCACCATTACAAACAAATTAAGAGGAAATTTTTCAAAATGCATTTAAAGGACAAATATTTGATTAAAATCCTATAATTTATTTTCATTAAGATTGTTCCTTTGATAGAGACGAGGTTTTGGCGAAAGTTTGGAGTGGATGTTTTAGTTTATAATCGTGTCTATAGAGTAGTTCAAGATCGTTTGAAAAAGCAGATAGAAAAAACTCAGTCAACTTATCCTAGTTTAATTTTTATAAATAATTACCGAATTGACTCAAGTTTTCAGACGATAAACGTTTCCCTGAGTGTCAAATTCCAAATTATATTATCATTTTAAGTTAGATATTGTGATCCATAAGATTATTATTATTATTATCTCGAAAAAGTTTAAAACCATGGGTTTCCCCAGCTAAGACAATATGGCGGGTCAAGGACCAAAGCACAAATTGCCAAGTGTAAAAAAAAAAAAAAATGTGGAAGAATAGTTAGGGATGTGTGCTTGGTCCATAAATTTCCTAACTATGAGTGTTGTGTTGAGTACCACAGCCTTCTGGAGTTGTGCATAAGTGTTTTTATGAAGTCCTAGTGTGCTGAGACTGTGGTGCAATGTGTGAGTCACCAGACCAGTGGCAGACAGAACGATGGGTATAACACGTACTCGGTCCTGCCTCCACTGCTTCTGGAGCTCGTGTGCTAGATCAGTGTATTTACTGATCTTGTCTGCGTGAGTTTTCTGCATGTTCTTGCTGATAGGCACTGCAATATCAATTAGATAGGTCTGTTTGTTGACCTTATCAACAAGTGTGATGTCAGGTCTGTTGTGATGTATAGTTTTGTCTGTGTGAATGGGACGGTCCCAGTACAGCTTATGTGAGGGTGACTCTAGTATGCTTTGTGGTGTGTACTTATAGTATGGGACCGTGTTCTTAATAAGTGAGTATTTGTGTGCTAGCTGTTGATGAACGATCGACGCTAC
>JAFIDM010000003.1:65906955-65921207 GCA_023159025.1 Thereuonema tuberculata
TTTTTTTTTTGAGGGAGTAAATAAATGGTTTGAAATTGCAATCATTTGTGGAAATTGTAAATTTTATCAGCTACAACACATAGATGTTGCACGAAAAAGTTTAGGACTAGTATGTAAGGTTGTAGTAGAAAATTGACACAATGAAACCTCAAGATGATGGTTGACATGAAATAAATAAATACAGTCTATTATATATATAATCTATTGTGAATCTTAGGAATCTATTCAATAACCTATTTATTATTGTAATCTCTAGTGAGAGGATTTTCACTAAGAAGATATTTTAGACATACCCAGAAAATAAGGAGATATCTTAAACAGGCCGTGTGATGTGTTTGTGAATTTAGCCATAAATCACCATTAGCTAGATTTACTCTATATCTGAATTAATTGGGAGGTTTCTTATCATTACCTTCGTAAGAAATTCTAGATGTCATTAAATAAAGCTGTTCGGTTCAGGAGTAAAGCATCTTTGGAACATCCAAAGCTTTTGGAAAGTTTTGTTGATTATAAGCAACTTTCTTTTGTCCTGCGAATCTGAAGTCCTAATGAAATTGGATAATCTATTAAAGTAATCAATAGTTTAATACCTCCTTTTCTTGTTTTCAGATTATTCTTATACATCAATGAAATTGAATAATTGCTTTGTGAAACTTAACAGAAAACTATTTTTCTTTGCTTGCTTCCTTCTTTGCCGAATGGATTTTTTCCCCTTCCTTCCTTCCATTATGGTGCTTGACAAAAGTTAGCAGCGGCGGGGGTTGAACAGGAGGCAGCCTGAGAGACAGACACTCCCTCGCTGACTGTTTTCCTCAAGTGGAAATGAACCGAATCACGAGCTGCAGCCATCCACTTGAGTGGTGCTTCTTCTTCGCTAAAGATTTCCTTTCCGACAAACGACCGCAGAAATTACCCTTGGTTTGACTGCTAGGTTACCTACCCCTTTCTGCGTCACAGTTGCGAATTATTTGCAAAAACTATTTCCGAATTGCTAATTGAAAGGTTGGATTGCACGAGATCAATGGAAATCTGGTCTCGCCTCTCGTTTCTCGTCAAGCAATTGGAGACAACAGCTGTGTTGGACATTTCTCCTGTGCGTCATAATTAAACTTTTAAAGCCGCTCTCCATTTATTGAAATTGGATTTTTCTTAAGACATCGAGCACCTGACCAAAGCCAAGGATCAAGTTGTCCACACTAATTAAAAATAAATATCATTCTAATTAAAAATAAAAAAAATGGTTGCTTGTGAAGTTTTAATACATTAACATAGATTTGATGTGTTGGAACCTTTCGCTAGAAGCACTATCGGGTCGTATGATCTTGTATGAGACGTTTACTATCATTTCCTAGAGGAGTTCTTGTACACTTTGTTCTACTGTGAATTTGAATTGGAAGACAGACGTGACTCAGTGGTAAAAGAAGTGCAACTCATTTTGTAAAGCTAAAGATATGCTGTGAAAGAAGTAAATATATTTGTTGTTGTTTCGAAACGTAAAGTCCAACAATACAAACTGTGGCGTAAATCCAGTTCGAATCTAATCGGAGATATATCAGGTACTAAAGTCGCTATTAAGAGATAGGGATCGCCTAAGCCTATCACACCAAGTTCTTGAAAACTATTTTTTTTTAGCCAGAAGGAATTGCTGTGGACTGAAATGCATAGGAAGAATTGCTTCTAGACACTACATTAAAACTTAAATTTCAAAAGGCAAGGTACAAGACGAAATGTGAAAAGGTGGAAGTCGTGCAGTCATCTGAAAACATATCACTTTGTTGTGTAGAGAAGTCCTATTTGCATTAGCACTCAGGTTCATCGCTGTAATAATCATCGATTTGGGAAAATGCTATTTGAGAAAATGAAATAGCTATTAGGCAGTAGCTTCCACGATAGCTTTCTTTCGGTTGAATAATTCACGTTAAAGCTTGCCATTAAGCAGACCACTTAGACATAGCAATTTAGAAGAAAGCTGTTATCTAGTCATAGATTCCTTGTCGAAGAATTTTATAAGGAAATTTTCATCGCTATTAACCACTTTGTATATTGAGATACGGATAAAAATGTTTGGAAATTTCCTAGAATCATTGTTTCCTCAAAAGTTTCCTCAAAGGAATTCTATTAGCAATACTTAAGCTGGAAAGCGCAAACTGAATTAGAATAATTTCTAAAAATACCAAAATAATTTTATGAAATTATCAACTTTTTATTTTTCTGCACAATAAGAAAATCTTCCGTTACTGCTTTTCGAAATATTTAAAGGTTGAAAATTCTCACAGAGGCTTTGCTTATTAGTTTTACGAAGATTCCAAAATAAGTAAAGAATTTGACTTGAAAAACTTGGAAGAACAAAGATCCTTGAGTGGGTTCTCGGATTCAGATGAACTCCTTGTTATAAATTCAATATTTCCGCTATCTCCAGCTGCTAATATCAATGCGAAGCAGGACTTCACTGCACAGTGGCTTAAAGGACGATGTGGAGCCTATCTTCTTTTTGTTCTGTTGTATTTTTTTGTAATACATGGTTCGTTATATCTCAAATAAATTTAGAATGTAAACATTTACCCTTGGAATTAAAAGAATGGAACAAAATTCTCCGTTGAACATCATTTACACCATTAACGGAATAGAACTTCAACGTTATTAGGACTGTCTGCTGGTGTTAAAAATCTCATTAGAAT
This sequence comes from Thereuonema tuberculata, assembly GCA_023159025.1. Taxonomy (NCBI): domain Eukaryota; kingdom Metazoa; phylum Arthropoda; class Chilopoda; order Scutigeromorpha; family Scutigeridae; genus Thereuonema; species Thereuonema tuberculata. Next base: position 65,909,634 of record JAFIDM010000003.1, read on the forward strand.
ATTAACAGACGAAATGAAGATTTTTCACAAATATTTTTAAAAACTACCGAAGTAAAAGTGAACTTTAAAATTTAGAACATGGTTTCCTTATTTTCAATTGCAGCAATCGAAAATTATACAAAATGTATAGCTAAATCTATCAGTTGATTTTAATAAAAAGTGGCCAATAAATGGACTGTAGGGCAAATCTTGGCAGAACTAATCAACTACTAACTGTTACAATATTGAGTATTTTTTTAAAAAGGAATTAATAAAGTATTTTTTTTATTATTATTTTCCTCTCGCTGAAAACTTTATCAAATCAAGAATTATGATTATAAATTGTTGCTCAGCTGAATCAGCCATTTATTTAAGATAATGAGCTGAAAGTAGCAGCATATTGCTTTAGTTTAGTTTATAATGACTTATTTAATTGTGTGGAATTATATGTAACTTATAAATGACATTTTCTTAGGACGTTTCTCAGGGTTCTGTTTCTGCTAATCAAAGAAAATTGAATTCATTCAGTGATTATTTCAATCAGTCTCTAGGTAATTATACAGATATGAACAACCTAAATTGCCTGTTAAGCTAATAACGAAATTTGTGAAATATACTGATCCGAGTGAATCATTGAGATGCAATCATCAAAATTCGTTGATTCAAGAGGAAATCATGAAGAAAATGATCTAATTCTCTACTTAAAAAATTAAACATAGAAAAAAAACCTCACAAAAATACAATCATATTCCATCCATCCCATCCATAGTTTTCTGTCCGAAGACAGGTCCAGTTCTATGGAGGTCACATGGATCTCCCAGAAACACCTGGGGTAAGATACTGGGGGTGGTTTCCCGTTGCCTGCCCCCAGGACGCCATTACGGAATGACGTCAGACCGAAGAGAAAGTGAAGAAGAGGCTTACAACATAGGAAAGGAAATTGAAACATCCAAGCCACTGCCGGGATTCGAACCCAGGTACTGGCGCACTGGCCACAACGACAGACCGCCGCCGAGACCGCGCGGCCACGCCAGCACGGCACAATCATATTAAGATCAATAATAATTCTTTAAAAATAACATTTATTCGAACCATTTTGGAGATCATATGAATGAAATTCCTTCTTGAGCATTAATTTTAAATGTTTAATAACTGTTGCAAAGCTGTTTCAGTCTATTTCAAAAGTTATTTTCATTTTGGTGTCAATCCGGTTATTGGTTACAGCTACAGAGTGCTCTGAATTGGCCAAATTTAATTACGATCACCCTGTACATCAAATCTAGTCTTATGAGCTTAGTCTAAATGATTAGATTATATTTTGATGCTTGGAGACCCACTATTTGAGCCAGATTAAATTATTGACAAAAATACTTACAAGGGAAGTCCGCGAAGTGTTACTCTGAATTTGATATTGGTTTATGGGTCACTTTATAGAATTTTCAATGCTGAGTCCGAATTTGATATTCATTTTCATCTCCGGTTAATAGTTTTCGAGATATCCGCATTGGGGCGTAAAAACTTTAATTTGTTATAACTTTTTAACAAATTGAGATAGAATAAAAATTCCAACGCATTTATGTTATTTGCATACATGACTACCATGTGTGTCAATATGAATTGAATCCGTCAATTAATTTCAAAATGGTGGACCCAAAAACCTAAATTTAAGGCACTTTCAATGGAAAATAGGCTCATCCAACCCTAACTCAAAAACCGATTGATAGGTGGCAGCACAAGACAGGTAACACAGGGCAGTTACAGCAATTTGATAATCAATTATCAGCAAATTGTTTTCGAGAAATGATCAGATATGCATTTTGTAAGCCCGGTTATATTGATGATGACCCAAATGTTAGTCATTTTCAATCTCTAAAGGATATCTGCTTTTCATTTCCTAAGCAACACTTGTGCTCACAGTCTACGGAAGCCAAACGTTGTAGTCAAACATTTTTGTTATATAGTCACTGTGAGCTTCCTTTGTGCTTTTTGTATTTCTTCATTAATAAAACATTTTCATTGTTAACATTTTATAACGTTTTTGTTTTTGTTAATTTTGTTAATCAGTGTAAAATATAAAATTTGCAAAACAAAATATTTATATAAATTTGTCAGTTAAGTTATTAATGAAATTATAGTTATAGTGATGCTTTCCTAGTGGCGTTATTTCTTTATAATTCTGTATGTTTTAATTTTAATTCGTATTTCCGGTTAAGAAGATAAGTTTATTGGTTTTATTTTTAGCTACGCACAAAGGCGCCATCTATTATCAAATTGCTGTAACTGCCCTGTGTTGCCTGTCTTGTGCTGCCACCTATCAATCGGTTTTTGAGTTAGGGTTGGATGAGCCTATTTTCCATTGAAAGTGTCATAAATTTAGGTTTTTGGGTCCACCATTTTGAAATTAGTTGACGGATTCAGTTCATATTGACACACATGGTAGTCATGTATGCAAGTAACATAAATGCGTTGGAATTTTTATTCTATCTCAATTTGTTAAAAAGTTATAACAAATTAAAGTTTTTACGCCCCCATGCGGATATCTCGAAAACTATTAACCGGAGATGAAAATGAATATCAAATTCGGACTCAGCGTTGAAAATTCTATAAAGTGACCCATAAACCAATATCAAATTCAGAGTAACACTTCGCGGACTTCTCTTGTTAGCTCTGAAGAAACTTAGAAATTAATGCAAAAATTAATATGAAACTTTAATCCTTAAAATTCCGTCTTCAGATTGTATAATTGTAAAGCTTAGACTTGACTAAGTGTTTGATGTTCTATGACTATTTTAAGGCTTAACTTTGTAGTTACTTATATTGTAACCAGTAATGTAGTTAGGTATATTTCATTTCATATACAAGAGTAGATTCCAGTTGTGGAGAAGTGAATTTAGATTTCGTATATGTTTTGTTAAGATGATTATTTCTAGATGAATAACATTTATATTCTGAACTGCTTACAATTAAGTAGTTAGGGAAAAATCTTGTAATCTTCCGTTGCCTTTATTAAAAATTATTAATGGTCTAATTAGTTATTTATTGTTAAGTAATTATTTTAATGTTTTATAATAAACTTTTATTTTCGTATTTGTGATGCTATATTACTAGAAATAGTTAGACTTTAAAACATCCTTAGATGCGTTTCTGTGTGACTCCATATTCTCTAATAACTTTCGAAGAATGGATTTTCTTGAAACGTGGTGTACACATTTACGGCCAAAAGAATTTTTTTATTTATTTTTTTTTTCAGAATTTATCCGTGGGAATCTTTTTATGACAAACTCCGCATGAAGATAACAAAATTCTACTCAAAAACAATTAGAATCTAAGTAACTTATTGCAAACAGGGAATTTCTGTTAATCCACTTTTAATTCACTGCTCACATTTTAACATGGTTGCAGTTATTTGGATTTAACGAAAAATTTCAATTTTTGATTCCTCAAGTCTTGTAGCTTAACAAAAAAGGCAGAGTTTTTCAATTTGCACCGAATTTAAATGATCAAATAAAAACATAAAAAAAGCTACATTTTAAGGAAAATAAGCTTGAAGTTTGTTCAGTAACTTTTTTATTTATCTAGTGCCTGCCTTAGCGTTTACGAGCAATTGGGAATCATATTTCTTAAATTTCCTATAATAAGTATCGTACAAATGTTAAGGAAATTGGTCTAATCGTTTTACCGCGTTGCGTGGATTTGAAGGAAGGAGATAAACCTACATAATCGCATCATAATGTTAAGAAATCCGTCCAAGCATTTTAGTGTGATGCGCGTCCAAACACTTAAAAAAAGTAGATGAATTAAGTAGTAGGACTTCGGAGGAAACAAGCAAAGCCTTAGGATTAGTTTCAAAATTGACTAAACTATTTTGTACGTTTCTTAAGACGAATTTCTTTACATTCTTTTATAAATTGTCTTATAATTTTTCTTCATTACTGCAAAATTTCTTGTACAAAATTTCCTTTTCCTTTTTCTTAAAATTTGCAAAATGAAAATCGATTTATATTGAACATGATTAGAACTCAAAAGGATCAAATATTAATTTCTGTCTCTCTGATTGTACTTTCGTTATCGGTGATATTCAATGGCGGCCTGTCCTTACCCTCTCAAGACAGTTCTTAGCCTCTCTCCAGGGTTTCTTGGTTTCACGCTTCAAGGCTACTGAATGACGTCCAACGAACACGTCACGGCGGTTGTCTTGACAACGAATAACTGAAGGGAGGTGTGAAAAGGCGTTCTGTGCTGATCCTAAGGTTGTAATTGTCATTTTGGGTGAGACTTTCGCCGCTCTCCAAACTATCAAGCCAGAGGGGGTGAAGGGTTTAGATCCAAAGAATTTTTTGTCTAACCCATCGAAATAAAAGGAATATAAAAGCAGAAACACTAAAAATAAAAAAAAAAATAAAGAGATACATAAACTTATTACATAACGAAAATCTAAATGAAGTTTTTTAGGGACCTGGATATTAAAAAAATATAAAACGGAATCACTTCTCCAATTCTCTATTCATTAAACTTCTAATAAAACTAGCTTTTTTTTTTTTTTGTTCCTTCAAAAAATTTCGTATCGGTGCTTCATTTTTTTAGATTTTTGTAAACAATTTGCGGCCATCTCAATAAAAAGGAAATATTACTTAAATAAAAATAGAAGAGTAGCAAGTTTGAAAGATATAATAAAAACTTTTTCAATCACTACTTTTTCTTAAAAGCTGTTTCAAAAGCGTGAATTCTTTCTAAGAAGTCACAGAGATTCTCCTAAGAAGGTTTGTGTAGTTCTTAATCAATAAGTCACGGAGTAACTTATAATAACGATATTTTCAATGTTCATCTTGTTACTTTATGAAGCAAATTACAGAAAAAAAGAAGCAGAATCAAGATATTTGTTTTAAGTTTTATGATCAAGTAAATATATTCGAGAAACATTGTTATTTTATAATATTTAAAAAGCTGAGATGGTCACTAACTAACTTGCACGACTTTCATCACCATTACAAAGACATTAAGAGGAAATTTTTCAAAATGCATTTAAAGGACAAATATTTGATTAAAATCCTATAATTTATTTTCATTAAGATTCTTCCTTTGATAGAGACGCAGTTTTGGCGAAAGTTTGGAGTGGATGTTTTAGTGTATAATCGTGTCTATAGAGTAGTTGAAGATCGTTTGAAAAAGCAGATAGAAAAAACTCAGTCAACTTATCCTAGTTTAATTTTTATAAATAATTAACGAATTGACTCAAGTTTCAGACAAACCATGGGTTTCCCCAGCTAAGACAATATGTTGGGTCAGGACCAAAGCACATATTGGCAAGTGTAAAAAAAAAAAAAAAAAGGTTTTGAAGAATAGTTAGGGATGGGTGCTTGTGTCCATAAATTTCCTAACTATGCGTGTTGTGTTGAGTACCACAGCCTTCTGGAGTTGTGCAGAAGTGTTTTTATGAAGTCCTAGTGTGCTGAGGCGGTGGTGCAATGTGTGAGGCCCGAGACCAGTAGCGGACAGGATGATGGGTACAACACGTACTCGGTCCTGCCTCCACTGCTTCTGGAGCTCGTGTGCTAGATCAGTGTATTTACTGATCTTGTCTGCGTGAGTTTTCTGCATGTTCTTGCTGATAGGCACTGCAATATCAATGAGATAGGTCTGCTTGTTGACCTTATCAACAAGTGTGATGTCAGGTATTATTATTATTATTATTATTATTATTATTATTATTATTTTGTAAACTATCCAATGTAGATTTCAAGGGCTGTAATTTCCATCGCTTTATAAAAATTGAAGTTGCTAAATTTTCTGTGAAGAATTAAATTGTTCCTTTGCTATCCTTTCTCTCATCCGATTGGTTTCGTGAAATACGAAGGATTTCTTTGCATAATTTTCTTCTTCCTTTTTCGGTTGGAACGAGAACTCAAGCGACGGAGATAAATTTCTTCCCTTTCAGACAAATAAACAACCATTTGATATTGCGTAACATTTAGTAAAATGTTTTACTTTACATTAAACATTTAGTAAAATAAATGAACTAATAATGCAGTAACTTTAGGAACTTTTATTTATTGTGATTTCAGAATAATTTAATTGAATAGCAAAGATTTTAAATCCAAAACCAATCATACAATTTCGTGTTCAGATTTTTTCTTCTCAATATTAACAATTTTTATTTAAAGGTGAAGTTTGTTTTTTCTCTAAGTGAAACTGAAAAGATACTAACAAGAGGATTTGCACTTATTTTTTGTATCAAATCCGACATAAATCTATTTTTTCAGACTGTACAGTTAACTACTGAACCTATTTCAAAAATAACTATTTGAGAATAATTTAGGTGATCCTTGATATTTGATGGATCTTTGCAAGGAGTGAGGGAATGTCTTTCAATCCCAATAGGAAGAAGTCCTATTTCTAACCCCCATAGGAAGAAGTCACAAAATGTGGAGCCATCACATCGGATATGCTTCGTAGTCTGGCAGGAATTAGACTATCGCTGGATGTGTGCCGGGTGACGAAAGGTGCCTCACATAGAAGGATTTTGAGTGTAGCACAGAAAACTTTCATTTCCAATTGAGAGATGTCAAGACTATATCCGTTAAATAATACAAAACAACATGTCTTTGAAACCCCACCCTTCTTTTAGGCCCACCCTATATTAAAACAAAACAAAAAAAGCAAGAATGCCTGCTTTCCTTAAAATTTATTAATTTCGTTGTTAAAACTATTTTTTTTCAACATAGTCATATCCCAAATAAAACCAGCCCACACGGTACTGTTCCCCTTCTAAAGATACAAAGAGTATTTCAGAAAAAAAGAAAGGATTTGAGAGAAAAAACTAAATGCTTTCAAAAGACTTATAAATTAAAATATCACTCAATCCTCCGGAATTTTACTATTTTTTTTATTTGCAACAAAATTCTAATCTTTTTAGCAAATGCTTATTTACCTCTGCTAATTTCCAGTATAAAATAGGATGGATAAGATCATAAATTATATTCAATTACTATCAGAATCACAGATTTCTAAATCATGACAGAAGGTTATAATTTACGAATTATCTGTAAGCTTTTTCAAACTCATCTCTTATAAATGAGTAAATAGAGACAAATGTGTGTTTTGTAAACCATTCATAGGCAATGCAGAAGTTACTTATTTTACTTGTGGATTCAGTCCTACTAAATAGAGCGCCGTAGATTTGCAGATATTGGTTGGAATTCGAGGAAAGTTGAGCAACGTTGCTTGGCAAACAAACAATCGTATTCTATGTGAATATTAGACCTTGAAGTTGCTGATAAAAAGAAAGATTTGCCTTATGTTGACATATCTGCCACGATTACAACATCTCATTGCTAACCTTTTGAAATATTGGCAATTGTATTCGATGGTTGTATCTTTATATCTGTATTTATTAGAAAGCTGGAACAAATTGCCGTGCAACAGTATTTAAATATTATAAATATACAATTTTCATTATTCTGCAATAAATATCTCATAGCATTTATAAAATATAATATCATTTACGGTTTTTATATATTTTATATATATTTAAGCTTGAAGAAAATAAGTAATAACAAAGCAGAAATCCTGCAGCATGTTATCATGAAATATAATTGTAAAATTAAAAAGTAAATTTGACTGATATTTTATTTGTTTCCTTCCTTTTTTTCTAGTCTACATTTTTAACGTTTATCCATAAAAACATGAAACTACAATGAATAAATAAAATTCGAAAGATTGATAGAGAAATTACACGAATTCTTTCCGTTGCAAAGGCCTGTCAGACCTCGTCTCCTTTTGCACCCAATTGGAGCCCTCTTTTCTAAGGTCACGTGTCCGACATCGGTTTCCGATTCTTACTATTTCCGCTTTGCTTTTCGACTCCGCTTGAGGGCGCAAATGACATCACTGTCCGAATCAGAAGGAAAAGAATTGCTTCGTAATTCACGATAGAACTGGAATTGCTCAAAGAGAGAAAAAAAAAAGAAGATAGAAAATGAAGCGTCTTATTACTCTTGTACAATAATAAATCCTATTGTAGTGTTCTTATTTAATCTATTTAGTCTAGCTTGAAAAAAATTTGTAACCCTGGTGTAGAGTCGGTTGTAGAATAGCAAGAAAGAAAAAAAAATGTAAATTTCTTTATAAAAATTTTCAAATTTAAAAGTTTCAGGAAACATCTGAGTTTTTTTTTTAATAAGCATTTTAAGTTATATATTAAAGTTACCTCCTTTCTGCTATTTCTTATTTTTTTTACACGTCTGCTTTTACCATCAACACTTTCCAAAACGCGTAAGGTAGACCTTATAGCAATACTTGCATTAAAGGTTATCTTGTATTAAGGAAGGATAGTGTTTACGCTGATCTTAGCAAATTCTTAGTCAGATAGTTCGTGGGCAGCAAAATTAAATTAATTAAACAATTTCTGAAAGAACTAACATTTTTCAGCTGAATTAATTATTGATAAACTTAAATTATACGGAGATAAATCAAACTTTGTATAGCCTATTGAGAAGAAAGTTAACATACTTTGATCAGTGGTAGGAATCCAAATAAAATTATAAAATTACCTAAGGTAATTGTAGAATTTATAATTTTATTGGGATTCTTATCACAAGGATTATTACATACTATTCCATTTTACTTATACTTTCTTAAGATATAAACGTTCAAAATGTGGGATGTTGCTTTTAGATTACTCATAAAATTACGCTGATCATAAAACAAGCATTGAAATAAAGACGTAAATATTTTATACTTAAATATTTTTGCAAATATAATTTGTTTACGTACAGTAGCTGATAATATTAAAAAAATGATGTATCGTTTAACTTTATATTTCCTTTAGAAATTATAAATGAATATTAGTTTCAAATAATTTCATAAAAACAAGAAGCTAAAATAGTACGATAAAGAGACTAAATTAAAGAAGAATAAATCCCCTGAAACTTGCAAAACGAACCCACCACCGGTTACTGGTTATTCTTTCATTGATCTCTCGCAAATTTGAGGCAGTTTTCCAATGCGGGATCCGATCGTCGATAGTAGATGCGGACTGAAACGTCATCGTGAATGTTTTCGACCATTTGACGCAATTATTTGTGCTGCTCTGTTGGATAACCTCGTCAAATACGGAAAGTTCGGCCTAGTCTTTGAAGTGTCTGGACAGGTCAATGCCATCTGTCAACTAAACTGAAATTGTTTTACACCATTTTGACATCTCATTAACCTTTCGCCTACACATCCACGAGTTTTCGCTTAATTCCATCCTTCTCAAACATTGTCAACTATCAAATTAAATAATGCTTTTCATTTCTGATCTTTAAACTTTGTAGGTTCAAAGAAAAATTAAAAAATATTGCAGTCCAGGAATTTCTTTGATAGTGAAGATGATTTATATAAGAAGTAAAAAAAAATAAAAAATAATTTGACGAATTTCCAGGACGAACTTACAGAAAATTAAATAAAATCGAGTGTTATTTATCAGTTAAAGTGCATTGACTTTGAGGAATATTTTAAACCAGGGGTGCAAAACCTGAGGAAGTGAGGATCAATATTTTTATAAAAGTTCTGATGGAGGGCCACATGCTCCAACCCCTATTATATCTTACTAATTAATAATGAATTGATAATGTTGTTTATAATAATAATTAATAATACTTGTAATTTACGTAAATGTCTTACGAAATAATGATTTAACAGCGCCATTTATAATAACAATTAATAATAAATCTAACTTTACATTAACTTCAAATTATCAAAAAATGCGCTAGTTATGTTTTGTACCAATATTCCAATAGTAAAGTGTGACAGTTGCTGTTGCAAGTTATGATATTGGCAGCAATGGAAAGGCTCAAATTGAATTTTAAGTTTGACACTACCGGGCCGCAGCAACTGTACCGGCGGGCCATTGTGCACCACTGTTTTAAACCAACATTCATCCTCAGAATGATTAGCTAAAAAATGTCAAATCTCGATTAATTCAAAATTGAAGCAAATCAAGAAATCAAAAAAAAATTAAGAATTCACATTTGGAAAGATAATTTGATGGGAAAGTGGTTGAATGAATTTATTTATTTACTAGTTAAAATTGTAATAGACAAATATCACTTAAAGTTGTGAAAAAATTTTTTGAAGCGTATCATTAATAATCGCAGAATCTTAGTAAGTCAAGTGTTTGAGAAAAGGTTTAGGAGTGAATTCTTGCTTTAATATAGATTTAGAAAGCACCAAAACGAATTTTCTGGGATTTATTTTTGTCAGATACATGTAGATTCATGTCATTATCGTTAAAAAAATGTTTTTAGGTTAGTTTCTTTTAGTGTTTATTTAGTAATATTAGATACTCGTGAATTGTGTCGTAACTTTGTAATTTTATTAATTAATATTAGTGGTTGCTGCCAATAATATTTTTCCAAGAGTATAGAAAAAAAAATTATACCCAATGAAAATGCTCATTTTCCAGTTCTTGTCAACCCAAAGCGAATTCTGTTATAAAATGGCTTTTCTCTTTTGTTTTCTTTCGGAATGAAAACTCGTTCTTTTTTTTTAGTCTGTTGTGAAGTAATTTAGTTATGAATTCAGCGAAATGATCTGATTCTGGGAAACAGGAAAAAAAAAATCTCTTTCATTTATTTGAAAGATTTGTGATCACTTGTTTCACCTGCATCACTGTCTAAAATTATTGTTTTATTTCTGTCCTAAATTAAAACAAGTGTGATTTGTTTTTCTTATAATTTTCTAGCATTGAGTGCATTACACAAACCATACATTGAAAGTAATGTTTTATTAAAAAGGTAAATAAAAAACTGTAAAAGATAATCACTCGGATACGTCAAGTTTCTTAAAATATAAAGGGGAATGGATTATTACGAAATTGACTATTATATCTGTCTCTCAGACACTATCTCTTCAATTTCTTTAAAACTCTTACAAACATTTAACAAACCTATGTTTATTAAAGGGAAAGTACATTTCAAAAGATTCTTTTATAAAGTTCATAAAAGTTTTTATCGAAATGCTTATTAAAAATATTATCAAATAATGATTTAATCTCTGTACCTAAAAAGATATTTTAAATGTGGCCTGTTCTATTAAAGCAATGTATCGCACTTACCGTTGCAGAATTTCAATCGTATTTAGAGCTTCTTGTAGTTATTGCAGACACGTATCCCGGCAACTGCAAGTTCCGTGATCAACTATCCGTAAAAATCTACGATCAAACCTGAAATAGGTTCTTATAAAATTTAGAGAGTGCAGGGGAGCTGCAACCACTTGAACAATGCACCGAATTAGCTTTGCTATTTATGGCGGAGATGCATATCGACCACGTGGCCTTTGAAAGTCTTATGGGCCGACGAGGAACAGTGAATACACCAAAAATATGTTCTGAAACATCTTAAACGGACTAAACATAGTGAATACAATTGCCAAATATGAGTCTGAAACATCCGAATGGTGTGTTTGCTGAAACCCTACATTCCCACTATGTACAGCAGAACGGACTAATAGGGGCTGAAGGTTGTCCGTTTTAATGAAAGTCCGGTTTATAACAAATAATTCTGATAGGGGTGTAATGCAGCACGATGTACATCAATGAAAGTACAATAGTTAACT
>JAFIDM010000003.1:65938799-65952327 GCA_023159025.1 Thereuonema tuberculata
TATCCTGAGAAGTTGGAGTTAGATATTAATATTTTATTTATAATAATGGTATCTTTGAAATTCAAGTCATTTATTTTTAGTTGTTTTTAGCGAATATTTAATTTATAAGTACTCTGAAGGAAACGTGCTGTAAATGTCTTAAAGGAATACGCACCTCGTGTATTATTAGGAATTAATAATATATTTTTACAAATTTAATACTCCCGAACTGTTTGAGTTAAAATAATAACGTTTCGACGTTTTAGACTTAGGTTGAATTTTACTTCAGAAATGAAAGATTAAACGTAAAATGGGATATTTTTGATACATAAGAAGAAGACTAAGTTAAATTTAATATATTAATAACATAAAAGTATTTTGAGAGATTAGCTTCAAACAATTTTAATATTTGGATTTTTATTAATTGCTTATAAGCCCAATTTCTTAAAAATTAGTTATATCCGTTGTTGTGGTTACAAATTTCAAAATTTAGGAAAAAAAATATATATCTTTTCTGAAGACGCAATTATGATTGTAATTTAAAAACTTTAAATCCCACTAAGCTAAAATTTTAGAGGTAGATGCGTGACTTTATAAAGAAGATTCTTATTGATTTTAGTAAAAATAAGACAAATAGGCAGAACTTGGGCTAAAACCGTCCAAAAAATGCCAAAAAAATTATTTTTTTTAATAGATTACATTAAAAACTGGCATACCAATTATATATTGTTTTGTTTTTTATCTGTAAAAGGATTTCAATTTATTTCCGTATAAGCCAGGTAATTATAAAAGCAAAATCCCTTTTTTCTTATTTTTTGGTTTTTGTAGACTCATTAAAAGTTGCCGTTGTAGCGAACCGGAACTGCCTCCCACAAACCAATGACGAAATCTAATGAGAAAGCATTACTCACATCCGTATTTCTTTAAAAAAGCATAAACAAATTTATACGTAGCAAATCAAAAATATGAAGTATGAAGGTCTTCATTATGCGAATAAACTACCAATTTTTGCTAAAAATCTTTCAATTCATGGCAAAAAGATATTTTGAGTATTTTTTTTTTTTTTGATGAATCATTATTACAATGGTTGTGATATATAAAATCTTAAAGTACAGGGTGAGTTAAAATGACTTGAACGATTTCAAAAAATTCACGGTAAAAACTGCATCGAATACTTTAATAAATGAATTGTACATTTAGATACAGCAACTTTGAAAGTTTTTTTTCCAGATCTCACAATTGTTGAATATGAGCACCTTTCGTCACACGACAAATGTCAACACGGTACTCACATTCCTATCAAACGCGAAATAGCATGGGTCTTTTGAGTTGAATGATGCAACGTTAGACATAACTTCTGTTGTCTACCGTAACGTGGCGTTGTAGACAACATGGTTGCCACAGGAGAGGAGAAAGCGTTGTGTGTCTCGTCATGTTAAACTGAATAGCTGTTGCCACAGCTGGAGACCGACAGTGATAGATTCATTTTCAGTAAGACGGGGCATCATCTCATTTTCACATTGCCAGCACCTAAATGAACGATTGCTGAACGGTGGATCGGCCGTGCGGGTTTTTGCGATCATCAGTTGATGACGTGGCCACCCCGTTTCCCGGATCTCACTCCTTGCGAAGACTTCATATGGGAGTATGTTAAAGACACTGTGTTTGTCTTTTTCTCTTTCTCAACAGATCTGGGCGATTTGAAGATGCGCACCCGCGCTGCAGTTGCCACAATCGACAGACCCATGCTACTTCGCGTTTGGAAGGTATTTGAGTACCGTGATGGTAGTTATCGTGTGACGAAAGGTGCTCATTAATCAAAAGTTACGTGATCTGTAAAAAAAAAAAAAAAATCTTCCAAAGTTGCTGTATCCAAATACAAAATACAATTATTAAAATATTCAGTACAATTTTTACAGTGAATTTTTGAAATCGTTCAAATCATTTTGACTCATCCGGTATATAAAAATGAGTTTCTGTTCGTCTGAAACTATGCATTCTAACACCTTCTGGCTTAAGCTTTACTTCACCAAAAAAAAAAAAATATATTATTACAAAGGCAAATTGTTTCTTGGACCTAGAAAGCTGAAATGATGCACAGAGGTTCCCTTTATGATGTACACAAGGAATATATATATATAAACTCGGTTCATGGCGTCAGGTGCCGCCTTCCGAAAGAATCTGCAAGAACTCCATTCCAGGTCTTCCGGTCAAGGGTCCATTCCTCTTCCAGACTTCTAATCCTCATTGCTTTTTTAATATCGTCCATCCAAGCCTTTCGTGGTCTTCCTCGTTTCCTTTTTTGATTAGTTTTGTAATCAAAAGCGATTTTGGGCAGTCTTTCGTCATTCATTCTTTTAACATGACCAAACCAAATCAATTGTTTTCTTTGAAGATCGTCCAAAATGTTTCCTTTTATTTTCATCATTTGTTTGATTCTTTCATTTCTTGTTCTTTCTATTCTTGATACCCTGCATGATCTTCTTAGGGCATCCATTTCCACTGCCGCTAATTTCTTTTTTTCTGTCTCCGTAATTCTCCATCCCTCTGCCCCATATAACAAGATGCTCTTTACAATAGAATTGTATATATTATACTTTCTTTTCCTAGAGATCTCTTCACTCCACCAAATAGAATTTAATAGTTTTATAGCCTTCCTTCCTTGACAAATTCTGTTTTTAATTTCTTGTGAGTCTCTGCCTTCTCTATTAATGTCTACTCCAAGATACCTATAATGTTCACAGCTTTCTATTTTCATGTTATTATTTAGATTTAGGTCCGTCTCATTTCCTCCTATACATAGATATTTGGTCTTGCTAACGTTCATGTATAGTCCCCATTTCTCATATTCTTCCTTAATTGTTATCGTCATTCTCTCTAAATCATTTTTACTCTTTGCAATTATGACTTGGTCATCTGCGAACTGCAGAGTAAACATTGATGTTCCTTTCACATTAAGTCCCAATCCTCTGCAGTTTTCTTTCCAAACTTTTAATGCTGCTTCAACATAAATTTTAAAAAGTGTTGGGGAGATACAACATCCCTGTCTGAGTCCTTTATCTGTTATAAAGCCTTTTGATAATCTTTGACCTACTTTAATCTTTGTTTTTGATTGTCTGTAAAGTTCTTGAATTGCTCTAATAATATTAAAATTTATGTTTATTTCCTTTAATACATTCCATAATTTTGCGATTGGAACATTATCATATGCCTTCGTTAGATCAATAAACAGAAGATGAATTTGATTTCCCACCGCCATTTCCTTTTCAATAATTTGTTTAAGACAAAATATATTATCCATACATGATCTTCCTGCTCTAAATCCACTTTGTTCTTCACTTTCTTTCATTCTTATTTCTTCTTCAAGAAAATCTTTTAAAATTCGTCCATACAGTCTACTAAACGTTGCTGTTACAGTAATGCCACGGTAATTTTCACATTTTTGTCTGTCTCCTTTCTTATAAATTGATGTTAAATATCCAATTCTCCACTCTTCTGGTGTTTCTTCTCCGTTTAAACATCTTTCGAATAATTGTGTAATTAATCTTAGCAATTTATCTGTTCCATTTTTGATTAGTTCTGCTGATATTCCACCGGGACCACTTGCTCTTTGATTCTTTAATTTTTTAATTGCTGTTTTAACTCTCTCAAGTTCCAATAGTATAGGTTGTTGTATGGTATCAATATGTGTATTTTTTACTTGAAATTCATTTCTAGTTTCTGTAAGCAAAGTCTTATAATATTCTTCCCATTTCTCAACCGATATTCCTTGCCATGAATTATTACCTTCTTTTCTAATATTCCTTAAAAATTTCCATGCCTCTGTACATCGTCTTCCTCCTATATATGTCTCAATTTCTCTGCATTTTTTATCCCAGGATGTTCTTTTTTTCCCTATTACTAATTTCTTTGTGTCATTTCTAAAAGTTCTATAAATTTGTCTATCCTCTTCCTTTTTTGAACTCATCCACCTCAAATAGGCTTCTTTTTTCTGTTGTACAATCTTTTCAATGTCCTTATCCCACCAAAAGTTTTTTTGGGAATTTTTGCCTTTTCTTTTTTGTCCTAGTGCTTCCTTTGCAGCCTGGTGTAAAGATGATTTAATATGTTGATATAGTTCGGTTGTATTAGTATAATTCCTTTCTTCTAATTTTTCATCTAATCTTACTTGAAAAAGTCCTTTTGTACTCTCTTCTGTTAATCCTTCCAACATATATTCTGGGATATCAATATCGTCCATCTCTGTGGGATTTCTTTTCTCTCTAATTATATTAGCCGAATAAGGAAATGCAAGTCTTGCTCGCACCATAAAATGATCTGAGCCACATTCTGCTCCTCTCTGTACTCTGATGTCTAATAATTTTAATTGAGCCCTTTGTTTAATAATTATATAGTCAATAATTGTTTTAAGTTGTCTAGTATGCTGATACCATGTGTATTTATGAATATCTTTGTGTTTATAAAAACCATTTGTAATCTTGAGATCGTTAGTTCTGCAAAATTCAATAAGTCTTTCTCCATTATCGTTGACTACATCCTCTCCAAACTCTCCAACAATGTTATCTCTCTTCCTGCATCCAGTTCTTCCATTGAAATCACCCATCATTATAATTTCTCTTGTTCCTCCAATTTCATCAATAATTTCCTGCAGTTTTTGATAGAACATATTCTTAACTTCAATAATTTCATCATTATTCGGAGCATAAATTCCCAAAATAGTAATTCTTCTTCCAAAAATATCCATATTGATCTTTAAAATTCTTTCATCCACAGCATCAAAGTTCTTAAGATTTCTCTCAAATTTCTTTTTCATTAAAACTGATACTCCTCGTTTTGCTCTTTCCTCCTTTGGAACTCCTGAGTATAAATGAATAAATTCTCCAGTTTTTTCTATTCCTGATCATTTTTTCTTAGTCTCTGTTAAAACAATGAAATCGACCCTCATCGAATCAATCTCTTTCATTACATCAATCCATTTTGATCTAATACCTTGCACATTCCAGGTAGCCATAATCATAGTCCTTTTCCGTAGCCTTAGTCGCTGTCCATTAAAATCATCCGGTTTATTATTCTTGTTGATTCTTTTTGCGTGAGATATTTTTTACAAGAAATAGGGTGCAGGCCTATTGTCATAACCCCCAACCTGGAGGACCAGGGTGGTCATTTGGTCTGGCACCTACCCTTCGACCAAACCGGCTTGGGAGGCCCTACCAGTAGCTACGCTACCGCCGGCATAGCTCTCCGGGTCATTGGTGCACACAAGCCCCTCCACCACGACAAGGTAGACACACCATGGAGGAGTATATATATATATATATATTCTATTTTAACGTTTCACCTAAAGACATCAGTTTATAAAACTCTAAGTTTTAAGTTAAAATTTTTGAATTACTTTCTTTACACGGATTATTAACTTTAGACACAACTGAATTGAAATTCTTAGGGTTTTTTTTTCATAACTGCATCTGCGCATACATACACATTATTTGTAAGTCCACAGAGGAATCAATAGAATCTGATGTATTATCTACTCCTTTTGTCTTTTCTATTATCTTCAAAGATTCTTTTTAAATTGCTAATATCTATTTGACGAAGGATTGGTTGGTCTTCTGGAAAAGCAAAAATATCCCCCCCCTCCACATAACGCCGATTAGGCCAGTCTAGCGATAGACCCCCTATCACTTAAAGTGTCGGTCCCTTAAAATTTCTGAACAAATCTTTTTTATAAAATTCATAAACTGGTTTTGAGCCACAATATAAACAAACTGATTAACACAGCAGCAGAATAAGTTCAAACTCGAATACCTGCTATAATGATTAAAACTTCAGCTTCCTTGATAAGTTTTCGATTTACTCTGATAGATTCTGAATCAAAATTACGCTTATGATGGATATTTCTTTTATTAAGGATAAAACCTACGATGACATTAAGTCGCTTTGATGATGAGGTTAAAAAAAAAAAAATTGAAGTATATCTCCACGGAATTTCACTTTATTGATGATTTACTTTATTTTTCTTTCAAAATGGAATCATTAACAAATAGAAGTTAGTAATTTTCCTCATTGCTTTCGTGTGAGTTTTTTAAATAATTCCTAATGATATGAGATGTCACTGGGAAAGACATCCTTCACCGTCTGTTTGTACGATGCAATTTGAATCACAGTAATTTTCATTCAACAAATAAGTAAATATATTTAGAAAAAAGTAGGAAGATAGAAAGTTTTAAATATAACTTCAGAACTTTTATATAAATGTAATAAATAAATATAATAAATAGATAACTTTTATGTGTTTAAATATAAGGCTTAACGTAACAAATTAACCATGTTTAAATGATCTACAATGTATGCTTCCTAAATTTAATTTTCTAATTAAATTTAGAAGCAGTTCCTTCAGAAACGACTTAAGTATCTTCCTAAATTACTTATATTAAAAAGGTTTGTTTAAAGGATTTTAAAACTTTATAAATTACTTGTATAGTGTTGCAGATCAGAGCTTTTCAATTTTTTTCCAATTAACAATTTGCGATTCGGGAGATGTTAAAAATGTGTCCCTCCTACATTGGATTTAGATTCGGAAACTAATTTTGACATTTATTAAATCTGTAACTAATAAACGCTTTTTAAGAAAAATAGCGCAAGGGAAACCATTAAAAAATAATAATTTGTAACAATTTTGTTCTGTAAGAAACTATTAAAATATAATTTTAATACATATCTCTTTCATCTTTTGAAGTTAAGCAAATACTATTATTTAAACTTAATTTTAAAATTTTAATATTAAATATAACAATAAGTAATAAGTTTGTAGTTGAATGGCTGAACAATCTGTTTATTAACTAATGTTTGTATATTTGAATTTCTCAGCGTGAAAGTATCTCTTTGATAGACCTGATTTAAAGTTTTAAAACAGCAGATTAAGGTTATTTTTCATTTATTTTCTATAAAATGTTTATTTTCCCAATATCCAGTTTAAGCATTTGCTTGTTTAACTTCCGATGTTATTTCAATGTAAAAAGCAAATAATTCAAGGGAGACGTAATTCAGGGACAGCTTTAGCTTCGTCGTAAAGGTAATAGCATCTCTTTGCTGTCATCGCTGCGCCACCTGGCGAGGCTAAGATTCTTCAATTTACGGCGCGGATTGAGAATTGAGAGACAGATGAAACGACAGACCTTTTCATCCCCTCCCTCCTTGTAAGATTCCATTTCAGATTGTCCCACTTCAATTTCCACAGTCGTCGAGAAAAAGATCTCCGCCTTTCGGGCGGAAAACGAACGACCTTTGGACGAGTGAGTTTCTCTCTTCTTATTTCTCTCTATTTGCTAAGTTTATGGATTCGAATCGGTTACAGCAGCAGTTTAATGGCTCGTTTCATTCACAAGCAAAAGGAAGTAGAAAACATTCCAGTTCCACTGTCTTCTGCAAACCCTCAGTTCTTCTTCATCTGCTTCATTTTCATTGACTGGACAAAATTGTTGTGTCTCTGGAAAGGCAAGTCATCGTAATTTCGACAAGTTTTTGAGTTGAAGGAATCATTTTTCACATTTCTTCTGACGGATGTTGGGATGATTTGGTGGATTTTCAGTAATTAATCTTTAGTTATTTTCTCCGGAGGACTTTTGACGTTTGTCCACTTTCTTTTTTAATAAATTAATCTTTCATCTTTTCAACATCTTCACATTGCTAGAAACCTTTGTAATATTGAGTTTATTTTCTTTTTACTTTTGTTAGAAACCAATAATAATGTATATGTTTATGGAATCTTTATTTTTCTATCAGTGTATTAATCAATCTATCTATAAACCTGAACATTTAGATGTTTACGCAGGACTTTGACCTACTGGGGTCAAATTATGCTGAATACTTCCTTAGAACTCAAAATAGAATGTATTGTTTTCCATTCTAATGGTGTTTCTTTTTTCTAACCCTTCTTTTGCTCAATCTTAATACTTCTCTTTACGACGTGAACCATTTAATAGAATTCACTCCAATAAGATAAAGGAAATACACTGGACAAAACTTTGGTTTTCCAGGACTGTGTCGAAGAACCAAAGAAAAGTTTGTAGAAGAGTTTCTTTCTTTGTATGTTTGTTGTAAAATTCTGTGAAGTAGAAAGTGTGAATTTGAAAGAGAAAACATGCAAGAATTAGCTCTTCACCATGGAGAAACTGTAGGGTATAGAATAAACTGGAAAATCCTGTAGATTCTATATCAGGAAACCCAAATATGGATTCACCAACATCAGAGAAATGTACAATGAAAAGAACATTAGATTAGCTCTAGGAAAATTAAACAACGAACGTTAAACAAGATCAAAATATACTTGATTTATGGAAATGTTTCAGTTTTCAACCTATATATTGTTAAAAAAGATTTCAAAAGATATCTCACAATGATCATATTCTTTTCTCTAACATCAGGAATTATTATAGTTAATAAGTAATACATTTTAAAGTATTAAAAATGTATTTTTATTCACTTCGGCTCAACTTGTTGATTTGTTCAATTTGTGATCAATAGCATCAGGAATGACTTATAATGGAAACATTTGAACAGTCAATGAAGTGGAAATAGCTGTTATTCTATAGAAATTTGGGCTATCAATTGTGCAATTCGTTGCTAACTTTAAACACATTAAATATACAAATAGATATTTTAAAGAAGTACTTCTTTACTACTATGCTAATACCAAGCTCTTTTTCCTGTAAATGATTTCAAATGGTGTTAATATTTATTTGTTTACTAACTACTTGTACTATTATATATTGACACTTTCACGTTAATTTACAAAATAATTCCTCTTTGGCAATTTCCTTTTACTAAGATACGAATCTTCTTTCTTCTGTATAGTAAGAACACTTGGATTTAATGCATTTCTCTCTTAGGAACTCAGATTAGTAGTTTTATTCTAGTAGCTTTGATCTTATCCAAATAAGCTTTGGTAATACATTGATTTCTTCCTCTTTTTTTAAGTGATTATTCGGCAAAGATTTGCCGAAATAAAAACCCATTTGAATTTTTTTCAGATAAAATCTCGTTGATTTCAGATTCAATCTATTCCAATGGAAATGTGCTGGAATTAGCATCTACTACCTTTCTTTAAATGAGCCTCTGCTAAAATTACCTTCAAAATTAAGAATGTAAAGAAAAGCTTTCTGATATCCTAAATAGTGATTCTGTTTTGGAGACTATAATATTTATAGTCAAGGTATTTAACATAATACTGTTGCCTGCTTCATTACTTACAGTTAAGTTAATCTCACTACTTATCTGCTAATCAAAAGGAAGCTCGAAGAATTCCTTGCGTATCATCTTTATTTGGGAGAATTTTAGAACTTGGTTATCTCTGTATTTGATCAGGAAAACTCAAAAGTATTTATTCCAGGAAGCTGAAATTTTAAGATAAGGTAAAATGAATTTGTTGTAGGTGCTCTGTTGATTATTGAGTGGATTCTTATTCTGCCTCTACAGTAAATTATTGCGACCGGAATAATTATTATTCCGACCGTATTATTATTGCGACCGGAAGTTTTAATGTTTGAATCGAATTAGTTTCCGACAATTATTTGAAATTAAATCGTTACAACATTTTCAGAGTAAGCACTACAAACAATGTTGTAATTCCAATATCTATTCTGATATTGCCCCTTTGATTGATGCTTTATTTGATCTCCAATTTTTAATGTTCAATTACAGTATTTACAAGCAATCCCTGGGTCTCTTCATGGTGTCGGCTTTAATCGCCGAAATCTGCAAGACCTTCATCGAGGACACGGCCTTCATTTTATTTGATTAAGGGAATATCCACTTTATTATCGCTACATAGATGATTTGGTGTTTTATACCGATTCATCCATTTAGTATGGGATCCGTAATATCATGCAGGATACTCATGATGGCATTAATTTTACCTTTGAGCAGCAGTTTAATAACAGTATTACCTTTCTGGATGTTCTTGTTCCCGGAGATAATAACTTAATGCTTTTCATATATCTGTTTTTCGAAAATCTACAAACAATGGAATTACATTATTTTTTTTTTATTCTATTCCCACCTCTTTCAAAATTAATATCATTAACATGGCGGTTTCGCGCGCCTTTAGGTTCTCAAATTCTTTATCTGCTTTTGATTCTGAAATTGCACTTGTTAGATCGATTCTCCTGTCTAAAGATTATCCTCGTATTTTTGTTGACACCCACATCGCCAAAGCTTTACATAAAATTTATACTCCTCCAATTTCCCCCAGCATCTTATTAACTATGTATCGGTCCCTTTTCATCGCAGCCTCTATCCCGTTCTAAAAAAGTCTTGAAGCCTTGCAATAGAACTTTAACTGCTTCTGCCAATAATTCTATTCATAATTTCGTTAATTCTCATAATCGATCCGTTCGGCCTGTTAATCCTCGAGGGATTCTTTATGCTCTCCAGTCTACTGATGTCGTTATATTGGGGAAACCCGCCAGACCCTCTCCAAACGGATCGCACAGGATTTGGCAGTTGTCCGCAACGCTGACTGTAATTACTACACAATGATTCATGTCCTCTATTTCCACATCTTATCCCGGTGGAACAATTTGAGTTCGATAATTTTCATTATCACCACGAAAAGCAAGATCACTTTCTGCACTACCTGAACGGACATAGAACTTCTATGCGTTGTCCGAAAGGATCTTAACCTGCTCATGACTGTAGTGACAAATGTTTATCTACGGCTGAAGGAAAACAATGAAGGGATTATTGGCCTTAAAGCCGCGTAATTAAGTAATTCTTACTTTTTGAATTGAATTCCTTCTGAATGTTGTGTGGAAGAAAATGTGATTTACTGAGATGGTGTCAAAATGAGATCGGTCAAGAGATATTTTGAAAAACTTACTAAAAGAAAATCTCATTGGAAGCCCCTAGGTTTTTATTTTAATTGTTATTTCGTACTAATTATAACCATTCTTTTTTTATAAAAGTTTGTATGATAATTGAACTGAGAATGATTTATAGCTATAAATTCCAAATCTGTAAATATCATAAAAATATTGTAATAAATAAGAAGTTTTTCGTTTTTTATTACATCTTTATTACTCAGCTTTTTTTTCATTATTTTCCTATAAATAAAAGGAGGATAATGATTTTAGAAAGAAGATTTTTATTGTTTTTTATTTATATATTTATGCGGCTTTTCTTAGTCACATTTTAGTCACACCAACGATAAAGAAGTTTTCAAAGAATAACTGACGTAAATGTTCCACCAAAATTTCGTAGAACCGAGTTAACAGCCTCAGCAATCGTGTTTTAGATTACATTACTTATGAAGTGAGTTTCCACATTATAATCCGTTGCCCCAAACGAAAGGAATCGTCTTTTTTTACGACACACACTAACTTCTTAATGCTGATGGCTTTTTCACGTTTCTTTGGTAATTAAATTATTTACACCCTCAAACCGCATCGAGCACCTGCTTTTCACAAACAAGCCGATGGGCGATGAAGAAGACTCATTAAGCAAGAATTTCCCCTCGCAAAGGGCTTAGAGGTGGTTCATTTCGCTTGCGGAGGTGGTGTGAGGTTTCTGTTGCGTTCCTCAAGGTGAATTCACTATCCCTTGCGGTGAAATAAGAGACAGAGCGAGAATCGGAAATAGTTGACTGCGGTCTGTCTGCCCCCACAGGAATAGTTTTCAAACTGGGTTGTTTGGTTAGAAGTGGATTGGTTACAACCAAAACAGCGCTTGAATGCCTCCCTTTGCAGGAGTCTTATCCTTCCCAGGAAGAATTTATTGGTTTTTGAATTCATTCATTACATATAACATTTTAAAGTAAAGTAAATATAAGGAGTAATTATGTGGCATATTTGTATTATTATTAACAGACTTGAAGGGCAATTGTTCTATGTATTGGAGTAGCCTGTTACCTCTAGCATATGATATCTGAGTCTGATCCTCGCAACTGCGGTGGCAAGGGACTAGTCTCTCCCGCACTAAATGTGTAAAATAGACGAAAACTGGGTTTAAACATGGGATTAAAAGATAAGTAATCGAATTTTACTAATAAGCTTGGCAAAACAAGCAAATAAGTTTTTATTCCTTTCTTTATTCTCTTCAGAATCTTCAACAGGTTACAATTTATCACAGCCTCTTTAAGCTGACACAAAATCCAACCATTTTATTGAACAGTGACCTGCTTCGGAGTTATTTACTACGAAGACGCAAGGAAACCGTCACCTTTGGAAAAACTCTTTTGTTTAAGTAATTAGTATCAGAGACTGGAGGTTCCCAAAACCTTTTTTTCTTTACAATTTTTTTTATTTCATTTCAAGTTGACCTCATGTCTTTCAACAGCTTCAAGACGATGCAACATCTACAACACAGTGAGATAATTTTATATTATTTCCGAGATAATTTTGTAAATACTTTTTTGTAAAAGTATATTTGCATGATTGAAAAATCATAGTCGTGTAAGAAATGCACACTGAAGAGGCAAAACATCACAGATATGGGTAATGAGGAGTTGACACTGGGAAACACATCAAACACAACGCACCCAATTAATTGGCAGATATGTGAGCTACCCAGCAGTCGACGAACCTTAGCGACTATGATAGTACAGGCATTGTCGGCACCAGACAGATGGGTCATTTTATCGCCTAAGTGTAACTACTGATTTTTCTATCGATTTAACTACGGTTTTGAAGGCAACCATACTCGCGAGTATACCATCGATGGACGTACAACCGCTTTGCGAGCAAGCTGTGGCCACCCACACACCATTGATGACCAGGATCGACGTAGGCTATCTCGGCTCGTACAGACACCAGAGGCAACGGCGTAGAATCCAGTTTCAATGTCAGGTAAACTCTTAAGCTGTAAGAGCTGATGCCACTGTTGACTGCTTGTCACTGCACCTCGCAAGCTGCCGGGAATACCAGAACTGGATCTGGTGTGGTGAGATGTGTACAGTCCCATTATTAGCTGTACCCATCTGATAAGAGGTGTGGCGTCGACAGCGTGAGGCTATGCCCCGTCCTCCCAGTTCGGCTTTGTTCAAGGACAGTTCTGTGAAGGTTTGGGGAATCTTCTCTTGGGACACATGAACGGTCCTTAAACGCTGTGAAAACATCAGAATGTGTCAGCTGATCATCTATTTTACGGCGTATTCTGCAGCGATAGTGTGTTTCAGCAGAACAATGCACTGTCCCGTCCCGTTACAACCCCAGCATAGCTCGAGGAACACGCATTAAAGTTTCGGACCAAGGACCCCGCATTTAAACCCAATCGGACATCTCTAGAATGCCGTTAAGCAGGACATCAATCAAAGAATCTAGCACCGACTTCTGAGTTGTAGACAATGCTAGAAAAGACATGGCTGACCCTACATCCGCAATGTTTTCAAATGTAACGCTTTTTTAACACAAAAAAACAGCAGTATTAAAAATAAAAATGATAAAAATGTAACTAATTTTAATTTGTCTCGAATGAGAATCTCAAAAGAATAAAATTGAATCAAATTATCAATGTAATTTTTCGTCATGTATAAAAAGGTTAAAACAGAACGTTTCAG
>JAFIDM010000003.1:65957327-65980561 GCA_023159025.1 Thereuonema tuberculata
AGTTTGGCTGGCTGAGGAGTCCTAATGAGGACGAAACGGTCCGTCCCTGTCTCTTCCCGATGACAACTCAAGGTGCGAATCCTAACTTTAGCTAAGTGCCGTGGTTTGATATCTAACTTATAATTATTCCGGCACGTTAAACTTCTTTTATTTATTGATCATTGACTTTTTGATGATATTCGGAATTAAAGTGTCTTTAATCTTTGTATGCCACAATTGGACGACTATTAAAAATAAATCTCGAATAATGCTGAAAGAGAAAAAAAAAAGGGGGCGGGGTTATAGTAGTCATTATTTTTTTTTCCAAGAAAACTAGAGGAAACTATTAAAAAAAACACAGAACTGGTCACTTTTGACCACAAAAAAATTGTCTGTGCGAGTTTGATTTTTTTTTTCCTATTGCTCTTTATTTTATGTTGGGAAACCTGAATCTGAAATCCTTTTGTATGTCTCGAAACTTTGTAGAATGAGTTGAAAGTGATTGTGACTTACAAAAAACAAAAATGGAAATATTAGTCTTGTGAAGTCCTGAGAAAAGCTTTCAGATCTACATCAAATATTTTAACTTCATCGAGGAAGCATTTTTTTGTAAATCAATAAAAAAAAAATAAATAACGAAAGCTGTTAAGTTAAAGTTAACCCTATTCAAATTAAAAGTTTTAATTCCCTTCCTTGGCCTAAGGATTAAGTACGTAAACCACTGTCATTTTGATCAGTCTTTTTAGACAGTGTCAGTTCCTCATGTATATTCCTTTGCTCTGTAGCTGCTCAGTTACCATTATCGTGGGTGCTTGAGCAATCACTTATTTTTTTATATTATTTTCTGATCTCCCTGTGGATCCAAATCAGCGCTTTTAGAAACCCAATATGAAAGAATTTTCTCTGTTATATTTATTTAGTAATTTTAAAGCTTTAAACGAAACCCATTCGTTTGGTTCTGTGTCTCCGTTGCTTTGTTAGCTTTTTAGAAAAGTATAAGTAGATAAAATGAATTCGTAATTAAGGACTAAATATTATTGTAATAAAAAGGAAGACTATAGAACATCTATCCAGCTATTACCCAAACCTTTGACAACTAATTTAATCAATAACTGATATTTCGAGGCAAAACAATGTCTTCCACAATTGCTTTAGCCATTCGGTTAATAGATTAGTAAGGTTAGGCAAATTTGTTGAATGCGTAAAACCTATCTTTTCTATCTTTATAAGAATTCAGAAAAACGCTACATTACAAGTACATTCGCATGAAGCTATTTTAATCTAATTATTTCTTCCGAAATAACACGTATAAAGGATTTTCAGAAAATTATTTCTTATATTACTACTGATATTCTATAAGGTTTTTCAGCTAAGTTTTGTTTGTTATTAATAGTAGTAATAATAAAAAATATTACTAATTATAGGCAGTATATAGTTTTCCAAGTGTGTATATATCTCTTTAAGCCTTCCAATAAATACATTCATTTATGTTCCTAGCAATGCATTCATTTTAATTTTCTATCCCTCATAATATATAATTCCTCTAAAGTGTGGCCGGGAAGTTCCCGTACCCTTTAATTGATAGCCATATTTTAAGAAAATATTTACATATTAAGTGTCCAATGCGTCTGTGTTCGCCATCATGCTGAACATACAAGGTCATATACCGCAACGTCCTATTTAACAGTTTTTGGAGCATGTCCGGTGTAATGGTTCGAAATGCATCCTCAATCTTTATGTGCATTGCGCATTTTTTTATGCGTAGCATAACGACGTTCAGACACGAAGCCCTTGATGATTCCCCACAATCAGTTGTCAGACGTCGTGAGGTCAGGACTTCGTGGTGGCCATTTCAATGGAGCTGGCAATGCTGGAGTATCGCAACCAATCCAGCGTCCTGAAAACTGTTCATGAAGAAACCCGCGCACAGTAAGAGCGAAGTGAGCAGGTGTCCCGTCCTGCTGTAGCCATACGCATTCCAAGATATCCGCGTCTTCAAGCTGAGGGATTAACCATGTTTGTAACATGTGTCTGTCACCTACATTCTAGTGTGAACGATTGAAATAACATTCAATACCAAATATTTACATTTATTACTATATAATAGAGGGTACGGGAACTTCCCGGCCACACTGTAGTGTTATTAATTATTCTGCTTATCCGAATTTGAGTATATTTTAAAAATACCTACAAATTGATTAAAAGAAGATTAATGATTAATGGTTAATGACCAAATATGTATAATAAGTTAATATAAAGAGAAAAAAATACACTGATAATTCTCAGGATTTTAATGTCTGTCAACCATAACATATTTCTGTGTTCTTTTATTTCGCATTGTAAAACTTCCGAAATAACTTTACGCACTTGGTTTTTCCTTGAAATAAATCGAATAATAATTGGGATTATTGAACTTGAGGATTAGTATATCAAATTTCAAGAAGATTCCTACGCCCAATTAAAATTTTGATTGGGTGGAAATACACACGGAATTATAGATATCACCTTCCTTAGGAATGAAAGACCAACAAATATTTTTGATGTTTGTAGATAAGTAAAAATATTTTATAAAATATAAAAAAATAAAAAAAAGTATCTGTAATAAAAAAATTTATTAAAAACTTCTATAATAAAATTTTTGAATTCAAAAGATTTTATGTTAACAATTTAGAAATTGACTTGAATTCTACTTTTGCTAAACAACAACTTCCTGTTGCTGCACTGACACGAAGAAGTTGATTCCTTCGTTAGTGGATGTTGTGTCGTGAATATTTCATGAGCGATCAACGACTCGCTGTTTCTCCTGGACGCTGTTTCTCCTGCAGCTTTATCTTTTACCAGGAACCCGTTCTCGTTTGCAGCCACAAACCAACGCATCAGTGCCAGTCAAAACGACAACGAAAACACTCGATTTCAGCTTGAGAATCCGAAATCCTCTTGGTTCAATAGTACTCGAAACAGATCTATCACTTGCGTATTAGCATCATTGCACTCATCGCTGTTAAGAGACTCTGGTTGTTTATTAGGAAATAAAGAATTACTTTAAATTACAGGCAATAAATGTGCTACAGTTTTGCAGTGATGATTTCTTACTAATATGTTCAGTATTTTATAATTAATTATATATAACTTCATTAATTTCTGAAAAGGAAATATTGTAATTTTAGGAAAAACCCATTAAGTAATAATGAAGTGATAATATAGAAATCTACAAACAAGTAAATCTAAAAATATAAACAATTCGAATAAAAACGTATTTTTTTTTTGTTTGCTTTGTTTCTGGAACTTTTATGACTCTTATTCATGATGAGAAATATGGTCTAAATACAAACAGAAAAACTAAAACTACTTAAGAATTACAAATGAAGAGGCCATTATTTTGCTTAATGTTATCACTTTAATGATTTTGATACTAACAAGGGATCCCGGCAACTTAGATACGAGATTATTTGATAAAAAGTGGTTGTTTGGATAAATCTCGGTCTCTGAATCTCGTTTTGTAGCCGTTTGCCCTAAAGATTTGTAGTTTGACCTGTAGCGCTATCCAAGGTCAAACTGCATCAACGAGTAAGTAAGTGAGTAGGATCAAAATAGGAATTACATGTTTTTCTGTAAGCTCCATTACCACTGTAAAACAATAATTATCTTATGAATCTAAAACTTATCACTATTAATTAATCACTATGTCTATCCTGATTCTTTGTACTCAAATGTAGATATAGATCCTGGGCTAAAATAAACCGTAATTCATGGTTTATGAAGGTATTTGACAATTTTTTTTTCTTCTAGACACTTTGAAACTCTACTGTCAAACTGCCAGTCCCGAAGAACACCCACTAGACAGCAATGGATGAACAGCAAAATATGAAAGAAAGGTAAGCACTGATTGTTTTCAAGCCGCTCAACTTAATAAGCAAGATTGAATATTTTGAAAGACCAATTTTTTTTTATTCCCTTGTGGTACAGTTAAGTTTTCAAAAAATTCATATATATTCTTAATATTCAGGATATATTCTTAACATATCTTCATAATTATCATTTGTGAGAGAGACGGAAAAAAATACATTTATGAGAGAGACGGAGAGAATTTTCCAATTAGTTCATTTTTCAAGAAAATAAGATTAAATAACAAAATTAATTAAAATAAATCACATTCCCACGGTTAACATCTTTTTTTTCCATCCCAAAGTATATGTTTTCCGAAGCTTTCTTCTATAAATGTAGTAAATTTTTCATTCTGAATTCACCATAAATTTTCATGTAGAGAAAAATCGAAATAATGGGTTTCAGAAAACCCATAAGTAATATTTTGTTAGAAGAGTTTTCCAATCTATATAAGTCTTTTCTCACCACTGATGCCCAATAAAAATATTCCGGATCCATTCTTAATTGAATTCTAGAGTTTCGCGGGTTCCAAGAGGAATTTGATTATGTTCTGTTTCTTTAATTCCGTTAAATTGCTATTTTTCTTTGAGTAACAACGTCAGTAAAAATAATCTCATTACTTAGTATCATTTTTTGGATAGTTTTTATTGTAATCATTCCTTTTTTTTAAAAAAAGGAATTATTACTAAAAATTTATTGTTCGAAAACAAACATAACCGTTACTTTTTACATCAAATACTATTCGTTTTTTTATATTCTTCCATATTTTAGGGAACCGGAACTTTTAGTCTCGATTTCAGCGCATGCGCTTCTTTGTCGCCTATCTAATGAATTGCTCTATTTAAATATTTTTTTCTTCGTTACAGGAATTCACTATAAAATTTCACTTTCAAAAGTTCAGTTTTTTCTGTTGCATTAAATAAATAGTAGAAAATATTTTGTCTTTTATGTAAATATGCTTTTGTTAACACAAGAAATCTACTTTTTAAAATCAAATGAAATCAAATTTTAAAATCAAATGAACTTACTTATTAGATAACTTTTATTTATATTTCCTCTTAACTTTAATTTAATCTAAGTAATTTTTTAATTAAGTTTCTTTCTTAAATTGAACTGTTCCAATAATAAAAGTTTACTTGAAATTATCTTATTTTATTATTCCAATTTAAATATTATCTGTTGATTCTTAACCGTTTCTCATCTTTAATCAAATGAAAAACACTTTACTTCTAATAGACAACCTTTATAAAAGTAAAATATAAAAAAACAACTCAGAGAAATAGGAATTCTCTAATATTTTCCCGATTTAAATTCATCAAGACAATCTGCTACATTTCGGCTTCTGGTCTTAAACAAAGCACAATCAGACCTTTATCTACAATAATATCATCTCATTAGCAGAGAAAATATGTGGCACTAACAAGCAATCATCGTTATTGTTATCAAACAAAAAATTGCTGTTTGTACCACTTTTGAAATACCGCACGGAAATCACAAATTGTCCAGGCTTTTTCTATAAAAATAACTGGGATCTGAGTATTGGACAACGTAAAGCTACTGTAAGCTAATTAATTAAGAGGATTAGGATTGCATTGCTTAATTTTGTAATAATCTTGCTTAAAGTATAATTTTTTGGTTTTGGATAAAAATATGAAATCCTAAACGAAAGTCACTATTAATCATGGTAAGGGAAATAATCTTGATTTGAAATAACTACGAAAGTGAATTCTTTATGAACTATAGAATAAAACAATGGTATAGATTTAAAAGCAATGAACACTAGTTTTTCCCTTCAAACGTTTGATTCAGATCGTATAATCAGAAAACGCATTCTTACCAGAGAAATGCGATCTGTTTTTCTTAAGGATGTTGTTGAATTTTCCATAACTTACCACACAAAGGTTCATTGTAGTGCAAAAGTGAAATGATAAGTTTAAGAATTCCCGTATTATAATACCTGTGGAATGATATATTCCAAAGACATC
Organism: Thereuonema tuberculata; assembly: GCA_023159025.1. Lineage (NCBI taxonomy): Eukaryota > Metazoa > Arthropoda > Chilopoda > Scutigeromorpha > Scutigeridae > Thereuonema > Thereuonema tuberculata. Next base: position 65,963,177 of record JAFIDM010000003.1, read on the forward strand.
TCAAGAGTTTCTGTCTCTCTCTGAAAAGAGACGCTTGTAGTTCAAGTGTAAATCAAGTAAAAGTGAACCTAAATAGAAGCAGATCAGTTGTAGATGAAAGCAACTGGGAATGGAATTAAGCTGAACAAAATATTGCTTCATTATTGGCAACCCTTAAAATATTGTCTTTAATTTTTATTTTAAGTTGCGAACAAGCGTAAAGTCTACATTTACTTTTAATTTACAATATTTGTCTCAGGGGCGTCCATTAATTACGTGAGCTCAAAAAGGGGGAGGGGTCCAGCAAAATCTCACCAAATCTCGTTTAAAGGAAGGGGATGTCAATGAAAATCTCCCGTCAACTTTTTAATTCTGAGAATATACATATTATAATAGATTTTTGGACTTTTGGATTTTTTTTGAAATCTCCAAGGGGCAGTGGGGGGGGGGGATCCAAATTTTTTAAAAATCTCTTCTCGTAATTAATGGACGCCTCCTAATATAAAAAGGACAAAATTTCCATTTTTTTGAAAAAAATAAGATTGAAGTAAATCCACATTGTTTACTTCTATAAATCCGATTAGTTTGAATCCTACGAAAACAAACTAATGATTGATATGCATTGTTTCGGTTTAATGGTTTTCTATGGAATATTTTGTTCTTTCGGGAAGTGGTTTTTCAATAAGGACCTCCACAGATTTTTATTTTGAAGTTAAATTGCCTCTTGTCCATCAACATGCATGTCAAATTTCAAGAATATCCATTCAATGATTCAGAAGTTAGTAGGAGACGACTTATCAACATCTGACTTGAGTGCACGTTAAATAAGCCTTGTTTTCCAAAAAAAAGTGACTGAAGAAGATGACAAAAAAACAAAACAAAAACTGAATCCCAATAAAAACAGCTCGTGGTCTGCTTTGAAAACAGGAATTATTTTTAAACCTCTTGTTGTAATTATGTCGAATATTGCTGTTATTTTGCTTTTTTTTGTTAGTAAATCAATTTCTAACTGAGTTCAGCGTATTTAGGTTTGTAGTGAATTGTTTTATATTTAATTTTGAGAATCGAGATTCTGAACGTCATTACTTGGCGTGGAAGTTTATATTCTATCTATTCTAATGAAAGTTTGCATTGAAACTGAAATTTTCTGGTTTATTTACGTCCTTATCTATTCATAGAATATTATTATGTTATTCTCTGCTTGAGGCGAAGCTAAACTTTTAAATAATTTTAAGTTCGAAATAAACTCGCTCATATGGAAAAGTCTACAAGATAATTTCGGCGAACCAGAAAAGGATGTTTAGTTATGATTTTCGCATTCTCATTATAATTAGTTCCCTTAAGTAATCAAACTAATTGACCCATAAACATCTGTGAATTCTCTTAAGAGATTTCCGTGAACCGTTAATTCAGAAATGAACATTAATAAGAATAAAATGCGGCAGAGCATGACAAGTCCATTAGTCCACATCAGGCGCTAGACTTACTTGTCACTTATGTGCGATTAGAGAAGAAACTATCTTGACCACATCTAAGTTAATACCTACATTGTAAAGATATCTATCCAAAGTGTTTTCAGGGAAACTAGGTTTGAGTATTACTCTATTGAAATTAAAATAAAACAAATATTTAAAAGTGCTTCAGTAATAGCCGTTAAGTAGCCATTATACAAAACTTAACAAGAAACAATAGATTTGACAGTATATGTAATATATCTGAATCTGGCAAATACATACAAAGATACAATACATTAATCAGTTCTCCAAGCTATTAGTAAAACACAAAATTAGTAAAACACAGAAAATTGAACAATTGTATGAAATATCAAAGTTTAAATAAGACCCATTTTTAATATTTATGCCATTATGGTTATTATTTATTGTTATTATTGTTATGCTGTGTTGATGTGATTGATTTAAATCAGTTTGAATTTTCACAAACAAAACGTTGTTTCAGTTTTTACAGAAAAACAATAGATAACCTTGAATTCGAAACAAAATTTTTCTTTATCTCTGAATAAAAAAGATGTGATTATATGGGGACCAGCCAGAGAATGGCTTTGACCTTCATAGAGGACAATGATCTCTTAATCATTCCAGGACTTAAGAGAATTATTGACAAAGGTTTGCCTCGCTTGAGAGTCGCCAATCAGAAGCCATAAACTTTCCCGCCATAAACACTGACATTAACAATCGATTCAAATTCTACCATCGCGCCATCTGGTGCCCACGGTCGTTCTCTGATTTGCTCCACTATAGTTAAATTCATCGTCTCACATCTTCCGATTTCTCTGTCAGGAGTAACTTTGTTTCCTGCTAAAGGACTTTTCAATTTCTTTTCCTTTTTATAAAAATCAATTCTCGTAGACCAGTACTACAGGATTAGAAAAGACTTTTAATCAACTGCTTTTTTTTTTCTTTCATGTACGAGATATCTTTTTTTTTAAAGTAAAGCAATGATATTTAATTCATATTTATTAATAATTATTATTTGCTCAAATTTTCGCCTCAACATACTATATCCGGTTTAAACCTTCCCCTTCGCAATCTTTAGATTTTTCATTTACCATCTGAATTCCCAATCCTGAATTCGCTTCAACACTTATTGTTAGTAAAACTTTGCTTTAAACAATAAGCCGAGCATTAACTTTCTTTTTTTTTTTTAATTTTTATAGATTTTTTTAATAAATGAATTTTTAAGCTAAATCTCTTCTAAAACCTGCAGAACAAAAACTAAAAATGTAATACAAATTATAAACAACTTCTTTAACTTTAATGAGATATTGACTTTTTAGTTAACGTATCACCACCAAAAAGCTACTGAATGGATTCAGGTATTCCAAAACCCCGAGGAAAATGGGTAAAATGCAGAGATCACTTTATAACTTAAGACGAAGATCCATGTATTTAAACAAATTCAATAGAAATTGGAATGTATTAACTAACAAAGCGGTTAGTTAAAAAAGTATAAATAAATTATTATTTGTCTAAGTAATTTGTCTAAATAATAGTTTTCCTTGGACTAATTTGAACTGTTTTGCAACTTTATGGTGAAGATAATGTTTTTTTTTTTTATTTTTAACTGTATTTTCTTCAGGATTCTTAATAATAATTATCTTCATAATATTATATCTTTGATAATTAGTTATTATATAAAAATTGATATTATTAATTTTACTTCTTTTTAGAAATGAAAAGTGAAAAAAGAAATATTTGATGAGAAAAATTTAAGTCGTCCAAAATATTTGAGATTCTGACAAATGGGCAGTGGAATCATTAGTCAATTCAACTGATGATGAAAACGTAATCTTTTCATAAGTATTTAATAGAACATTATTAAAATAATTAAAATAAATAATTCAGATTAGTTATCAACACAATCTCAATGAAATAAAGCCTCTTAAGCGAGGGATTTTTTTCTCTCTGCTTTTGTTAATATCAGGACTTTCTGGCGCCATATATCTGTGGATGCCTTTGTTGTCAACTCACGTGAAATGAATAATTTATGAATGTGCACCAAAAATAAGCAGACTTCTTCCTACAGTCGATTAGCTATGCCATTTGCACATCTCCCCATTGAATTTTCTAGAAAAAAAATAATGGTTTTGGGGTAAGATAATCAGGAAGCTCAGTTTTCTACAGATCTCAAGAGAGGCACAACTAATAATTATATCTCTCAATTGAATTTTCCAGTTTAATCTGAGTGACCTGCAAATTGAATAAGGGAAGATAATAGAGCCACAAATAGAGAAATATTTTTCAGAAAAGTTGACTACTGTAAAAAACAAAAAACAAAAAAAAAACATGTAAATATTTCTCATCAATCAGACTAGTCTTGTGGGATTTACAAGCAAAAATTACTGAAGAATAAATTTGTTTATAAGTCTTACTTTTGGAAAGTCCTGTTTCAACATTTATATTTTACTAGCAACATTTACTACCAAAAGAGCAATAAGGGGATAAGTTAGCATTATTGTGAAAGAAGTTATCGCTAATAATAAAAGTATGGATGAGTTTTAAGATAATAATGAAAAATAATTTAGACATTAAAAGGTAGATCAAGACATTGAATAAGAATAAGAATTAACCGTCTTACTTAATAAGTTAATCAAATACGGCTAAATTAATTTTCAATTAACTGATAGACATAATACTGAAAAAAGCAGTATCTCAATTTAGTCTTGGTAAAGAGCTTCCATTTTTGTTGAAAGCTGTTGTATTTTAAAATAGTTCACTGGAAGTCAACATAATTTTGAAAAGACATTTTATATTAAAAGTTTCCTCATTTCAGAGTCTTTTCACAAGAATGAAATGAGTTTTGGAAAAGAAAATCAAGTTAAGACTTACCTTCGAATAAACAAATTCGAAATGCAGGTCAGATTCTGGTGGAAAAGGTTTGGAAAGTCAAAAACATGGACAAGCTTTGGAAACGGGCTGAAGTATCTTAGCTTTCAATTTTTTTCTATTTTAAAATCAAAATAATTTATTATTATTATTATTGCAACATTTTTCCCGTTCCTTCATTTCTTCAAAGGAACGTCTCGAGCAGCTCTGGCTAAAAGATTCGCGTGGAAATAGTTACCGTTATTTGTTTTAAAATGGACTGACGCCGATTATGCGAAATGAGGACAGAAAAAAAAATATTAATAATAGGATTAACGGTAGGAGAATTCTAACTGAAGTTATTTTAAGTCCAACAGCTTCAGTTAATTAAGACCTGTCAAAGTCTAAAATATAAAGTCAAAGAAAGAAATGCAAACCCGAAAATAGCTAGAATAAGAGATATCGATAATTTACTACGAAGGGTCCAAAATTAAATGGAAGCATACAATGAGTAATTTCAAGTTATACTAAAATTTCATTTTCCTAGGATAAGTAATTGTTGATTTATTGTTCCTACATAATAGTACACCTACGTAATTCATACTCAAAAATGTTTAGAAATAATATTGAAGTTTTAGTTATATCAAAAACAGTTTTTAACTTTGTGGATAAATGTATGATTAATCCATCTACTTGTGCAAAAACTGCGAATGTTTTGTTTTGGTTTATTGTTTATTGATCGTGAATTCAACAAAGTGCATGAGTCAATAATGTTATTCACGAACAACAATATGGTACTTTCAAAAGGCGAAATTGAAAGAAGAAAGTTTTTTATATTGTTTTATATTGGCAAAGGAAAAGAAAGCAAAGGAGAAGAAAACGCAAGTGTTGTTTTCTGGTTATCAAGATGGACCGATGCAAGTTCCTCCACCAGTACCAGTTCCTTTACCAGTTTAAATCCAGTGAGCCAAGAAAGATGATGATATGAATCAAGAGAAACCCCATCCATATATTAACAAGTGCATTTAAGTTCCAAGAGAATCCAAAGGCAGTCAAATATGAATCGAAATAAAGATACGGAAAATAGTCCCCAGGTGGTCCTACGCAGACCCTATTTGAGACGATTTAGAAAGGTCGGGACGTCGTTTGGCAGAATGTTATTACCGTTTAAATACAACGGAGATTCATCAAGTACTAGGTAAACTAAAATATGTTTGTAGATTTCCAAGCCAGAAAATTATCAAGTGATTTTTGGCAAGAACGAATTAATAAAAGAATGAATATTCTTAAGAGAATATAATTTTCGAATAAAGAAGTGTAAATAAGAAATTTAGTAATTATGAAGAAGAGCAGATTTACTGTAATTTATATCAAGCTTCAATATATTTATTTATTTAAACCAATTTAAAGTGTCCGGGCATCCTATTCTCATCTTTGCTAAAAGTAAATATTATAAATTATTGGTTATCGTAAAAAAAAAATAAAGTCTCAAAAAATTCATGTCTTAGAACTTATTTTCCATTATCAGCTTTCTAGAAGAATGATTTTGATAATGAGTGAGTTATAATGTGTTAGTGTTTTATATTTGTCATGTGACTTCAGTTATTTTCAAAATCATTAGAAATCTTCATTTGATAACATTCATGATTTCTATTAAAAGTCTCATTTCTTGAATATACAGTATAAAGGTAATATATAAAGTTATAGAGTTTACAATGCCATTTTGAAATAGAAATATATCCTAAAATGGTTATTTTGTTTTGTTTACAATATATCAGACACTTGATCTAACCTCTCGTTGGTATTATTGATTTGAGTTTTCATAGGTTTTATGTTCAGTCATGATAGTTCCAGTTTAGAAAAAACTTCTATATATATATATATATAACTACTTAAAGCAATCTAACAGCACATATATAATTATAAGGAAATATAATTGTATATATAGTCTTTATTTCGAGTTTTGTTATGGGAACTCTGAAATGATACTGTTATTTAAGTGATTGTCTGTTTCAATAAAAAGCTTTGAAACACTAATCTGATTTGAAATGAGATTTTTTTTTTGAAAAGTGAGTCCACTAATAAAAAATAAGCAATAATAAATAAAAAAAATCATTAAACATGAAGAGAGATTTTCATTGTTAACAGAAAAAAGATTATTTGGCATTTCTTAAGAAAGTGGCTTCTGTTTATTTTAGTTCATTTCAGAATCCATATTATTATTATTAGAATATTCTTTATGGATTTGTTGTAATATTTAAAATGGGATAAATTTGATTATACTAATTGTAAATAAACCTTACGATTCATTTCCTGTAAATCGTTGAAGGAAACCAAACATTTGAGCATCGTTGGTGTTTCAATGGAAAACTAGAGGGAGGCTGTTGAATCAGAGTTGCATTGCAATGGCTTTCCTTTCATTCTAATCAAATGGCTTTAACCCTTTCAAGCAGTCGCAGAATCCTGAAATACACTCTGCGCTAATTGAGTCACATTATTCACTGCAATTGATTCATTGTAGCCTAATTATTCTTAGAGAATTGTACTAATTTTGAATTTGTATGTGAATTTTGAAGAGAAATATAGACAGATCAGAACAGAAATAATAATAAATTTACTGTGCTCTGATTTTAATTTAAATTTTTAACATTAATTAATCCCAACTTTAGTTTGTTTCGAATTTTAATGATTTCCTTTTGGATCTTGAAATTAAGGTATGAATATGGAAAGTTTAAGAAGATAAAATTCAACAAGTTCAGGACCTCATGTTACGGAGAGAAGTCTTCCTCCATCACCGATTCTTCTCGATGTGTTGGCCACGATTATGAACAATTGCCAGGCATCGTAGTTTCCATTGCAGGAGGTTTCTGGACAGGTATTCCTGGGAGATTGCGTTTCATACAGACTTTCCATAGACCAGTTAGCGAACGAGATACGCGTCTGCAATCCAGATTTAAGAATCCCGAAATACAGAAGTCCTTTGGGGAGGCATCAAGTGACATAACAGGCATACACGTAAAGGGAATGTCATGAATACCGGTCTCACTCGCCTTTCTCTATAGTACAGGACCGTGGAATTTGCAGTATGACTGGATTCCTTGTCTGTATGAATGTTCACTAATAGCGTGTCATTGCCATAAAGTGTGGGACGTGGATGACATAAATTGGTTTCATCACAGTCTCTTGGAATTACGCAGCTTTTAATTGGCATTAGGGCCACAATGGGTACGAGCCCAGTATCCTGCGACAATCGTGAAGTCTTTGGAGAATTTCTCCTTACATCCCCGCACGAAGTCTGCTCGTTCTTTCGGACGTGCCGGTAACAAATCGCCCTTGATTGATTGCCTTTGTTCAGGTACACCCATGCTTCGTCCAATGTGACGAATTCATACAAGATACTGTTCGTACAGTTTTCTTACATTAGTGAAGCGTTGCTGGATGTGCTGTTCGATGAGTTTGTGACCACATGCATTAGTCACAACAACATTGTGCAACATTGTGCATGCCAATGTTCAGTACTTTAGCAAGAGGATTGGAGGCTCCGGGGCAACAAGTGATTATGGTTTCGTAAAAAAAAAAAAAAAAAACCGTTCGTTCGGGGGCCCCGGGGCACTGCCCCGGCTGCCCCGGTGGTAGCTACGACCCTGCCAATGTTGTTTCGGATGACACATCCTACTTTCCTTTATGATGTTCCTAATCTGTGCAACATTGAGTGGGTGAGTTTTCTCATGTAACCATCGCCCTCATCAGTCGTATGGTAGCTGTTGATCGGTTGACTTGTCTGCGTCATCGGGTTCCTGTTTTGGCAGTACTTGTGGCCTGGGGGTCGAGTTGAGAGTTTCGGAAGATTATGTGGCTAATGGTACCCTTATTGACACCAATCCTTTTCGTGGCACTGTTTTCGCAATCATACTTAGGACATTTTGATGTCGGAAAAGGCAAGATATATCCTTCCCGGAATGGTGCTATTTTTGCAGGCATTATTTAGTCTATTCAACGATTGACATTACCCTTGTAGAATAATAATGGCTGCGTATATACTCATCGGTGCGCGCGATACATTGTATCAGGCCGATACAGACCGGTTCATTCTTATTCTAAGGATTACTAAGAACATAACTCAAACTGAATTTTTTTTAAGTTGTCTGTTGGTTTTATTCAAATTCACAGTTTCTTCTTTCATTTTTCCGAGAGGATTCGGGTGTTGTGTACGAATCCATTACACATATCTTTGAAAAATAAAGCTTTACGAATCTATTTTTATTCATGACAGTTAGTGTTGTCTCGTAGCGTTGAATAAAGCGCCTCTTAAATCTAGCAGCTTTACAGATGAGCTTTTAAATGGCGGCAGAGTTTAAATATTTCAGATATTGATAATTATAGCATCTACCTGGTATATTAGGAAATGTTAGGAACTATATTAGGAAACTATATTAGGAACTTAATCTCTAAAAATTTCAGCTATCTCGGATGTGTAGTATTTGAGTTATGCTGTCATCTTAGACAGGCATTAGATCTTTTATTAAAAACATTCTATTTTTTCCTTTATTAAATGTACATCTTATGGAACATAATAAATGTTAGATCATACCTTTAGATAGAAATGTTTACCAAGCAGATATGAAAACAGTAAGCTACTGGTTTTTATATTTTTGATGATGATCTTTGTGTAATTTTTGAAAGTAATTTCCATTAGAAATTTTGAATGAAACCTTGAAAGAATTGTGAAGAACTTTATATTGACTTCAGCACCTTTATTTCAATCGAATTCTTAAAATACATATTGATTTTTCGTTTCAATCTAAGATACACTTTTGAAAATTCTTAATGTGTGGATACTAAATTTCTAATTTCGAATGTACTACAATTCTATAAAGAAAGAAAATCCGGATACACATCTCTTCGCAGTCTGAACTGAACAGTCTGCCTCCCTTTGGTCATATTTCAATATGTTTATAGATTCTGAACGAATTACGTCTTGAAGTTTGGTAATTCCTCCACTCTACAGTAAAAGGTTGGAAGTTCAACAAAAATGTAAGATATTGGTTTGATTTTCACGAGATTTCCATAGATTTCAAATCAAATTAACCTACAGCCATTTTATCTTTTATACAGTCACCTTTGAACCATTACACTATTAGAACAATTAAGGATTACAGAGCTTTCGAAAAGCTAACACTTTTTGGAATTAAATACAATTCATTAAAGGAATAATCAGATTCTATATACACGTTTATACACTTCACATGTAGTCATGTTGTCAAACCATTCTTTAAATTGCTTATCAGTGCTCTTCTTATAGACTTTTCCTGTAATGAATGGTATGATGAAATTCATTTTGGAGGATTAAGCAAATAAGAACAATAATAATAACACAAATATCGAATGCTCCACATCCGCAGTCTATCGATATTTGATAAAGAATGCTTTACCTGCATTACAATGTGTTATGCAGAGAAGTTATGCAGGGGCCTAGTTTGTTTACTCATAGAAAGAATGGATGTGCATTGATATGGATTTTATATAAAAAATTAATTATTTAGTAATATCGTGCTAATCATTAGGTTTTCTAGGTTGGGAAAAGAAATTTAGAAGTTAAATTTACAAAACTCATTTAATTTCACATCTTCTAAAATCTACACGTAGGCCTACGCAATATTTCAGAAAGCCTAATCGGCCTTTCCTTTCTCAAGCATTTCACAAAACAACTTTTTGAGAAAGGAAAGGCCGATTAGGCTTTCTGAAATATTGCATTGATGTAGATTTTGGAAGATGTGAAATTAAAGGAGTTTTGTAAATTTATTTGATGCGTTCGTGATGATTTATTTAAAATTTAGAAGTTTTGATTTCTTTCTTCTATCGTCTTTCCTTCATTGGACTAAGTTCAAGGAAATTATCCTGATGGGGGCTGAAATTCTCTTCCGTGGAAAATTGTAAGAAAAAAGTAGCTCTGTCATCCCAGTCAAGACAATACTTTTTCCATAAAAAAGTCTCCTAACATCGACAGCCATTTATCGTAATAGTAATTTAGGGTTTTTCAAAACCATGGTTTTCCCCTTAGATAACTACTGATTTCAAATATTGCTTTATTCGCTTACTGAAATAAAAGAAAAACTGACAATAAAAGAAAAAGTGATAGGAAATCTGTATTATTAAAAAAAATTGTTTGTGCATGTGTGCGTAAGTCCGTCGCAACAATGGAATTTCACAACCCCGTGCCAAGCAACAAATTTCCGACTGTTACCAATGGATTTCAATATTGTATTGCATGTGGGTTTTTTTTTTTTTTCAGAATTTAAACTTTAATATATTTTTGGTTTTAAGTTTAGGTTTTAGTTGAATTAATGTAGGCTTCAGGAGCAAACCGATGTCTATTAAAAAAATAATAGTGCATACTACATTGTTTTTAGAGTTTTTTTAGAGTTATTACATTCTTTCCGTAAAAGCTTAGTTCATATTCGAGTCTGCAAATGAAAACCAACATAGGGGAATTTATAAAGAATGATTCAGAACGAAATGTCATAGTTCCATACATTCTGAAGGTGATTAGAAGCAACAAGTACGGAATAACACCTGTGTTAATAACGATTAAAAAGTTATTAAAAAGAAAGAGAGAGAGAGAGAGAGAGAGAGTTTATGGAATTTAAAGGAAACAGACACATATCAATAAAAATATGATGACAGGCTTTTTATTACATTAAATACAAGAAAACAGGAAATGTTCTATATTTGTGGAGCGTCGTACCTCAGCTGGAACTTTATATGATTTCACAAAACTCCTAATAGATTGTTCCCAGTTGAAGGATGGAGATATACTGAGGCTATTAAGAATGCTCTGGCGATTATTGTCAGAGCGATTATTGCTCTGGTCTAACATTAGTAACGCCTATTAATAAACATCAGAAAGAAACGAGAGTTAGAATAAAGATTTTGAAAAGCCATTTTAAATCGAAATGCGTTTCTTCTTCCATCCGTGATTATGGTAACTCGTAAACTATTTGTCAAACAAAGCTGAAATTTTAAAAATAGGTTCAGGTTTTTTTAAGATCTTTCCTTGAAACGAATCTCATCAGTAGCAAACAACTGATAATCTTTAACACGTACCTTTAAGCATCAATGATCATTATAACTCAAAAAACTGTCTCTCTTTAAGGTACTATGAAGAAAGCAAAAGTAGTATGAAATACGTCTCCCCATTGATCTTGATCGGCTTTCGATGCTCATGTGTCTAAAACTAATAAAACTAACAATAAATAGAAACATGGAAATTTACTGCAAATTTTCATTATTGCAACTAGTGTGGATCTTTCGTGCAAATTGTAAATGTAATTCCAACTTTCTTTATTAATCAGTTATTTTACTTACAAAATCGTCTCTATGGCCTAAAGGAGTTTTATTTATGATATTTGCTATTACTAATTATAAAGATTTAAAAACAGAAGGTGCAACAAAAAAAAATAATTAAAAAAGAAAAAAAAAATACAGAATTCATTTCAGTTTGAGCAGAAGAATTGTAGTTACAACCATCAACTCTTTTTAAACTAAATGCCATTACTATATTGATGCTCAGAATGAGGTCTCAAAATTAGGTCCTTGATTTTTCAAAACATCTGTTCGCTTCCATTCACAGCTTCTTCTCTTTAATCTGCAATTTGGTTACATCGTCTCATGGAACGGGATTTTTCGAGGGGTTTTGCGGGAACATCACGTGATTGACGCGACATCCGGGATCGCGCGGTGGATCCTTTCCATTTTCGGGAAAACAGGGAGGGACGGAAGGGAAAATAGGGACCGGATCGATCGGGATGATCGAAGACATTAGACGGGAAGGGTCCTATAGGAATGGACTCGCCCATCTCGTTATCGCGAAACGAAGCTACTTCCTAACTACCTCCCAACCATAATCATTTCAGATTATTTTCATCGGTTGTTATTTTAAGGATAATTGTTCAAGAAACGAAAGGGAAATCTTATCTTTCCAACGCAAAGTGGATTGAGATTATTATTTTTCCATTAAACCAAATTCAGATTAAATTTCATGCATTAGAAGACTTAAAACATTAAGAAAAAAACATTTACAATCAGATTAATAAGTAATATGAGTATTCTAGAACATTCTAACACCTTTTGGAACCATCAAGAGAACAGTTTATAATTAAAATAGAGCAAATAAGTTTATTTGTTTGGATAGAATTAACTTATTTTTCCTTCTTTCCTTGATTAAATTTCCACTGAATAAACTATTATTTTACTCGATAGTGCATATTTATAATTTTCAATCTTAATGGAATTTCTTATTTTTGTTTGAAGTTTGAATGTTATAACAAAATAAAAGACAATAAATTCTATATGAAATGAGATCTTACTTTAACACGTGACAACACGGACAGCTGTTTCGCTCTCATCAGCCAGGAGAAAAGCAGATACGTGGATTAGTTTTCACGTTACCAATAACTTTATGCAATTCAGTTTTCACTCTAAAAATTATTTTAACAAAAGACGAGATTTAAATAATATAAATAATAATAAATACATTGATATCGAATCACTACTTCTTTCTAGTAGATGATTGACTCACTTTCGTATGTTTCATAATAGTTATATTCCCCTTTAACTACTGACCAATTATGTAGGTTGGTCTTGAAATGGTTGGTCAGACTTGAAGGTCTGACGCCACGTAGCAAAATAACGAAAAAAAAAGTCCCTGAGGAACATGGGTGCGGAAATGCTTTACATCTAATATGTAGCCACTGTTAGATGAGATGTTCGAAGTGACCTCCACCTGCTGCAACACAAGCACAATCCTCATGACGACGGCATGTTTATTTATGTGAACTACTTTGCCACCAAAAATAAAAAAAATAAATTGATGGTTGAAAAAAGGTTCTAAAAACATTAAAATAAGATAAAAAAAGAATAAGAATATTTATATTTACAAGCACATGCTGGCTGTTTCGTTCTTATCCACGAAAATAATTCCGAGATGTGGAAATACTTCTGCCAGAGAATCTCACACTCTGAACTGTTTATTAATTTCCTGAAAAGTGGCAGTGTGCACGAAACAGCTGTCCGAAGCTGTTATCATGATTTAGTTACGATATTAAGCAAAAAATTAACCATAGAAAAACAGAGAAATGATACATTGTAAATATTCCTCATTGTCTGCTGATATTGTTTTAGTAATCAGGCTACATTTTGATTTTTACCGAAAATATTCAAATGGACATGCTTTGCTCTGTATCTTTTTTAAAAAGCTGTTAGAATTAACTAAATTTAAGTTTAATGAATCTGGTTTAGAATTTTAATTAATATTGAAATAAACTTCTGTCGTTTTTGCTGCACCTCAGAAATTATTCTCATTTAAGGAATAATCCTGTCGCTATGAAAAATATAGAGAAATTAAACAAATGATTAAAAATTATTATTAAAAAAAAAGATCGCGATTAGGGAGGTGGGAATGGGCTTGAAACTGAACTTCGTAAAAGTTTCGAAAGACTTACGAAGGAACCCCTCATTTCAGTTCTATCATAATATAAGTAAATACCTACTAATAAATCTCGGTCTCCTTTATTAGGATATATCACGTATTGAATCATGGGAAGGAAGATTTTTATTTTATTTTCCATTGGTGAAATGACATTAATTAGTCTTTTTTTTTGTGAATCTGATAAATGAGTAAATGGATGAACTGTTCCGATGCTATAAATTCTACCTGACGGTTTTTTTACTGAAATGAAAATTGTAGATCATTATTTCTACCTTTCGATTACGTAAATCTGTTTGACGAAAGAAAAAGAAACGAAGTCAATTTAAAGTGAAAGTAACCAAAGATTTTGATACAAATAAAATCCCATTGAATGAGGAGATTAACTTAAGATAACTCCTAAATCCTTAAAAATGCTGCCAGTGTGGAAAGTAGGATTAGGATTATCTAATTTTCTACACAAGACTTTAGAGTCATTTGTGATATGATCGCTTCACACCCATTAAATTTCACAATTTCAATGCTCATAAAAATATTCATTCATTTGAATTCGTAACCAATTTTATTCTTTTCCGGTCTCAGGTTATCACGTGATCATTTAGTTGCATCGAAAAACTGTTAAGATAACAACGTTTTGTTTTCCGAAAATTTATTTAATTATTATTAAATAAATAATAGATGTATAGTTAACAAAACGTCATTTTTTTTTTGTTAACATAAATTCTGTAATAATTTTTGAAGAATTATACAGATAAGGAATAATTTGGATTCAGTTTATTAATTGACTCAGTTAAACAAACAGTATCTCTGTAGGCAGTGTCTGTAATAAATTAAAAAAAAAATACCCAAAAGATTTACAATTAATATACTTTATTATTAAAAAATATGCTCAAATAACATTAATCAAAGAAGATTGAGAATAGCAAAGTAAATCAAAAATAATAGTAATATCTTTAGTTTCATTAACTTACAAATAAACTATTTAACTTATTTTTTTTAATGATTTTATAACAATTGTGCAATTCTTATGTGTAATTATTGTACGTATAAAAAAAGTGGATAGTATCAATCTTAAAAGTATAATTTTATTCCCAGAAAAATTAGAACTTTTAAATTTATTTTAATTTAATGATTTTTAATAGTTATTTATAGAATTTAATTTAATTTCTTTTTTTTTAAATATTTTTTTTTAATAAATTTGTTAAGAAAACTAATTACCTAATGAAAAGATTCCTTTCTTCTTCTTGGCATTCATTCGGTGGCTGTATGACCTGTTGCCTCTACCTGTTGTACTCCATCGCAGCTACCTGTTGTACTCGTGGAGAATCGACCCTTTTCTCGTTCGTTGCATTTAACTTCCTTAGAAATTAAATCGCGTTTTATTCGAAAAATGCTTCCGATGGGATGAGAAATACAAAATAATCATTAAAGTTTATTTTTTTACTTAGGATATTCTGATTCAACTATTACGTTATATTAAAAATACTTCAAAAAATTGGAAATTTGCAGAAAATTAAAAGTAAAAACAGAAAAAAAAAATAATAAAGTTAAAAAATTGTAGTTAAAATTAAAATAATGAAATAGCTAGTTAAATTACGTATTAATTAAAAATGACTTCTTAATAAAATCAAAATTTATTATTAGTTAAAATAGTTAATTGATATAGAATATTCCTCTATTTAATTATCTAATTTATTAGGACAAAATTCAGTTATTAATAAATAACTTATTATAAACTAGTATTCGTAATAATATCAAATGAACTGCTTAATAATAATAAAAAATATAATTAAAAATTCATATTAAGTAAGTTATTAAAATATAACCTGTTGTTATTTTTTTATATTACAGCAATTTAAGATATATTTTTCTTGTGTCTTGAATGTAACAATATATTAGAGCAGGGTTTCCCAAACGTGGGACAATAGTATTCCCGATCTGTGAACAAGTGTCCGTGAAAAATTATTAAAATTAATGCGTTTACGTTTAATTCTCTGTAAGCTCACGCCCAAACCCTATAAAATGATCCATAACATAAAAGGTTTGAGAATACTCTTCAAATTTAAAAAAAAAAACAAAAACAAAAAATACAACCAAACACTAAAATTTATTCTAAACTTTGTAAAATATTAAAAATTGATAAAATAAAAAAAAGAACTAATAGAAATAATGTAAAATTTAGTAAATTTACTCAAAAACCAAAGTTGCATTTCCTGTGAAAACTGATAGTAAGTTCAGTAGGTTGGCTTCACTTTTGAACAGGTTGGTAGGAAAGGGAAGTGCATTTGTAGAGGGAATCATCTCTTATAGAATTAAGATTATTTGGAGGAAAAGTCCATTCATTTAAATGAATTGCTATAAATTGTATATAGAAGGGTACATAATAATAAATTGTATATCCACACTGTACTTAATATAATAATAAAACCTAAGAAAATCAACACTGGAAAAGTACATAAACATACTTTAAGTAAGTAGTAACTTTCGTTTTATGAAAGTCCAATATTCAATTAAAGCTTAGTGTTTGTGAATCCTCCATCAATGGTAATTTTTAACATTAAACGAAGCAGCATCCTGTGCTTTGGGAAATCAACAAATAAAATTCTAAATGTTTGTAAATTTTGTATTTTTCTTTCGGATTACTCTGTTTTATTGCAACTTTTTTTTTATAATTTTTTTTTTTTTTGCAATTCGTCTGCGTAACCAGTCCACGATGCGGCCTGTCTTGAAGTCCTATATTTGCTTATAGGATCTCAAGACAATACTGATGGTAAACTGATGTGAATGCAACAGTTTCCACGAAACAAAAATGTCTAGTAAGATTCGGAGGCCCTTACATGGACCTCAAGATACGTCCTTCCATTGAGCCTTGATGCGCATCATTGCAAATGCAATGAGAAGTTACTTACATTCGGAGTTTCATTCAAACTGGACACTTCTTCAGTCGCTTCGACTTTGTTGTCACAGTGTGTTTACAATGAGTTAATTGGCAAGTTTTTTTTTAATTATTATATTCTTTTATTATTATTTTTTTTACAGAAATCACAGGATAAAAATATTTACTTTTCTTCAAATTGGTTTTTTTTCTAAAATTCAATATCATCTGTTTTGCTGATGAAATTAATGCTGTGTCTTTAATAAATAGTTTTTTAGCTGCAGGAAAACTTTCTTCAATTTCTTGTTTCTTTTGTCGTTGGGAATTTTGATTGTTTTCTTCTTCTGCCTTCAGGGTCTCCGAGGATTAATTAGCAATATGAAAATCTTCAACGCACCGAACGATTCCAGATTGGTTTGGTTGAAAAAAATTCTGTTTTTTAAATTTATATTATAAAAGGAAATACAAGAAAGTAAAATTTGAAAATGGCTTAACATCCTTATACACATTAATTAAACTATCTAGTGCAAATGAAATTCCATAGGTATTTCATGAATTGAATTTCTTCTTCTCATTATTATTGTAACTTTTTTTTCCACTAAAGAAATGAGGAAAAACTTTTTTTTCCTCATTTCTTTAGTGGCTTTGTTTTTATTTGAAAGAGATATAGAGCAATTAGTTTGTTACTCTGCCGTTGTCATCTACACCACGAGAGAACTTACGAT
>JAFIDM010000003.1:65990383-66059239 GCA_023159025.1 Thereuonema tuberculata
ATAATTGCAAAATTTAACGTGCTTAGTACATGTAGAACAAGAAAAATAAGTATAAAAACGCACTACATTTAAAGAGCTATTTTTAGAAATTTCGTCCCGGGAACCGAAGAAGGACTGTTTTCTTTGTTATTGTCTATCGACAGTACTCATCTTTAAATGTGTTCATTTTTATACTTAGTTTGCTTGTTCTATATGTAGTATGCATGTTAAATTTTGTCATTATGTCTATGTTTGCTTTACAAATTAATCCTCTACAAGCTAAGCGTTGTGCTACTGGGGATTAATTTATTGCCCTCTTTATTCTTAATTTGTGTTTTGATGTTTTTTTTTAACTCAAGGGTCATTATTTTGTTTATTTTTGTCCTTTGTTTATGTTTCTTTTGATTTCATTGAGCTATGAATACTGGGCGAATCCAACTGTCTTGGGTTCGCCGTACGAAATTTTCCAAATAGCCCAATGAATCTTTAAATGTATGCGTTTTTATATTTATTTTTCTTGTTTTATTTATTTATTTATTTAACCTCAATACTTTTGACTTCAATGCTTTATATGTCGAAACGAAACAAAACATCCATCAGAAACAGGCATATGAGTATACAAATCTCAATGACGTTCCGGAAACATGTGACACAACGTTAACCAATAGCAAGTTCAAACAACATTGTCCGTGCTCTCCCTAATACTGGCTCTGGTGTACAGCTACGATTTCGGCGAGCTACAAGTGGCAAGTTTTAGAAAACGTGTAAAGTAGAGAAAAACTCGAAATTAATCTCGTTGTATTCACAGAAATGACACCTTTTGTTTCTTTATTTTTTTTTAAAGGCAGCCGATCTCTAATGGTAAATACGGAGTTCAAAATTTGGTTCGTCTTTGTGCATCAGTTAAAATAAAAATCGAGTGTGATTTTAATATTGTTTTATTATTTTCCCTGTTATAAAATCTTCGGAATAGGAATTTGTTGTAAATATCATAAATGCAGAAGTGGTTGAGTCTTTTTTTATGTTTAAAGCTTGTATGAATATATGCAAGATATGTTATAGTTATATTTTGAGTTTTTAAAATATAGGTTTACATCAGTTGGATCCGGCCAACCCGGTAACTTCTTTCTGAGAGACATTTTAGACATCAGACTATACGTTTTTACAAGAGTAACAGCATCCTAACACAAGGAAGGCACCGGAATGTTTCATCAATATATAACAGTGATCATGCAACTGACGTCAGTACGAGCACCTCGTGAGATTGAATATTCGAAAGTGATCGTATGCTAATTCACAATGGCAGGCAGGGAAAGTAGTGCGTTCCGGTTGAGGTTTTCTGTCATTAAGGGTATTTGTTAGTCTTTGCATCTTTGCAGAAAGACGTTTATTTGAGGAGGAATATTATTTTTCTCCGAAACATGAAACTGAATGCAGTCAAAAAGAAATTTGAAGACACTGGTTCTTCTGCAACAAAGCGTGCTACGAAAGGGTCACACACCGCAATCACTAACAAAAAGAACCAACACATCATCGCCGAAATTGATATGGTCATTTGCTTCTGATACACCCTGTATCAGAAGCAAATTCAAAGAAGATCTTTACAATTTACAAATTTTTTGCTTGTCCACAATTACTGTGATGACAGTATTTCTGTAAATGCTTTTTTTTTTTTGTAAAATATAAAATGTTTATTAAGCAGGAAAATGTTTATTCTACTTTCAATCAATTATTTGGCAAGTAAATTTAATTATCAGATTAGCTTTACAACTTTAGACGATACTTATCAAATATTTGTATAAATTTTGTTTATTTGTTATTGTTTTCCCCTCTGGTAACAGTCTATCATGAAATAAAATATTTAACAAAGAGTATACTTTGTAAGTAACGTTAAGTAACTTTGATATATTTATCAAAGAGGAAAGGATTTTGGGGAAATATAATTTAAAAGCTTCAGAATTTATAACTTATGTTTTCATAAGGCGATCAGAAATTGATAAATTATTTTCGAAAAATTCTGATAAATAATATATAAATCAATGAAATGTGTTAACTTGAATCGTTTGTCGGCTTTTTTTCTGTTGAACTTTTCCCTTTAAAGTCCTGTACCTTCAGCTTCGGAAAGTATGGAGTTGTACTTCATTTTCCAATATTGCCTTGAAGCAATTCCTTTGCGTTTACACGTTCCATTGTTTATGTATTCAAAATGCAAATTTGATTGCAGCTCTGTATTTATCATGTTAATTCGAATGTAAAACATCAAGTGTTACTACATCATGTTAAGTAACGTTTATATTTTCCCCCCAAAATACTTTTTAGGCTTTAATTTCGATATTTCATTAATGTTAATAGACCAGCCTAAGGATTGTTCTTAATTGAATGAAAAGTTGCATCAGCTGCGCATTTAGTGAATTTAAATGTAAAGTTTTGAATTCATGATTCGGAAGGAGCGTTTGGTCTCTTTTTCAAATTTAAAGCAATTGAGAAGAAATAAAGTAAATCGGAGAAGGAAGAAAGAGAAAACAATGAAGTCATTGTACATTTACCATCGTTACCATGTTTAAGTATTTACCATCGAATGGTAGAAACTTAAATTAAAATAATAATTAAGGTCACGATCGTATAAACATTTGGAACTCTTTTTGAATTGCACGTATTATTGATTGTATATTCGATTTGTTATACATAAAAGAGATATACAATTCCTATGATGGATTAGATACAGTCTGATCTGATTGCAAGATGTCAGGAGGCGACTTCCTTTACTTCTCGGAGGAAGACGTCAGCAGCCTACAGACAGTTGGTGAAAAATGCATTACAAATAGTTTAAAAAGTTTCACTGAGTGAAGATCGTGTTATAAAATAAACGTATTATCAAAGATTTATAAAACTCTCATAAAGCATATTTTTTTTTTCGGAATGGATTTAAAATAAATTTGCTTTAAGATTCTAAAGATATAGGAAAAGACGGAATAAAGATCTAGTAAAATACAAACAAAGACAAATCGCTTATCTCTAACTATATTCTAACAGTATGTATGTAAAATATTTTTAGAAATCATTTATTTGTATTTTTGTAGAAATTATTTATCTGTATTTATTTGTATTTTATTCATTTTAATCGTAACCGTTCTTTATTTTAATACATTCGTTTTGTATTTCCTAATGATTGATATTTTGTTTATTTTTAAATTTTTTTCGTTTACAGCTGTTGAATCAGTTAATTAATTTAAGTTCATTATGTTTTTATTCATACATTCTGTACATTTTTAATTAGCCAATCAAATCAAACTATGAAAATACTGTAAACCCCTATGTTTTTCATTACTTATTCAGTTTAGTTCCAGAACTTGAGTCGTTGTTTCTTCTTCTCACCGACTCTCCCACAAGCACCTTAACACTGTAGATATCTGTCATAATCAAATTTCTTAGTTCCGATCGCTTTTTTGCCAATTATCCATGACAATTGGGTTAGGCAGATAATACTACATAAATCCCATTTATTTTCTATGAATAAAAGCGCGAATAATCGGAAGAGTATTCGTTTACTGAGATTTCGACTGAATCGAACAAACTGTTAATTAACTTTAAATTAATTTTAGTCATTGAAGCCCATTCTGTAAACCGTAAAGTTAACAAGTTTTAATTCAGTCTAAAGTAACCATGTCATTATTGGGGAGCGATGAGTAAATAAGCTCTGCTCTGATCATGGTTAAAGGCTTTTTTTTTTTTAAATTTCACTCACGAAGTCCATTGATTTCTTTGTCAAATATCCTGTGACACGTTGCTTAATTATCTCTAATGAAGGTGGCAAAACGAATCCCACGTTCATTAAGCCTAACGAAGTAACTGGTCAACTTAAATCATCACAGCACTTCTTTATGATTAATATTATTAACTTAACCTTCAAATTCTTTAAAAGCTTGATACCTGAATTGTGTTATAGTTTGGTGAGACATTAGTGTTACTACTTACAATGGGTAGCTAATAATTGAAAAAGGAAATATAAGCTATAAGAAGTCAATCTTCTTCTCTTGCTTTTAGTATAAATTAATCCCACAGTTCAAATAAAGCACCCTATTTGTAGATAAATTTATACTTGAAATTTGAATTATTTTTCCAATTAAAAACAATCGCTCTTCAACAAATATAAGTGCGGAAATATTGGATACAAGATTGTTCGTATTAGCTTTTCGGACCGCCATCTAATATTTTATGCATTTAAGGAAATAAGTTAACATTTAATTATTGTTTGCCATGTTTCCAGCTCCTCCTCCATCTGCGTTGTCAAGAGAAACCAGCGTTCGTCGAAGACAGAAAACAATTGTCAGTAATTTCAATGTGACATTGCACTCATATACGCTTGATTAGCTACTTCAGGTTCAAAGAAGGCAACTTGTTACTTATTTTTAGGTTTGTTAAAAATCGACCAAAGAAATTTAGTTCTCCTTTCTGGATGATGATGTTGATGAACATATTCTAAGCCTACGTTTTCTGCATGGTTGGATATGTGAAGTCGAATCTTAGTTGCTTTCTATGATTCTGTGTAGGATCGTATGCTAACAGTTAGCGTTATTATATTGGTTCATATCTTAATATATCAACTATTTACAATTTATATTAATATTATAAAAGTCTGTTAATAATTTAGTTACCCGTTGATGAAAACAGGACCTGAATCAAGTTAAAATTATAATTATTTTTAGCACCATGTTTTTATATACATCTAGTAGGTAATAATAACATGCTAAACTAAAAATCGGCTGTTTTTCTTGGAATGATGAATATTGATGTTCTCTTTTTTATGTTTGCTATTAAGAATAAATTTACTATTAAGTAACTAAAGCTCTTGGAGAAAACAAAACATAATAAAACAAATAACTGACGATTTAGTTGTTTCTATGAAGATCACATGGTTCGGATCTGCCTCAGGGTTTACGACGTTCTTGCTGAAACACCATTTTGAATTTTGTTATCAATTATAATAGTAAAATTGATAACAAAATTCTAACTTTTGAAATTAGTTTTTGGGTCATGAATTATCTATTAATAAGAAATCTGAACCCAAGTAAAATTGTCTAAATTGCTCCTTTTATTTTTCCTATTTCAGATTAAATGTTTACGAGTGGAAATTAATATTTTGAGTTGTTTCTTTTACCAGTTAAATCAGAAATTCAAATAAAATCGGTCTAGACTAGTGCTTCTCAATCTTTTTTTTTTTTTTTTTGCTTAACGGCACATTTGGAAAAATCTGGCAGCAAATTAAAAGTTTTTTCCAAAATTCGATCCCATATTAAACTATTGTGCAAAAGTAAATAATTACATTTCTCATCGATTTATAAAAATGATGTAAATATCGTCTTATTAACTTTAATCGTTGTAGTTTGTACTTCTTACAATTCACTTGTTCCTCTTGTGTTAATAAATAATGTTGTTGAAAATATTTAATACCTATTTTATATTTCCTCTTATTTTCCCGTTTTAATAAAACTATTTTTTATTTTTTTGTTTTTATTTTCGCGGCACAGCCATGCAATTTCGCGACACACTTTGAGAATCGCGTGATGATACAATTTTTATTCATTTACAGAAAGCAAAGTTGGAAAAAAAAATTGATTTTTTGGAACATTTCATTCTTTGTGAAGAATGAACTTTTTTTTTTTTAATCAAGATACCTGGCTTCCAACATTTAATTAAATATAACTGCTATAATTACGTAGTGTTTCTGTCATCCGCATTCCAATAGCATAAATTTTTAATAAAATAATAAAGGGATAAAACAAAGTATATCATTTTTGTTTACTTTATTACTCCCCCCCTTTCACACCAAAATTTAAAATCTATATAGATCTTTAGAGTACCTTGAAAATTTTGGTTCAAAAAATCTCCTAATTAAATCACACTTTGTAGTATGTAATCCTATGAAGACTTGGTATTTTCTCTGATAATTAGTTTTCTGGAATCTGTTTATGAAATCAGTGGTTTGTTGACTATTGACGTCATTGCATTCCTTTCTCTTTAATCATTTACCTGAATAATTTACAAAGTTAACTCATGTAAATAATTGATCAATTGTTTCATAATAAAAGCTTTCAAAATTTCTCCTAACTCACCGAGAACATTATAAATATTATTTCATAACAACATACCCACCTGTTTTTTTTTTATTTTATTACTTTTTTTTTACCAGCTAGATATATATTTATTAGTGTAAAACAAGAATAGATGCGCTAAATTTGAAAACTATTTAAAAAAAAACCCCAGCGAATTCATAAGCTTAGAATTCCGTAATTTTTCGTATTAAGCCTAAAGTAAAACTAGAGTATAGTTTAACTTACATTATAAATACTGACAGGTTTTTTTTTTATATAAATTCGTATTCGTGAGGCACTAAAATGTAATATCTTATAGGAAACTCTTCTTCAACTGATGAGTCATGCTTGCTTTATTTAGAAGATGGTTACTGGAGGATCCAACTAACACAGTTACTTCTAGATCAGCATTCCAAGCATGATGATCGACGTTCTAGGGCGGAGATCGTTTTGGCTAATTTATATCAGAACATCCTCAGAATATTCAGAATTTCCTTCAAATTTACGTTGAGATGCCTCTTTCTGACCCTGTCCTGAGAAATTTTGTCAGTTTTTCTTTGCAGATGAAATGTTATTAAGAATAAATTTATTAACTAAATTATAACTTGCAATTCTAAAGAAAAAAGGAAAGAATACTGATCCATTCTCTTAAATCAAATTCTTCAGCAAGCTAACGGAAATGCATATATCCTGCTAACTTGAATATATGAAGTGCAGTCCGCTATTGATTTTTAAATTATTTTAATTTAATTCACAAAATATCTGTCATCACTAACTTTAGATAAAACAAAAGAGATTGGTATTAAATTCCATTCAAATTTCAGCGTTTTGATACAAATAATTTCTGAGTGATAAAGAACTTTTTTTCAAAATGATCTCAACTACAAAATATCTTTTCAAGTTGGTTTAAAACAAAATAATAATTAATTGAGGATTTCAAGTCAAGTAGAGAGGCTGGTAATATTAATCTTGGAAAAAGACTGATCTCGTTTTCAATAAAACAGTAATACCTCGTATAAAAATAGTATTTTATTGTACTATTAGTTTGAATGAATTTATAATAGTATTTTGTATATCTTTCAAGTTACAAATTACTATGTAGACTATATACGTTTATTCACGTTTATTCGATCGATTTAGATCACGTCATAGACTTAGCAGAACCCTTTTCTTCACCACCGGTTGTGATCAAGGGGATGCCCCTGCACCCTGTAATGACTGCATCGCAGTTTCCATTGAAGAAGGCTAATTTGGTGGTAGACGAGTGGGGTCTTGTTCCACTCCTCTTTGCAAGCTTTCCTTCTACTGTTTCGGTCGTCGGGTTCCCAGAGCCCGTTAAGTAATCCGAACCCGCAGGAGTCCATTGGAAATGCATCGGGGATTTTATACGAATCGTACTGTATGGGATTGCTCGTATTCGGGTTTCAGTCGCCGTATTGGCAATGTACAGCTGAGTCGCTCTAGCTGTTTGGCTCGACGCCTTGTCCTGATGAATCCACACTTTCCTTTTGTCGCTGCCGTACAATGCGGGAATATCGTCACGATACAAGGCTTCCAGAGTTCCATATGCTCTCGGTAAAAGCAGCATTAATCTTGACGCGGCAACTTTCCTCTGTAGCTGTAACCCGCAGCAATCAGGAATCCTCTCGAAAAGTTTTCTTTGCATTCGCGGTACCACTCGGTCCTTTGTCATCAAAGGGGCGATAAAATATTGCTCTTGGCTTCTTGGTATCACTAAGGTAGATCCATGTCTCATCCAAAGTAGTAACGTACTTCCATTTTCCTCCCGATAAGTGGTGCTCTTAAAGCTTTCGGCTGTTGGTCTTTCTTTCAGCAACGTGTCGAGGAAGTAGGCGATGAACGCGAGCTTTATGATGCTTTTCTTATTGCAGATCATGGCTAATTATCCGTGCAACCGTTGACTGAGAAACTCCTACAGCCTGGGCAACCGCCCTTTGGGTGATAGGGTTCTCGCCGATAATCATAGCCTTCACTTTCTTAATAACGTTAGGAGTTGCTGCCGGTCGTGAGTGTTGTTTTCAGGCTTGTGGCTTACACCGCTCTTCGATGATGGGGCTTCATATGACTTTCTGCTATTATCAGACTGGCGGTAGACTTGCAAACATGAAAATTTCGGCGTCTTGCACATGTCCAGAATTATTGAAGTGGCATATTTAGCATCGGAAAGGGCACTGTACACCTCTCCCACCAATTTGGGATTTTTGGCGGCATATTTAGAATGCAACACAATTCCAGCCACCAGATAATTAACTACAGGCTTATGACCTTTGATTCGAACGCAACAATGCTGCGTCACGTGCACGTGCGAGTTAGCGTGCCCCCTTGTAATCGACGAATAAACGTGAATCAACCCTCCGTATATGTAGAAAAAAATAGTTTTCTGCGATTCGTAGGAAGCTATCGGTATCATAATAAATAACAGAAATATATGATAAAATAAATTGCTATTATAGAATAAAAAGCATTTTGATTAGTCGATAAGACAGTGGTCTGGATACAGTTTTTTTAAATTCTGCTATTAATTACTAATAATGATATAAGACACATCCTCTTCCTATCAACGCTATGTTTCGCAGTTTATTACTTTTAACTGCTTCATCAGGTCTTAATATACATGGAGAAAAAAACAAAAAAGCAAAACCCTTAAACTAATTTTGGAAATTGCTTTTCACCTAAAAAAACTGGAGTCAACGTTTTTAAGGCTTTATAACATTTAATTCTCAGATCAATATTAAACTATTTTGATTAATAAGAGATTTTCATGTTAAGTTTAATAGCAACGATCAGTAATTAACTTATGTGAAAATCGCTTCCATTAAAATAGTAAATTATTTAAAAAAAAAATTCTACTTAAGTAAATTACGAAAAATAAAATAAAAAACTTCTAAATTCACTGAGTGATAACAAAACATCCATTATTCACAGATGCTTAAAAGCTTTTAAGAAAAATTTCTTGAAACATTCAAAAACTTTATCTTTTTCTCTTGTAATCCATTTTAAGTTTGCTTTAATTTGATTTTAATTAATTGAATTTCATCGACTTAGAGTAACTACTTTTTCAAAAAATAAAAAAAAATGTGAAGGAAGGTTTTTGTTATTTTTTAAGTACTACTGCAGTAAATAAAACACAGGGTAATTTTATAGAAAAAATTATTGTACTTCTCTAATAAAGTAGAGTAGAATAGGAATAAGTTTGTAAACTACTTTAGCCATTATGAAAATTGATGAAAAAGCTATTGTAAATAATTTCTCGCTTCAAAAAATTATTTCCTATTTAATGAATTGTTAGCGTTAGAATTCAAGAGTAAGAAGATGAAAGAGAATGGCATCATCTGAAACTATTCTGACCTCAATAGAGCGATCGATACAAGACTTTGTTTTGAAAAAAAAGATAGAAGACTAATTGAAAAATTCTGTAAAATTGACTGAAGATTATGTTTTTTTTGTTGTAAAACTTATTATAAATTTCCATTTTTCGAGATTTTCTTTCTTTTTTTTTTTCTTTCGTCTTTCCGTAAACTTTATTGGATTTTGGACTTACATAACCCAGATATTTCTATGTTGATATTAAATATAATGCCTTAAACGTAATTTAATCTTTGTTTGAAAACTTTATTTTAATTTCATATATTTTTTGAAAACGCACAGATCAATTGTCTGGCAGTAACTTCTTTTTTTTTTTTAATTTTGCCAAAAATAAAAAAGACATATTCTATAATAATAATATAGAATTATATATATAAAAGAAAATAACATGTAGTTCGTAAAATTCTTTACAAAATTTAATAAAATTGTAGAGAAACGAAGATCCAGAGATGTAATATTTCCATTTAAAAAGTACACACACTTTAAATGAAAAGACAATTTTACTTAATTAAAAGACATGAGCTATATCTCAAGATCTGTTTTCTGAAAAAGACAATTTATGGAAGAACAATTAAATGAATTATTTACTTGAAATAATATTGTTGATTCTGATCACTTGTTGG
Organism: Thereuonema tuberculata; assembly: GCA_023159025.1. NCBI lineage: Eukaryota > Metazoa > Arthropoda > Chilopoda > Scutigeromorpha > Scutigeridae > Thereuonema > Thereuonema tuberculata. Next base: position 66,000,465 of record JAFIDM010000003.1, read on the forward strand.
TCTATTCTTATGGACCAAGAGAAAAAGTATTTCTTATGGAGAGAATAAATATTGTAAAGAATAAAAACTATAGAAAGAAAGGTTTTATTTTTTTTTGTTATTTAATTTCTAATTCAGTTTCTTTGCTTAATCTACTGGAGGACTTTTGTTTGACTTTTTCCGATTAACGTAAAATGGAAAACTTAAATCCTTCCTTTCTTCAATTCGACTTTTTTTCCTATTCTTTTGTCTTTCTCTTCATCTATCATCGGTTCTAATCTACCAACAACATGGATTAAATGTGTCCCAGCCATTCTTCACCTTTAATCCCATTAATCCGTCTTTGAAAGCGACGCTATCTGGTTGAGAAGCGCCTCACACATGGAAAGCCTAAAATTCCATGTGTGAAAGACCCCTTCCAAGATGTCTCCAAAGTCCAGTTGTATTTTGGCCACAAACAGAAGCAAAGAATCAAAATTTGAACTTTGTAAGTTTTTTTGATTGGCTTTAGGGATTGAATTCACTGCTTCATGATGTTGAATAAAACAATTCATGAATGAAAAATAAGCTGGTTATTAATATAAGAAATTAAAGAATCGAACAATAATCGTAGCATTTTTCTTTACTTATGTAATTAACATTAATTTAATTTAGGCGGTATTAAGTATTTGCTGATTTAATCCAATTCAAAAGAAAAATTACAAATTTATCTTAAGAAAAAAAAGAAGAAAGAAATAGTAAACAAAATACAACATTTTAAAGAAAATGGGCTTTTTTTTCATGAGTATATTGTATATTGTAATTTAAAATTTAGAATAGCTTTTTTTTTTTATCTTTCTGTTTAGTTTCTAGCTAAAGTACTTGTTCATTGACTCAGAAGCACCACTGTTTTTTGGTGCTTCAAATTTCTTCTCCTTTGTCAGATAGTTGGTGGAAAGATATAACCGAAGATTTCCAACTATTCTATCTAACTAGTCGTAATTCTGGCGCTGCTCCAAGTTCTGTCCGTGGTGCTTCTCCATTCATCTCTCCAACATTTGTTGTGGTGAGCTTTTCTACATTGATTGTTATTGTACAGAGAAGTCATCTTAGAAATATTAAAATGGGGAAAAAGGATATAAGACACTCCTTAAAATAAAAAAAGAAAAAAAGTCAACTGTGGCAGTCGTGGGCTACTAATCAAGTACTGTTGTTAAGTCAAATATTTGGAAACATGTAGGAAATGCTAAAAGCTAAAAATCTAGAAATACATTTTCTATTAAGAGTTTCTTTTGTATATTGTGGAAAAAAAATGTTTTGGTTTATCCGAGTGAAGGAGCAATGCTGAAAGGGTCGAACATCCTTCCAATTAAAAAAAATGTCCTAGCGTTTAGCAATTTTTTTTTCTTTTTTGGCGACCTCTTACAAATGTAAAGCAGAGAGAGAGAGGTTCTCTAATAAGGTTCTGTTCATCTGTACCCAACTCTAGAAGTCAAACTATAAGTCGGACAGATATGAGTGAGTGCTTCTGCAAGTCTTGTGACTGGTAAAGGTCGGGAAAATATGAGTTCCGATCTGTGGTCACTTTGTCTCAGAGGCCGAAAATAAACATGTCTACGGTTGCTGTGGTTTCGTGTTGGTTCTTCAATTATTTAAAATAGAAATTTCGAAGTTGTTAAAATATTTTCATTGGAGAGTTAAACAGTTCAGTTTAAACAGTTTAATAGTTAAACTGACAACTATTAAAATTTTAAACGGAATATTTAAACTGACAAGATTAACCTTATTTTTAATAATTCGGTTGCCATCTAATATTTTTTTTGTATTGATATTTTCTTCTTGTAGACTGTAAATTGATTAGGTAATGCTTTTTGTTATTATTATTAGCTGCAGTCCGCCTTATGTATCTGTGGGCCATTGTTAAGTGATGGTACTGACGCTTTACTTTCTTTCTATTAGGTCACGTAATTAAAATTCGTTGTTACAGTAATCAAACAGAAAGAATGCATGAAGGATTTTACTATTTATCACCTTCCAAAGGTACTAGAAATCAAATTTTTACTACAATAACAATCACAGCTAGAATAATAATATTCTTAACACATTTTAAACAATGTATCACAAGACTTATTAATAATTAATATCATTACAGGTTTCTTTACAGAGAAAGATTTTATATAAGAACAGACCATATTTACTGAAATTGAATGAAATAGCGTTTTCTTCTCCATGCATTTTTTTTTATTCAGAAATTGCTTTAAGTGACTTTTTATTTACTTGAAGTAAATTCCATTTTGAATTTATTCTTCCAGGAAATTGTTTACGATGAGTTTTATGGCTTTGTTTCCATAATCTTCTCATTCTCTTTAAAAGCCTTTTAAATATAACTGTATTTTTCCTACGGATATCGCATAGTTCAAATGAAGATACATTTCTATTTCTTTTTTTCTCTTGAGTGTTTCATTTTTTGTTTCGTTAAACAGATACATGGAGTGAATCTAATGTTTCATGGAGTTTGCTATTCCTAATATTTAAGGCTACTCATAATGAAGGACATTCAAACGGCCACCCTCAAAGAACAGATAGAAAGGGTGGTAAAATTGTAAAGTAATAGTTATGAACATTTCATTTATGAAGGATTAAATTATCCTCAAATTACGTTGTTTTACTTTTTTTTTTGTTAATTTGTTAATTTTTCTCAAACATGGAGTGAATCTAATATTTCATGCAGTTTGCTATTTTATTAATTTAGGTTCCTTTATAATGTATTTTGGTTCTGCCAAATATCGTTATGTATATACCAGCATCGATATCTATTTTGCTTTTCTTCGCAGTGATATTTCAGCTTCTTATATTTTTATTTCTTCTTAAAATAAGTTTTATTCCCATTTTCAGAACGAAAGTCAATAAATTGAAACTGGGTCCTTTCCGTTCGACAAGTCTGAAGATAATCAAATATTGCGACAAAACTCTAAACGCATTGTTTCCCAAACATAAACTGTCCAATTCTTTGAAACAATACTTTCAAGTTATTGTCCTTTTTCTTAACGCCTGTACACTTGACTAAACTATTTAATAGAGATTTTATTTAATCCTTTTTCAAGTTCACTTGAAAAATTCCCCTCTCGGGGAGGAAACCTGGTTGTGACCTTTTTAATGTTTTAATTCAATTTTTATGTAATTTTTAATTTTTAATTGTTAATTTTTAATCTCTATTAAATAGTTTAGTCAAGCGTACAGGCGTTAAGAAACAGGACAATAACTTTCACAGTACACATAAGAAACCCTATTATGAGAATGCTTTCAAGTTATCGATCTGAAATCTACAAAACCATCCTGAAGCAGTAACAAACTTAAAGTAAAGTTCGCTTTAAAAAAAAGATTTATCCTGAAACAAATTTCATTAAGCAATTTTAACGATTGTTTTAAAAATTGTTGTTTTATTTTTTAAAAGACAAATAAACCATTGGTATTTTAAAATCCTAAGAATCTTGCTATTTATCTTAGGAAGTTGAAATTTAATTATCCCTGGTAAATTAGTGGAATCCAGAAGGTATTTGATAGACTTTCTTTTTGTTTTGTTTTGAATACTAATTTATTCTTTTCTCTCTCTCCCTGTATCCATTTTTTTTAATTCGATACATTATTTTTCGTGGCATTTGTTTTTTGTTTTGCGATATCTTTTTCAGGCCTTACTAACAGGGGTATCTGTTTATTTGAAAGATGGCTTTTGTTAAATTTTTCAGCATTTATTTTTACATTCAGGTAATTTATTATTTAACAAAACCTGTTTGAAGTTAGTTTTTGATAAATCAAGAATTTCATAATATTTTCCTATTTTTAGATTTTATTTTCTTTAGATTCCGAAAACGAATCCAAACTGTGCTACAGAAGTAATTTTGAAAATATCAATATTGATTTGATAATTTCATTACGAATGGCATCGTTTCCATTGAATAAAAATTATATAAATTTATTAGGTGATTATCAGCATTCGGTTATTAATTTTCAGAGTTTAATTTTCACGGAGCTTAATTGAAAACCAATATTGAAATTCTAGAAATTTATGACTTGATTCGCTGCAAATAGTAACTGCTAGGAATAAACTCCATTTATTTCAATTGGAAAAGTCTTTGAATGTCTTTCTTCTTATCTTTTGTGGAATGTAACAGATAATTTCATGGAAGATTATTTGACAATCATCAGCAGGACTTAAAGGCTAATGAAGAAGTCAAGTAGAATCTCTTGAGCAAAACATGTCCGTAGATTACCAGAACAGCAAAAGCGGATGTTTACTTCCTGACAAAAATTAGCAAGCAAAATGATTTTGCAAATGCTTTGGTTGCATTTTTAAGCTGTAAGTAAAGAGGAATTCAAATGAACTTTATAAATAGGCCTATAGAGTAATAGAAAAACGTTCCAATAATTTAAAGATGTGGTCGTGTTTTCGTTTTAATACATAAAAGGTTTCTAGGGGATGATGTTATGCCAGGGGAATTTAAGACTTATGTTTACTACTTTTAAAGCCAGAAGTGGCCAATTGAAACGCTAGAGAATTGTACAGCATATTGTGAATTCTGAAATAAAAACCAAAAGATTTCTTTTGAATTCAACTTGATTCCAGTATCAAATAGTTTCTTTAATTCTAATTTTACTTCTTGTAAGATGTCTGTATATTTTCTCCAACACACACGTTGATTTTCCCCCCCACGTTTTCTCAAGTCCGTTTCAGGATTATGGGGAGTTGTTGAGGAGCTGAATACAAAATTGATGTATGCTTTCCTTTATCAGGAAAGCAATACACAGTCAAAGTGATAACTACAATTTTATATCTAATGATAATCTAACAGAAGGAATGTATTAATACCATTGTATCAACGGTATAAATGTAAGATGGGCTAAAAAGGCAATTTTTTTTTCCAAATTTGAAACAGAAGTACGCAATTACAATTCTGTTTTCACTTACAATAATAACAACAAATAACTTTAGAATAATAAGAATTAGAATACTTTCTTTTTAAAGTCTTGTATCGGGAATTCATTGTATTATGGAGCAGAAGCAACAAATAACTTATTACAAACTTTAAGCAATAGAGAGAGAGAGAATGCCATGCAGCTGTTATTGCCAGAAGTCCAGCTGGTGTTATTGATTGGATGATTGTCATCTGCTTCCGATGTTGTCATATTTTGTGAAATAAAAACAACAACAACAAATAATCAATGAGATAAGAAAGAGATCTTAAAGTTCATAAAGCATCACTTACGCAAGATGTTCATTTATCATCTTTTCTGCTTTCATAAGTGGATGGTAGCGTTTCTAGATCTGTTTTTAATAGAATTTTATGATAAAGGGTTTTTAAGCTCAATTATGATGGTTTTTCTTACAATAATTCTTCAGTCGCCTAATGTGCTAATCTCTTTACTAAAGTAAGGAATTTTCATAATGTTTTCATTCTAGAAGCGTCACTACTTGTAAGCCAGTAAGTGCTGTTTTATATCTTATCAACTGCAATGAAACCCTCTCTTCCATGTGTCTGTATTAACAATTCTGCTTATGTTAAACCCAATTGTGGCACTTGCTCCATTTGTACATTTTTACTCCAAACTAATTTAATCTCGCTAATTCCTGTGAGATCATGCGGTCCCATGTGCTGCCTTTCCTGGCCGGACGCCTAGGAGCAGTTCTCCAACTAAATAACATCCGCACACAGCCAGGGTTTCACAAGAATGTCTACATCATGTTCTGACACTTTCTTGGTCTGCGCGCTCGCCAGTCGAGCATGTCTGGAACCAGATGGAACGCCAACTGTCGCTATGTAGCAGTGTTCGCGATTTGGAATGCTATTTGTAAGAACTATGGGCAAGTTTGCCGCAAGACAACATACGGCGTCAGTTTGACTCTATGTCCCCCGTTTCACCTATGTCCCCCGTTTCACCTATGTCCCCCGTAGGTATTAAGGCACGAGGTGGTCCAGCGAGGTATTAAAACTGACTTTATTGTTTACTGCGGCCCCACGGGACATCGTCCTGCTGCTGCGATATTCTAATCATTCCTGTCCGTTGTCTCTACAATCACAATTTCATTTGAATCTAATTTGAATTCGTGGTTCGCAAATTTTTTTGTCAATGTGTGTACTTTTAATTCCCACGTTTTACGTTTGTATTTTTCCTCTGTTTTTTCCTCTCCTTCTCCTTCCCTTCATAAATATTTTCTAATACCTTCATCCTTTTTTCCGGAAATGGACCAACAACTTTTCGTTGGTCAACTATTGCTATTACTCCTGATTGATTATTTGTAAGAACCACCAAACATATCAGTTGACTCTTTCCTCTTCCACACCCTTCACACCCCTCTTCCTTTATTTTTTAATCTTTGTGACGACCCGATTTGAGTACAATTGTTTTATTAATATTTTATCATGAAGTATTTCAAGTCTAGGGCTTCTATATTGTCTTAAGTGGGAACATTTAATTTCTACAAATAGTATGAATGTTTTTTTGTTTTTTTTTTGTTTTTAATCACTCCATATTTTAAACATTGAAATTTTAACTTTTGTCTAATGTAATATGATGTCTTTTTATAAAAAAAAGATAAGATTCCATTTTTTAAATAAAAGAATAAATTTTAAAAAATTTGGAATATGTTCATATTATTGTATACCGGTACCTAAAGAATCATTATAAAGTTATTTCAAAGACATTATTCTTCTAAATAGTAATATTTGTTTTTTATTTTTCATTGATTTATTGTTTAACAACATGACTTATATCTGATGCTTAACTATAAAATAGTTGAATTTGCTGCATTAATGTCTTGATAAAATATAATTACTAAGCTAAGTCGTAGATCTTTTAAGCCAGGTTCCTTTTTCGTTGTTGTTATGCGATTAAGAGTTAATCCGAGTTTTTGTCATCTGTGGGCCATCAAGAAAATAGAAATTTCCAAAACATTCACGTAAAGGAGATATCTGCTTTGTACTTACAGTAATTAAAGTTAGATCTTTTAATTTTCTTTCAATGATTTGTTATCTCGAATTTTCGATGACGAATTTTCATCAATCAATTTAAGATCATTCTTTTATTCCAGACTCGCTTTCAGAAATATATCTTCAAATCGACTAATAATCATATCAGTAGTGGGTCAGATGATAGGATTTAATTAATTTTAAGTAATTAGTTATCACGACAACACGATCTTATCCTGGTGTTTTTTATTCGGGGGCTTAATTTATACCTAAATGAATAGGGATTATGTGGAAGAATATAAGTCTGTCTTCACAGTTTCAATTTTAAGGTATTGCGATTGTGGGTTTATAAGTTGGTTTTCTCATTCTCTGTACTTTCAATATTCCTTGCAATTGAAAAATCGTTTGACCCTTGCTTGTGATTGTGACGTGATGTTTGAAATGAAGAGATCCTATTTCTAAATTTCCTTATAATTTCTACTTCATTTAAAGAAATGTTTTTTACTTAATATCAAGAACACATTTCTTTTAAAATTGAAGTTCAGTACCAAGTTCGAACAATATTATTGTATTTACAGTTTTTTTTAATCATTATTTCAGATCCAAATAATTATGTAAGTAAGATCCAAATTTATAACTCTGTTATAGGCCGCCATCTCTAAATATTGTTATTGTTGTAAACGAAACTAAAAATAAAATCTTTACCAAACATGCGAAGCAAGAGAGGGAAATAAAGAAATTCTAATACAATTTTGAATTACTTAAATTATATTAATTGCTTTGGAAGACTGTTTGCTTAAAATTTTAATTATTTTGAATGTCTTGTCATCAAAACAGCCTTAGCAGTTGCTTATTTCAAAGCAAATTCACTTGCCTCAGTGTATTGTTGATAGTGAAGTCATTTCACAATATTTAAATTGATTCCAAGCCGTTTTTGCTATTTTTTTTAAATGAATTTTGCTAATTTCTTTTTTTATAAGTCGATTTCACACATCTACAACTTTTATGCTATTGTAGAATTTCGAAGGAGGACGAGGACCCATTTCTTAAATATGTTTCTGTACAATTTCTCGATTATTTAGCGGTGCTATGTTTACTTAGAAATTTAAAATTAAATTAAAATTATAAATTAGAATTCTAATTATCTCACTTATAATAAGAAATAATGTTTGGAGAATAATTAATTCAAAAGAACTTTTCTTGAATTGTCATTAAATATTTTCTTTTCTTTTTAATTTCACATAATTTTGAAGGAAATCGAACTCAATACGATTAAAGTGGCAACGTCCGAGGCTCTACGACCAGCTATGCAAAAGCGCAACAAGCCGTCCTTGAAGCGCCCTTGTCTCTGCGCTATTTATCAACGCCGCTTGTATTTTGTTGTGAGTGCACTAAATCAATGATGGTTGAGGTTTGAAATTTCCATGATACAACTCATTAGCCAATAGGATAAAATGAGCTCAAGTAACGACCGGAACAATTTATTCCGATTGAAAAAGTGGTCACAAAAAATATGATAAGAGATGAGGATCGATTCAGCAAAGAATTGGAACAAGATTTTATTTAAATTTCCCTCGAGTTATTCAAAATTTGAAAATAATCATTGAAGAAAATCAGATGCGATTTTTTAATTCTTCTTTACTAGAACGAATTTATTTATTTAATTATTACTCCCTGTTTCCGAAAACATGGTGTACATTTTAAAATTATTTGTTTTTAAAATGTATACCATATTTTCGGACGGAAGGAGAAATTTTTTCTAGTAATGCATAGGTCTTTGTCTGAAAATTGTTTACCATTCAGAAGCATTGTTTAATTGTATTGTTTCTCGATTATTGTGATATTGTTGTTATAAAATTTCCATTCACATTTAAATTAAATATCTAAGAAAATTCCTTTTAATAATATACTAAGACATATTTTATGTATTTAAAAACACATATTACATTGAGTAAATTAAAAACTTCAAACTTAAAAACTAAAATGAAAAATAAATAATTAAAGTTTAAATTCTAAACAATACGTACTACACAGAATTCAAATCCATTGGGTAAGAGTCGGAAATTTGCGCCGTTGAGTTGACCATGGCAACAATACTCCTGTTGCCTGGCAACGCGAGTGCGAACTTCAATTGTTGCGTAATTCAATTAGTGCGAACATACGCACGCAAGCTGCTTTTTTTTTAATAATATAGATTTTAATTGCTTTCATTAAGAAATAATTTGCGCGCTACGATAATATTAACTAAATAATTGTGATTAAAGACTGAAATTAAACCACATCAAGTAAAGGATTCAGATGCAGTCGTTCTTTATGTAATCAATATGTTATGAAAGGAAATGCTTAAAAATAGTTAAGAGATAATGTAATTGAGTTTTACTTATTTATCTTAACATTAAATTTGCTTTTCTCAACATTTGAATATTTAAAAAGGGGTTCTAAAATAGATAAATACAATCAAGGATATTAACATGAACGGAATAACGATAAATAATACATTGACTGCTCAATTGAAAGTGAACACATGCCGTAGTGGAACAACCCATGCAAATTCGGGCGATAATTTGAATATATTCATTATAAACAACACGATCACGTGTAGTTGGAGTCGTTTGGTGTCTAACCACGTGCTGAGGTAAAATGCCACCATCAAAACAGCTGAGCGATTTTCAACGTGGACTAGTCATAGGCTGCCATATTAGTGGCCAGAATGTGCGAGTCATAGGAGCGGCATTGAACCTGCCAAAGTCGACCGTGGGTGTTATTATCACGAAATGGAAACGTGAAGGAGTGGAAACACGACGTCATGGAGGCGATCAAGCCCTCAGGCTGACCGATAGAGACCGGAGGGCCCTGAAGCGGTTGGTACAGCAGAACAGGGCTGTTCCAGCGGAACAACGGCGGCAGGACTTCCAGCAGGCAACGGGAACAACTGTCAGTACCATGATGATTCGTCGGGAGCTCCATGCCTTAGAGTATACCGGTCGGGCTGCTGTCCACAAGTCTAACATCACCCCTGTAAACACCCAGCGTCGTTTGGCCTGGTGTAAAGAGCGACGGTCTTGGTCAATGGACCGCTGGAAGAGCATTATGTGGAGTGACGAATCACGCTTCACACTCTACCGATCGGATGGGCGCACCTGGGTGTGGCGTTGGCAGGGGAGCGGCTGGTGTCTGAGTATGTCATCCCAACAGTGAAGTTTGGCTGTGGTGGTGTGATGGTGTGGTCGTATTTCTCCTGGTTTAGACGTGGTTCGTTGGTTGTGATCGAGGAGAACATGGCATCCACACAGTATCTGGACGTTCTAAACAATTCCATGCTTCCTACATTCTGGTCGCAGTTCGGTGAAGGGGCATTTGTGTTCCAGCACGACAATGTGCCGTGCCGTAAGGTACGTGTTGTCAGCGCCTGATTTCCGAAGAATAATGTTCAGGAACTTCAGTGACCAGCCCAGAGTCCGGACCTCAATCCTATTGAACATCTGTAGGATGAATTGGAGCGCCGGATTCGTGCGCGTCCGATGCGACCGCAAACACACATCCAACTTGTGCAGGCTTTAAAGGAAGAGTGGGCAAAAATACCGGTTGCTTGCTATCAGAAACTGATGGAGAGCATGCCACGACATGGTGGATGCTGTGCTTAGGGCAAAAGGTCACAGTACACGCTAATAGACACACTGTAAATAAAGCGTCTGTTCCATACCACAGGTGTCGACTTTCAATTGAGCAGGCAGTGTACATATTGTTTGAGTTTAAAAAAAATGATCTCAATTTTTCTGTTTTAATTTCTAAGTTTTAAAAAAAAATAATTAAAGGCTTTTACTTTAATTAATAATTCATGAAATCATGAAAAAGCAATTTCCTTTCATTAATAATTCTTAACAGAAATATTTCTTAAAATCTAAAAGAAATCTAAAACCGATATTTAAGGTGAACATTACATTCAATTTTAATTTTTTATTCTTGAGTCTTAAAATGAATCAACCAAAAATACAATCTTCTCTTTTTTGCTTTTAAGCAAATTTTTATTTAGGATTTTTAAAAAAATAACTCAAAAGATAGGCTTATCTCCACCTAACGTAATATTTTAAGAGAGTTTATAATATCCGGAGTGTCTTATTACCTGGAGTGTTTACAAAAACTGAGTTTCAAGCAAAGACCAAACATTGTATCCTTTAATAACTCGAATGAAATGCTTACATCAAATTTCACATGAGTGTATTATATTTGTAATTTCCTAGATAGAAATAAATCATTTTAAAAGTTAAGCTAATCTTTAACTGAAGAATCTTTCCACAAACAAATTCAAAGGTTTGTAAAATTATTTGTTTTGCAAGTGACTACGTAAATTTGTTCAGTAATATTTACTGAGTGTAAGTATTTATTCCCTTTTGTCATTAACTCAGCACGTTAGCAGAATCTTAATAACACCTGGATTAGTGTCTTCATCTCCGTACTTAACGTTTTTTCCTGTTGGCTGACTATTTTTCAGTTCTTTAATAGATCTTCTGCTTTGAATAGCAATGAGTTGACTTAAGCTCATTGGAAGCGACTTAAGTTTCAAAGCTTCATCTCGAGAATGGCCTTCAAATCATGTACAGAGAAATAGTAGAGGGATTAAGGAATACAGTTTTAATTAATATGTACATTTTTATGTTAAGGTATATAACATTTTTTTTTTAACTAAGTGGATAAATTTTTAAAGTTTTAAGTTTTTTCAAGTTTCATGTTATATATATTTTAATAAGTATTTTATAAGTTTGTTTCATTTGCGACTATTTTCGTTGTTCAATTCCAAGGAAACAATAGGAAATGACATTAGATCTCTCAATAGAAAAAAAAAGACCGAAATTAAAATTGACCACAACATTGTATTCTGAAAAAAACCTTAATTAATTTGAAAGTAACATACAGTTCTTTAGAATTTCCATTTCTACTTCTATCTAAAAAAATGATTAAAAAAACTAATTTTAAATAGTTTAATTTCTTTATATTACGTGGTGAAAAATGTACGGATTCATTCAAAAACTTTGAAATTTTATTTTACGTTTTAATAAATTTTTGAAATCACCGAGAAAAACGTTATCTCTAAAGGACTTTAGTTAATATGTGATTAATAGTTATAGTATAAAACAAAGTAGCTTACTTTAGTAATGTTAAGATTAATACATGATTAAGATGCATTAATCTTTATAGGCTATTACTAAAGTGTACTATCTTGTTTTAAAGTATATCTACGCTTTTTGCTTATTTACATAAACTTACTAAAAACCCTGACGTAACTTTGCTTAGAATTTTGATATTTAGTTCTTCTGTGCTGATGCGCTGTTAGATTGCTCTACCTATTTCTTAATCGAACTGACGTACCTTCTTTTCCGCTAACACAAGTCAGGAAAACCTAATAAGAAACGGAATTAAAAGATTCAAAGACCGAAACATTTGTTGCATTAAAGTGTTCCTGCAATCATGAGTTTGACTTATACTTTTACGACTTATCTTGTAAAGCCCATAAGGACGATATGGTTTTAAGTTTCTAAAAATGAGATGTACTCGTACAAAGAATTTTGTATCATTATTTGTCCTGATGGGAGCGGTTTGTAATTGGAAATTATTAAACTTCAACGAAGGATGATAACAGTGGAGTAGCGGATTTAATGCTATTAATTGAAACATTAATTAAGAAAGTTATGCTTTTTTTTTTACAAATAGATTACTTTATAATTACAAAAAAGTATTAGTTTATTTTATGGATGTGTTTTTGCTAATGAAGGCCTAAATGAAGCACAGGTCTTGGATTCACTTAATTTTCAATTACTTGGTCCATCAGTAACATAAGTATTTTATTTATTTATTCAGTGAATACATTTTAGTGAAACTGCAGTAAAGTAGTTTATATCCCCTCCCCCACCCAGAAAATCAGTTAATTTTAAGATTCGTCTATTTAATGTAAGTTTTTATTATGTGCTTGTTTTAAATTGTATTTTAAATAAAAAGTGAGATTAAAAGAGTTTAGAATTCAGTTTAACATTAAATAATTAAATTAAACCTTTTTGTTAACTAAATTAATTGGATTGAATTCTGTTTCGTGAATTACTCTAGATAAATGTGATAAATAAAGGTTCTTCATTTTACTTTTCTCTTCAAAGAGAAAGTCGGTGTTTTCTTCTGTAGATATTTGGAACTGATTCAATTGAAGTAATAAATTCTACTTGACATTATAACATTATTTGTGATTTTCAGCAAGGAAAATAGCTTCAAGTACTTTCCGGACTTAATTAATGTTTAAAGAACGTTATTAAATTCCTCAATAATGTTCCTTTATACTTTATACGTTTTAAAATTATCAAATGAAAGATTTGTTTTCCTAATAAATGAATTTTCGTTTCTTTTGGAACTCAATTCTTTATCGTGGTAATTAATGTTCCAAAATATTACATAATACAGTCGGACCTCGATATAAGGTCACCCGCTTATAAGGTCACCCCGCATATAAGGTCACTTTTCTAAAGTCCCGGCTCATTCAATAGGAGTTCTATGATATGGATTATCGGATATATGGTCAGGTCTTAAATACCATAATCGCATATAAGGTCACTTTTGTCTGTGATTTCAGAAATTTTCACGTATCTGTGTTAGATGCAAATTTTTATATTCATAAAAGTTGGAGCTTGGTGTCAAACACATGCATTTCAAATTGCTTTCGACATGCTGGTTTCAATTTTCTACAAATAGTATGGCTGAAATACCAGATGAAGATGATGAAGACGATTCCTTTAGCTGTGTTAATACAAGATCTCAGAAATCGCGGCTGTGATATAAAAGGGGGAAAGTGAATAGGTGAGAATTGATGATGAAATTGCTACCACTTCTCAAGCCTCGATTTCCGAAATTGTTTCACAAGTTTTAGATTTCAATGCAGTAGAAAGGGAAAATAAGGACAGTGATACTGAAAGTGAAGCAGTGACACAAGCAGAAGCGCTCAGAGCATTAAATGTCGTAAGACATTTTTTTACGAGCCATGAGGGAGCTGAAGAACATTTTCAGAAACTACAAAACTTAAAAAACATTGTACAAAAGATGAAACCAAAATCGCGACAGTGCTGTATTATGGATTATTTTAAGTAAGGTCAGTTGTACATCAATATTTTGCTTGAGCATACTAGTACTGTTTGTAAACAACTTTATTCCGAATTAAAATTTTTAAAAAATAATTTCTTTCCGATTCCATTAATTTTAATTGGTTCAACTAAATTAAAAAATTATAACCTAATAAACTGATATCTTTGTACGTATTAATTTTACAAAGAATTACACTGTTTTTATATAATGCTTATTTATTGACAAATGCATATGAATCGGTTATAAGGTCAACCCGCTTATAAGGTCACTTTCGCGAGGTCCCAAGGGATGACTTTATATCGAGGTCCGACTGTATATGTATTTCTACAGTAAGCATCATAACAAATATTACAGAATATATTAAATAAACGCAATTGTGAAAGATATACATTGTTGAAAGTAAAGCTATACAGTAGAATCCCTCTCGTCCGTCCTCGGCTGGTCCGACACTCCTGTTGATCCGACGGGGCTCGAGCCGGCCGAACTTGTCCCCGACCTGTCGGTGACTCACCACCCGTCGCGCCATTGTGTTGCATGTACAGTGACGGTAGGTGATGAAAACGCTCTTAAGAATCGCAAAACATTGAAAAAGCCTAAACTTCAACTGCTTGACAACACAGTAAATCCGTGTAATTTATTTACTGTAAATCCGTATTTTTCTGTATTTTCTGATATTCCGACCTTTTTTGCGTTCCGAACATACCCCCAGTCCCAAAGAGGGGTTCTACTGTATTTTATTTCAATTACTTACATTTCCGAAGGAATTCACTGCTGCTTCTTTCCAATTTATTATCGGTTGTGAAAATCTCTTCTGTTCTTTTCTATGAAGTGTTGTAACGTCATGCGTTTATCAAAATTATCAGCCTTTTGATGCAATCTAATGGACCCTAAATTGTTACCATTAAACTAAGCAAAAGAAAAACAAAACAACACAAAAAAACAAAAACACAAGTTTATGGAAGAAAAGAAAAAAATTAGAATTCGCCGCCAGTTTCGAAATTATGCTTATTTTTTTCTAAAGAAACCATTGAACTATTTGGAGGGCTATTTGGAGGAAAAAAAATCCGTAATGGTTTACAGTATTAAGGAAACCTGATACAATGAACCTATCGAAAATCGTGAAATGGATTGCGTTATGCTGTTTTTCATTTGACTGCTGTCGTAAGTTGTGCTGCTAATTACATAATTAAATAGTTATCTATGGTGACATAATATATTCACTTGGCAGGATTTCTCATCAATCAAATGGTCCTATATTTTACGCTCACCTTTTAGCAATTCCAAACCGTTCTTATCCTCCGCTGTTTGATGGTTTCACATTCCCTCCTGAATCTTGGCTCATTGGTTATCCGCTCAATTGTTGTCATTAACTCTTATTTCTTCTTCTATTTTACAATATTTGTCATTTGTTCACTCCCACCTGTTTGGAAATACAAATAATTACAAATCAGCAAAGCTTCAACAATTTTCGATTCTGTGGACATTCGAATTCATAACCTATGACTTTAGATGACAAAACTATTTTTTTTCTCTTAAAATAAACCTTTATTTCCTAATGGTAATAGAAAAAGATTGTAGTAAAGAACTTCTTTATTCTATGCATTATTTCGATATTTCCATTTTCCCAATCTTCTTCAGGCGAACAAGTTTAGTACATTCTCTAAACCTATTCTTACATTTTCGCAAATTATTTGATTAGCAACTTGTTATTTGTTATAATTTTGTACGAATAGGTTTAGAGAATGTTACTCCATTTGAAGAAGATCAGAGAATTGGAACAGTTCGAAATATTGCATAGAACAAAGAAGTTGTTCAGAAGAAGATGTATAAATCACTTATTTTCTGTTAACTTCTTTTCTTTTAACGTATTCTAATTAATAATCTTTTAACTCTGCGGACAGAGAAAATCTTCAACCATCGATCTTTACAGTGTAAAGCTACTTTATCAAATTACCTAAAAATGTCAGCTTTTATCCTATTTAAAATATGCTCTGTGTTTGGAAATTTAATATCAATGAACCTGGTATAGTAGAGCGGCAAATATATTTGAAATTACCATTGTTAAGTTTCTAGTCTTCTGAGTTAGAAATTTTGAGAAATGTTTTTCTTCATAAGCTGCATCTTGAGGTGGGAAAGATCCAAATTATAGTTAGGAGGGTTTCATAGCATTAGTGTTTTCTTGTTTTTTCTACTTAGGAACTGAACTATGAACTGAATCCAATTTTAGTCATATTTTCAAGAATCCCATCTTCTTTAATCAGTTTCCCTGTTTAATCTCACTTTCATCTGGACTATATTTCTTTCATTTCTGTGAAGGTTTAGTAGCCAAACTCATAAATATTCAAAAATATTCAAAAACTTTTTATTTGATGATTGTTGCATGTTGTTCAATGCATTTCATAGAACTCCAGACAAATCACACTAAGCTGATTCGATTGTCTTAAGAGAACTATTAGATAAACAATGGTAAAAAGATAAACAATGTACAGCGATATTTCCCCAATCACAAATTAAGCAGAAAAATAATTCAAAACACAATTTACGAAATGAAAACATTCCCTTGTAAAGTCCTTCTGGACTCCTTTAATTTTGAAATTGGGAATTACTATTTTACCATTAATCAAAAGATTGAAATAAGGAGTTTTTTAAATTCTGGAGTTATAATTTTGTCAACCTATCAAATGTTACATAATCTACGATATTTCTGTTCTTTGAGACAGCTCTATTTAGAATTCACAAAGAGAGATCTAAGTAAAGAATTTATTTTTTTATTTCCGAAATTACTCTAGATTTTTAGTTATTAAGATGATCATTTAGATTGAGATTCTCTTTTTCTGACTTCCAAACTATTATATTCAAATTTAGGGTTATTATATAAAATGATTAATTTCTTTAAAAAAGTAAGAACTTTAATTTTTTTGTGATAATGATTTACATGGGTTTTATTCAAATGTTGAAAGTGTCTTCAGTCAGTGACGCGATAGATTTTTAATTTAATCCATCCTGTTTTTATCTTTATGAGGAAATCAACGGAAGGCCTTCACAGAGAATATTGTTTATATCAGCGCAAAAGAACGTTTTCCATTCACTAGGGACAACTCCAATCTAGTAATTGAGTTTTATGATGAACCTTACACCCACACTGACTCCCATAAGTAAGGTTACAGAGAGGCTATCAATCTAACGCTACTAAGGAACAGTTTCATGGAAATTGAGATGCCATTAAATAAAGTAACCGAAACACATCAATACACTTAAAAGATTATATTTTACAAATAGGTCTGATAAAATCACTTTATATTGTCTTTCTAAGGATGTTTAGTATATTTATTTGAAACAAACATTACAGATTGATAATTTGAAGTTCTTTGCATACACTTCAATGTATCAATTGATTCTATGAATCAGTGAATGGACCTTCTTGAAACTTTGCATTCATATTTATGGACGATGAGGAATCGAAATTTATTTGCTTCTCAGTTGATCCCACTCAGAAATCTAAAAGTTAAGACGACAAACAGTTCCACAGAAAATCATTGGAAGCAAAATAACGAATTTCTAACAATCCATATTAATCCATTGATGACGTCACTGTCATCAACCTTTGATTCAAGTTAATTAGGTTTAATTAATTCAACTGAATGTTTTCGGATTTCAGAAATAAACATTTGAAGAAACTGTTTGTACTCCTTAGATTTCATTTTCAACATTTTCAACAATTTTACAGAAGTATTCGTTCCTATATCCGATATTTGATCCAATATTAAAATTGTTGAAAATGAGCTCCACAAAGGCAGCTCGAAAGCTCCAGATCATGTATGTATGGTTTCTTCACTATGAATTACTGAGCACATGTAAAGCTTTTCCTTTAGTATTTTAAGGAAAGTAAGCTTCAAGTTCTTTATGACTACCCTTGTTTTTTATTTGTTTTCAGCAAATGGTAATAAAGTCTAATATTGTATTTTACTAATTTCAATACTATACTTTATTACACAAATACATAACGAAGTTGATAGTTATAAATATCATTAAAAATTTTCATATAGTATTTTTTAGCATAAACATCCAACATAAATGTATTTGTAAATTAAAAAGGTAGCTCAAAATATTTCGAACTATAAAGTTTCCTGCCTTTCAGAGGAAAGTTTTAAATTTAATTTATGTTTTTTTCTCTTTTCTTTTTTATATGAATACCTTTCTGAATTTAATCAGAAAATGAAATATTACCTAAGGTTCCATCTGTGTCCCTCTCTTTTTCTTTAGTGATCCTCTTTTATTTTGATACTTCGTATGAACACCTTAATTTAAGGTGGTTCAATAAGTTGAATGATTTGAGTGACATCTGAGGTTTGGTTTTGCCTCAAAACCAAATTACCAAAACAAAACAAAAATCACGATATTTTTTATTACGCGATTACCAGTAATGGCATAATTCCCATGATTATAGCGCGAGAAATGTTTCCATTAAACCATTAAACATATACATACGTGTCAAACCTTATGGACGAACGTCATTCTTAAGATTACAGCCACAGATACCGACAAAACAGCTTGTAGCCATTTGCATTATTGTAGGTGTTCAGTAGAAAACAGGTCCACAAGCTAATTTCCGAATCGCAGAGGTAAAGCAGAGAAAAAGGAAATTGGCACGGCTGGTGAATTGTCTTTGTCTGAAGGATATTTTGGAGGATATCCCGCCAAACCTTGGCTCGACAGCTTCAACATGTAGGGTTATATGTTCAAAGGCCAATCTTCTGTGTGCCGCTCTCCAGAGTGCGTA
This sequence comes from Thereuonema tuberculata, assembly GCA_023159025.1. Lineage (NCBI taxonomy): Eukaryota > Metazoa > Arthropoda > Chilopoda > Scutigeromorpha > Scutigeridae > Thereuonema > Thereuonema tuberculata. The sequence goes on from JAFIDM010000003.1 coordinate 66,019,287, forward strand.
GTAGAAAGCGTTTGCAGTGGTGTCAGATCCATTGAAATTGGATCATGGATCAATAGGCCAATGTGTTGTTCTCCGACGAGAGTCGATTCAGTCTGCAATCGGATTCCAGATGGCAGTTCATCTGGCGTGAAAGGAGTATGGCGTACCAGCAGCAAAATGTGCAGAAAAAAGATGGAGATCGTGATGCTGGGATGATGGTTTGGGACGGTATCATGCTTGTTGGAGACGCACTATGATTGGTGATCCTATTGTAAAGAAGTTTTTGAACGATATGTTCGCTTGTTCCGTTGTGCCTTTGGCGAAATATTTCTTTTTACGGATGATAACGCCACGCCTCATCGAACCAAAACAGTGGAGAGACTTCTAGAGACTGAGGATATCCGTCGAATTGAGTGATCTGCACGCTTTCCAAACCATTGAGAGACGAAATGCAAAATTCAGAAACTCCTGAATCATTTAATGATGAGTCTGCCATGACGTTGTGATTATTGCATCTCAGTTCGAGGCGGACATATTCCCTACTGAGAAGTTTAATGCCTGGGTTTTGACACGCACTTTCCATCCATTCTCCACCTATGTCTAAGTGCTATGCGTATCTTTTCTGCAAAAGACTTGCTTACTATTGCTTTGATTTGTAGTTTCCAAAACTTTGTTGTGTATTATCCTAGGTTAGATGACGGGTAATAAATATCTTGCCATATTTGTCTGTATTCATGTACAGTTCTCTCCATACTTGCGCAAATGTCACCCGTCCTTAAGTTTTGGACAGGTGTGTATTAATAAGATCTGGTGAAACCCATCGGCGATTGGGAGAAAAATTCATTCAATAAAGTTGAAGAAACTTTTGTAAAAGTTGCATTTAAAAATGTTTAAAATGAATAAACATTTAAAAAAGAAATGGTAACTTCTAACGGTTCTTGGCTAATTGGGCAAAAGAATCACATTGCATGTGATGTTACAAAATGGAAGCATTTTTAAAAATATATTTAGTTTTAGATTTCTAGAATAAAGAAGAATTCATCAAAATAAGAAGACTAACGGCTTTCAAATACATTAATGTTAACTTGAAATATTACTATTAATTGCCAAAATAATGTTATTTACTACTTTAACGTGAATTTAGGCAACTGTGTAATTTTTTTGGAAATTTCTTATTTTTTTTTTTTAATAGAAGTTGAAATACGTAGCTGCTTTGTTTTTCAAATAAATCTCCTTATTGATATTAAACAGCTGTAAATTATTTCAATGCTTTCATTCTTACGAAATCCTCAAAGGTATTTGGGAAGGCAATCTTTTAGACTTAGGTCTCTTAAAGGTTTCCACTCTTTGCTGTTTATTCTTGAGATAAGTCTTTTTCATCTTCAATACTAAACAAAACTTTCCAACGACTCTTTGCTTTAAAACTTGAAATATTCTGAATTAAGGATCTCAGAAATTGTAAATTAGGAGAAAGTCATACAGAGGATTATATTCTACTTTGCTTTTAGGAAAAATACGATTAATATTAAAATTCTAATGAAAAGATTGTTTTCATTAAGAATTAATTGAAAATATAAAATTATTGATGCAAAATTCTTGAAGCCTATTTTCCTTTAACTATTCGATTTTTCTTTGTTTGTTTTTCTTTTAGATCCGTGATTAAAATGCAAACGAAATCCTCTTCTTAGTTTGTGAACACAAAATACCTTCAAACTTTCCATTTATTAAAAATTAACTGAATCCGCACTTGAATAATCCAATGAATTTTATTATTAATCTTAACAAAACCCGTATAAATGTAAAGGAGTGAATTAAAATATTTTATTTGACATCAATAGAAATTCATCGCTTTTCCATCTAATGTTTTTTTAGAAGACTTTTTATCTAATCTTCACTCTCAAATTTGTGGAGAAGAAATCGCACGAAAAAGGGTTCGAATACAAAATGAGATCGTCTTTTGCCTGGAAGGAGAATTTCACCTTTTCAGAAGTTATTAGGGAGATGTAGGAGTTTTAGGAAGCTCAATTTTATTTAGGAAAGTTGACATTTCAAAAAAAAAATCTGCGAACAAAATGGATTGATTATTAGCTCAATTTCGTCTCCTAATTTTCACTTTTTATTCTTTTAAAATATAAAATACAAAATCAAGTTCATTGGACATTGATATGAAAGTAACTTTTTAAAAAAGAAATTATGGATTCTCCATTTTCGTTTATTTTACATTAATATTGTCTCACTGATGAAAAGAAAACAACCCTTGTAACAAATGTTGTTTCTGTCAATGAGATTCCATTTGCTCCAATGACGTCACTTCATCGAACATTTAATAGTTGACTGAAAAAAAAACCAACAACAACCATAAGTTGAAAGAAATCATATTTATTGATACTTTGCTCAAGATTTAAAAGAATATATCCCTGTTTTGTTTAATCGTGATTAAAGGATATTACAAAAGTCATACAAAATGTATAATTCTCTTTGGGAGCAATGCTAAGCAGGAGGGTTTTATAAAAACTAACAAAAGACAACAACCAACTGATTGCGTCTCTGACAAATTTTTCCAGTTTGTGCAAGTAACAAGCGGATTCATTTTTTTTATATAAAACTCTTCAAGACGTACGGAATTGGAGATGGTTTCGTCAATTCACTTAGATAGAGATCAATTTGTTCGTTTTACTTGAGTCCCGATGATCTGTCAGCATGTAAGTTTCTTCTCTTTAACTTTTCTCTCAGTAAATATGAAATCCCCGTGTTCCTCTCCTCCATGTCTTTTCCCAGTTCTTATGCGATTGGAAGTTCTATCGTTGTCTCATCGATTTCTCCTCAATGACGTCACACTCTTTCTTTCCTCTTTTTAAAAGTGTCATTTCATTTTTTTTTCTTCCTAAATGATGGAAATCGTCAGTCAAACGGATTCTCCTTCGAAAGCTTTTTCCTATGAATGGAACCAGTGATTCTTTTACATCGGAGGCAAAATCAGCTCCATCCTCGATTTTCAGTTGCGATTGGTTGCCATTGTTGAAATCCACCTTCACAATCACCAAAAGAAATCGAGAATAAGTTTTAATTGAAGACTTTGAATGGTTGGATTGACGCCTCTGAAATGAAAACTTTTAACTTGTTTTGCACTCAGTAAAGTTTTGAACTTCAATATATTTTTATCCTTTTATGATTTCTATTTCTTTTTATGTTTTCAAAGGATTTATTAATTCTTCTGTGATACGAGAAAAAAATATGTCGACGCTGAATCAGTGGATGACTTCCACTGCATTCATCCGTTGAATGTTGAATTTTGATGAAATAAAATTCTTTTAAAATACATTCTAATTTTGAAATATTTTTAGAAAATAACTTACGAATTCCTTTTTCTATTGGGAAAGAGTACGTTGTTTTTTTTTTAATATAATATTAGAAATGACTGAACTAATAAATTCACAGTCTTTGTGTTTATATATTATGGGACACTTTATATAAATAGTCGTAGGATCTCATATAAAGTAATCCACTAATAATATCTTAACAAGAAAGCTCAAGAAAAAAGTAGCAACTTAAAAAAATCGAAAGCGACCAAAAAAAATACACAAACTAAAAATATGTCTCGAACAAATCGCGGGTGAGAGCAGTGACGTGCAATGAGCCTAAATTAAGAAACATTCTCCCCAAACTGAAAAAAAAAACTAAATTAAATAAATCTCCTAGAGTAGGGGATTATGGGACACATTGGAACAAAATTAATTTTGGCACTTTAATTTTAGCGTAACTTCCGTGTAGCAAATGAAATGTTTTTTTTTAAACATTCTGTTACTCATTAGATAAAGACAGGGCCGTCGCGTGGTTTGTTGGCGCCCGGTACAAGATTTCATCAGGGGCCCCCTGAATCTCCTATTCAACAACCAAAAAAAAAAAAAATAAACACGGTATCTCCAGGTTCAACAACCAAAAAAAAACACGGAATCTCCTGTTGCCGTTGCCGCGGCGCCCTGCCCAAGATTTCGTCAGGCGCCCTCCTAACCGCGGCGCCCTGGGCAACATTTGTCAGGCGCCCCCCTACCCGCGGCGCCCAGGGCGATCGCCCCGGTAGGGTGTCTGTGGTTTCATTAAGACATTATCTTTCAGTATAATTACAGATGCATGTAAGACTGTAATCTTGATACACTGTACCATATACCTGGGGTAACACATTAGGGGATACAGTGTAACTCATAATTGAAAGTAAAAATACTGCAAATACAGTTAAATATATATACTTATAGTTATTCTACAACAATACATTTGCTTCATTCAATCAGAAATTTATTTTTAACTTTAGTTCTTACATTTTTCTTTTAATTAATCGACATTGAAGTTATCCAGATTAACGTCAAAATGAAGATATGGTTTTAATCTTTTAGTGCGACCTGCAATTAGAGGTTGTGAGACTATCACCATTAAATCCGTGTCTGCTACAGATGCTGTATCTGTTTCAACTGAAACACTGGCTTTTCCCCTGAAAACTAGACTAATAGGTAATCACCAACATTCAGTTCTCGAGAGTCTGCAATGGGATCATCTTCAAGATAATTCTTATCTTTGGAGGATGTCAAGACTGAAGAATTAGCCTCGCTGTCTGTCGTGACTAATTCCTCTCTAAATGCTTCTTACTATCTTGGTTTTCTTAGTATTTCTTTGTTGTTTACGAGGCTTTCCTTCACAGGTGCAACTTCTTCCCCTTTTCCTTTTGTTTGTGAGGTTTTCTACTTTCAGCCTTCGGATATCCATGAAACATTTCAGGGCTGAAGACCTGTGAAGGAATTTAATCAGTCTGTTTATTTCCACATTTTACTACCACAGTTGCACTTCGTTGATATTACCTTCTCCTGACGTATATGGCAATGAGTTATCAATTACTAGCATTAATTTTTTAATTTTCTTAGCACTGCTAAGAACGATACGGAACGATAACTGTCTTTCTAAAATCAGTCTGATGATGTCATGGATTTTTGGAAAGCGTTCCAACACATTCTACGAGTACTGAGTGGAGTCATTATAATCTGTAGTGTACTCATTTGAGTTGAAATGAATACTGTATCAGAATGGAATTAAAGATATATATATTCACGTGATTTTTATGTGATGTATTTTCTTTATATAGAGATTTCACGATTTTTAAATCGTATTTATGCTGACTCAAAATTATATTATTTATTTATGTTACGTCTGTGTTGGAATCTTAAGTTAAAAATATTGCATGGAGAACAGCGAAACATGTGGGGCAGACAATAACACTGTTACAGTCTGTCCGTGCGTTAATTGTGGCAGTGTGTCTTGTAGGTTCTAGAAAAAGTTAGATCAAAATTCCAGATATACGTAACTTTTTAAATGTTAATAAATATAAGCAACGAGATATTATAATATTATATCTACAATGTCATATTAACTTAAGGAATAGTGAGCATCAAAATAGATACGAATGAAAATACTTTACTTATCTGAAAATAAGAAAATAGTTTTAATCCAAATGCCCTGGACACATACCATTCACCTGCACAATGGCTATGTGCAGAAACTGTCAGCGTAGCTACTGCTACAGGTTTCTTTCTCGATTTTGTCGTATTTCCTACGCAATTCCAGATGTTACCTGTTTCCCGGTGTTCCCCTAATTTTGCTTTTTTGTAGTTAGAGCTTATGACATAAATGATTTAGACGACAAGTATTCAAGAATAAAATTAAAAAACAAAAAACAAAAACAAACAAACAAATAAACTGCATTTTTATTTCAGTTTAAAATAATAAAAACTATTAAAATCATTAATTTGGACTTCCAATGTATTACAATGCTACTAGTATTTTTATTATTATTTTTTCCAATTCCTTTTACTGCTTTTAATAATTGTCTGATTCTATTTATTATTTTAAACTAAACTAGCAAACCTGTGATCATGTGATGATTCTGAGTTAATTTTGTCATCACCCGTGACAGCGAGCTCTTTTTCACAATCCGCGAGCGGAGACCTAAGTCACGTGACTTCCGTTTGACCCACATAGATAAAATGAAAATGTGAGCATCTTTATAACACTATACCCAACATGTTTTACCTTATTTGTATTCTGTGTCTTATGGTTTCGGAAGAGATAAGGCCAGAAAAAAAATTATTTTTTTCTAGTATTAAATTTCTTTTATGTATATGTAAAAAGAATCCTTTTCTCTTTAAAAATGAGTTATATCCTGACTCTGGCGTATTCTGTTAACATTATCCAGGTCTTGAGAGGAACTACTTGAAAACCAATAAACATATTACGATCGCTTCCTATCCATTGAGAATAAGTTGAATTATTTGCAGTCATGCTTCTACTTGATGTAATTGTGGATTTCAGTCAAGATTCTGCAAAAGCTATGTGGGCAACTTAGAACTCTTTTGCTGTTCAGCTCTTAGTTTAGTCTATTCTAATGTTATTTACTTTGCTTCTACTGTAACTAAATATTTAATATAAGTACTGTTCTATCTTCATAGAAAAGATAAGTAACGATTGTTGTAGATTTTATATTCTCGTTTAGTCTGCAAATATCCAGTTACAGTATAGACTGTATATAGAATAGACTAAACTGAATAGCAAAAGAGTTCCAAGTTGCCCACATAGCTTTTGCAGAATACTTTTTCGGGTTCACAGAAGTATGTGAAGGCCCTGTTTGAAGAACAGGGTTGAGATCGTAAAACTACTTGTGTATTCGTAATTTATTTACTAATTTATTCTTCATACGAAAATATGATTTAGCAAAGATATGATATGAAAAGATTGAATTTGAGTCTCCTAATGTTGATCCTTCTGATAATTAGCAACCCATTTGGGAGCTGTTGTCATAGCGACCAAAATCGGTAGCTATTGCGTTTGTCCTGTCTGTCCATCAGTGTCTGTCCACCCTTAATAACCTCCCGAACTAAAGGTCGGATTGACAAAAGGACTTCACCATGTATTCAAAGGCCCAAACACGTAAGAATGAGGTATTTTCAGGAGCCAACCCCCCCCTCCCCATGTTCGAGATATTTGGCATTGTTATCATTTTACCCGCCTAAAAACTCCCGAACGAAAGGTCGGATCGTCAAAAGGACTTCGCCATCGTGTTCAGAGACCCAAACAACGCAGGGATAAGGTATTTTTAGGGACCAACGGCCCCCCATTGTTCGACATATTTGGCATTGTTTTCATTGGATTTCCGCTATTAGTTTAAATGTTAGAAATGCAACCATCTCATTTCAGTTGGCAGCTATAGCATGATGTTTAAGGTCTCGGATTTCGTATAATGAAGGTTGTTGGTTCAAATCCGTATATCTACTTTTTTTTCTCTTAATCTTCTTTTCTGAATGTCACCATGGGTTTTTTTTTTGTTTGTTCGTTTGTTTTCCTAAGTTTTTTACTTTTCCCCTAACTTTTTTTTTATTTTTCTTTACATTAATATACTTCTTTCTCTTTTTATTCTTATTTTTAATCTTTTTTTTATTATTATGGGCCGCCCTTAAATTTATACTTTACCACAAAATTATATTCACTTGTTTCTTCTGTTCTTATGGGTCATCATAACGGTATCAAAAGAAAAGCCAATATATCCAAAATACTTTTCATTAGCTTACAGGTGAAGCTTCCTATTTTTTTAACTTTTACCGGAAATAGGCTATAAGAAAAGAATGATGAAAATAGGTTAAGCACTTTCTTTTCTTATAACTAGAATCTTTGAATCGAATTTTTCAAATGAAAAAAAATCATTCTAGAGTTCAGCAATAGATAATCAAAAACACAAGATTAAGGTAAGAGAGAATTCAGAAAAATAGGTGACAGCGAAATGAGGACTTCAAGTACCTATGATAAAATTATCCAAATTATACAGAAGAATAAAATAAGCAACAATAAAGGCTGTAAAACCTTTTTGAGCAACAGTCAGAAAAGCTGTTGCAAAACAATTGTCATCGATTGCAACCAAAAGATTATTTCTAAATAAAAATAAGAAGAATATTTAAACAGGCACTGATCCTTCACTACCATTATAAATGCAGAATTAAAAATAAAACAGCTAATAATTGTTGGTTGAAATTTATTACTAAATTTTCATCTTCCTAGGGTAATCTTCCTTAAGCTTAATTACAGGGTAAATTAATTATCAAAACTTTGAGAGAATCCATTCCGTAGGATACATAAGAAACACTGCACAGAAATCGTAAATTTTATATGAAAAATATTGTGAAATTTGCTACTTTTATTTTGCAGTTTTTTTCTCCTTGTATCCAAGGATAAGGAAACATCACAAGACCACCGTCTCTAGGTGCGAAGGACATCTTGTCAACAACCCACGATGTCAATAACAGGTCACCTAAAGGCTTTTTGACATCTTTGATGTAGGATAGAAGAATATATATATAATTAGCTCAAAATAAAACGTCTTATTAGCTTATTAAAAATCCAATTGTTTTTGGAAATGCCACAAATTCCTTTCAGTATATATAAACAAAGTAGTAAATAACAAGTTTACAATCCATCGACAACATGAAAGCTGTAATCTTATATATATTGGTAGTTATAAAACAGCAAAGAATTATAGGTCAACGAAAAGAGAAACTTAATCTGATTTATCTTTAACAGTCGTAAAGAAAAAAAAAAACCCAATAACAACCAAAAAACCAACCCTAACAATATTTGTTCATTTATATAGAATAAAGAATTCGATCATTATTTGCGGCTTTTTTATACTTGTATTGTCATCAATTTTGCCTGATGGAATTCATTTTCTACTTTAAATTCTTTTTTAAAAGTACTTTAGCATTCAATCGACTTGTTATTATAAGTTAGTTTCTTTTATTACTAACATAGAAATATTTGAGAATTCATAAACATTATCAAATAGTCTAATAATTAATAAAATAACACAATGTAATAAAGTTACCCTTTCTTCACTGAAAGCTATAGAAAATTTATATCTGTGATTTTCTAAATAAATTACATTGAAAAATAATATGATTATAGATTTGTTTGTTTGTTTGTTTTTTTTTAGGCTCATTGTAATTTGCATTCTCTCAATGTCCGAAATATTCTTTTCACATTTTCATTTATGTTGTGTTTCTGAAAGTTTACATTTTTCAGTTATTAGATAATTTTTTGACATAAATCCTTTGTAGAAGCCCATTTGAACATATTTTTTCAATATTTTTATTCGACTTTTTTATAATTTTAAATTCCAAATCATTTCATCAATTTCATACCAAATTCCTTCAGTAAGTTTCATTTCCAATCATGTCAACATACTTCAGATATCTGAATATCTTACTTAGGAAAATCATTTTAATAATTATTTTGAGTTAAAAATGCATTGTTGTTAGCAAGTCCTCTCAACTTATCTTGGAAAGATTTTTTTCTCTGTTTCTCTTTATTTTGACTCTCAATGGATCACTTGAGGATAGGCGGGGCTTCGTAGTTCCAAAATATCTTACAGTCTACTTTTTGGCTTCGTTTTAACCCTAGTAGATATAGAGACTGAACTAAAAGATTTGATTTGGATGCAACGATTGTAAGCCTTCCAAAATTTTCAGATTGGATGTAGAGTTGATTATCGCCTATTGAAGAAGACGACAGCAATATATTTTCAAAGAAGGATATAATTTAATGGACCACTTGAGGATAGGCGGGGCTTCATAGTTATAACATATCCCATCAGGCTACTTCTTCGTATGTGGGATAAACAAAGCCATGTGCTTTGTTTTAACCAGTGTAAATTCAAAGGAAATGTTATATCAAAGAAGGATATTCCAAGCGTTTTTACAGAGTTATTACATTAAGGATCTGCACAGTACTGAACCATCCGTCTTGAAATATCAAAAATCGACGATTTTTTAAGTAATTCACACAAAGTTATGTTTGTTTATTCCACAAGCTCTTGCCGCATGTGCTTACACGTCATACGTGACGTCGATAGGGGCGTAAACCTCAAGTGGTCCATTGTTATACAACTATTATAAACTCATACTAAAGAAAGTAGATTTTAACGTGCTTAATTTAACATAAAAAAGTTTAACATAAGTTAGATACATTATCTTTTTTTTTTTTTTTTTAATAATTTTTTATTAACAATTTGTTATAAATAGTACAATTCATTCCTACAAAGTTGTTTGAAAAACAACCTGTGTTGTAGGTACTGAGAGTTATAATAAAAATATAAAATGTAAATCTTTGTTTACACTATTTAGTTTAAAGGTTTTTTTTTTTTTGTTTTTTTTGATGTTTTTCTTCATACTAAAGAAATTAAAGCTCTACCATTTAAATACAAAAGATATTAAAAATATACATAATCTGGACTCTAAAATATCTATTCACAGAGATCTTTTTTAACATAAAATTACAAATTGATTAAAAAATGAAACTGTTCAATAAACCTTATGTTTCCCAAGATGAAGGTACAAAAATAGATGAGAACTTCTTACAATAATTATCAGAAACTTCATCACAACATCCTTCTTTGGCTAATTTATGTTGAAAAAAGAGATTAGTTTGTAGAAGTCCAGATTATGTAAATTTTTAATATTTATAATTGTTTTTTTCATCAAATTATTGAGATATTGTAGAATTAAACTCCCTTTTTTTTTTTCTTTTTTTTTTTTAATAAAAAAAGAAAAAAAAAGTCCATTTTCTATTTGATCCTTAGCATTTCCTTATCATACGAATTGAAATCAATAATTCGAATTGAAGTCAATGTATTACGGCGCTGTCTTTTTTTTTAAATCGATGCTGTAACCAAAAAAATGCTGTAACTAAATCAAGCCTAAATCAATGTCCTTTTTGGCATTTCAAATTTCATTTGGAATTTCAACTTTAACTTATATAACTAAAGTTTGAACTTTGATTTCTTAAATCTTTGCAACTTTGAAGACATCAATTTATATTTACTTTTTTTTCCTCTATAAATAAAGTTAAGCATGGATTAGATTGGATAGTTTTTTTTTTCTTTTTTTAGCATTTCCCTGGAAATGCGTTAATTTTCACAGTGAAATAAGATTTTTGTTCCGGCTGAGTCGTGATGCCTATTCCCTAGAGAGAGAAACCGGTGATGAAGTAGATCACAAAGACAATAAGTCCCTCCGTAAATCATGAAAGTCATCAACACAACGAAGAAAAATCTCTGTGCTTCTTGCTTTCCCCATTGGTGTCGCTTTAGTAGTAATCATGGCGCTGGTCGTCCATCAAACGGAGTAATGGCAATGGGGAAGGAAGCGAACGTCCGATAACTTCTGACCCACAGTTGGTAATTATTGGATTTTGTTTCCAGATCGTTGAGAAATAAAAGGCATGCAATTAGCATTAACACAATCTGGCACCTGAAACACTGTAGAGTTGCAAACAAAGTATTTATTTGGGTCAACTACACCAGTTCTTATTGATATCAGTTTCATCGGAAGATTACTGCATTTAGTCATTAGATGAGGTTGTTTTAGAAATAATCATCATTTAACAACATTTAAAAGCATTCTGGAAACAAATATTCAGAAATAAGACGTTTCAGTTTCAATAATAAAACTTTATTAATTGCATAATATCTAAGAATTTTTTTTTTTTCTGTTTTCTGTTTTAATTTTTGACTGTTTAATTTTAGAATAGTTATTTCTTTTATTATTTATAAAAGAAATAAGTCTTCGTCCACTAAACCTCAAATTCCGTCAAATGATTGCAGAAGCTTTTATGTTGTCTCTTCTTGCAACAGTGAAGCCTAACCAGCCCTTGGCTATCTTTGCATTTGCGCTTCCTAAAATCCAAACAACCACCTGTATAAGGATGTAGTCAGATTTTATTTTTGCGCTCGGTACGTGTGCTCTTATTTTTCCAAAAAACAAAAGGAGAATGTACTTAACTTCTAACGGTCTTCCTACAATTATCAAAATAACTACTCACAACTTCAAACTTCAAACTTGAACCAATATTTCGTCTTTTATGATCTGAAGACTTTTTCAAGGTTTTTACATGAAGTAACTAAAAACGAAAATAAAATAAAATATACTAAAATGAAAGAGAAGAGAATTCCTCTTCTTCTCCACATATAATAATAAAGCCATATCACATTATAAACAATACAAACATATCAAACATAAACAATGTTAATCCAACAACCTAACCTTTGCTTAAATATAACAAAATAAATAACAAATCAAACAATAATTGAAATGGAAACAAACATCCATCTTAAATAGTTACGTTAATTTTAAAATTTTGTTGATTCTTTTATTATTTTTTTATGAATCTCCTAAAAATATCTTAATATATCTCATTTACTTTAAGTGATCTATTACTATTAAAACACTTACAACAATTAATTAAACAAGATTCCAATATAATTCTCATATGTTCTTCTTGAGCTTCAAATACTATCGGGTCTGTTCTTCTTGAGCTTTACTATCGGGTCGGGATTATGTCCTAATTTCGAGCAGTCGTCCGCCCATTCTGATACATTCTGATGTTCGTACTTATATGCTCTTTGACTCTTTCCCCTAGCATCCTTCCTGTATTTCCTATATAGTCCCCAATTTCTTCCTTTTTACAATCCCTTCACCATTTTATTTAACATTTCCATTTCTATTTTATTTTTCTTGAACAATCTGTTGCCTTTACAATACGCCAACTGGACTTTATTACTTCTATATACTTCTTTGATACTTTCATTAATTTTTATAACTATGGTTAGTTTTACAATTTTGTATTTTCTATTCTCTGCTATTTCTTCCTTCTTTATTACATTTTTCTTTTGAAAAATTCTCTAATTGTGTTAAAAATAAAATCTACAGTTTATTCTTTCATGATTAATCTTTTTTTGAGAGATAAAATTTTTTCATTCCAACATTTCTTATTTTCTGTATAATTTGTAATTCTTCTTAAATTGTTAAAAATTATTCCTTTCTTAATTGAAATTCTATGATTGGAATTAAAATGTAAGACATGGTCGCTCTGGTAAGGTTTGTTGTATTGTTCATAAGTTAATCCTGAAACTTCATTCTTTATCAATAAATCAAGAAAAACAATCCTTTTGTCATTTTCTTTCTCATATTTGAAATTAATGTCATGATTAAAACCATTAATATAATTTATGAACCTGGAGAATTGTCTCTCCCTACCTTCCAAAATTACAAAAATGTCATTAACAAATCTAGCATAATAAAATTTAGCCTCTTTCCATTTAAAAATGTAATTCGTTTCTACCCAATTTAAGAATATATTACAAATAGTTCCAGAAGAATATAATAGTTAAATATGATATGTAGGAATAGGTATTTTAAATTTGAAAAGAAAATATATGAACAAAGGAAAGGGTTCCCAATGGGGAGCCCAGTATCTGGAACTTAAATGAGAGTAGTTTACCTTCTAAGGTGTGGGGATTGTAAAAAGGGAAGAAATTGGGGACGATATAGGAAATACAGGAAGGACGCTAGGGGAAAGAGTCAAAGAGCATATAAGAGCATTTGAGTACGAACCTCAGAATGTGTGAGAATAGGCGGATCAGCTCGAAATTAGGACATAATCTGACCCGATAGTACATGTTATATTTGAAGCTCAAGAAGAACATATGAGAATTATATTGGAATCTTGTTTAATTAATTGTTGTAAGTGTTTCAATAGTGATAGATCATTTAAAGTAAAAGAGATATCTTTAGGTATTTTTAGGAGATTCATAAAAAATAATAAAAGAATCAAAGAAATTTTAAAATTAACATAACTATTTAAGATGGATGTTTGTTTCCATTTTAATTATTGTTTGATTTGTTGTTTATTTAACATTGTTTATGTTTGATATGTTTGTATTGTTTATAATGTGACATGGCTTTATTATTATATGTGGAGAAGAAGAGGAATCTCTTCTCTTTCATTTTATTTTATTTTATTTTATTTTATTGTCGTTTTAGTTACTTCATGTAAAAACCTTGAAAAAGTCTTAAGATCATAAAAGAAGAAATATTGGTTCAAGTTTGAAGTTGTGAGTAGTTATTTTGATAAAAGGAGAGTGTATTAAAAATATGAAAGGATTGACATTTTGGTTGTTCCTTCCTCAGTGTTGCTATTTCTCAGTCACCACTGCTTCAGTAACGACTGCAATTCAGTAATAAATAGTAAAGTAATTAATAATTAATTCATTTTTAAATATCGATTACTTATTAATCAACAATAAACAATATTTACTTCGAGTAATTAAAGCATTTGATTTTCTTTACAAGAGCAAGGTTCATTAGCTCTAATTTACATTTTTAAGAGTTTTATAAATAAAGTCTTAATTTTCTAGAAAGAATAGACGTCTTAAAGTGCAGATTGCAGAAGAAGATGTGAAAGATAGTTGGGGGGGGGGGTAACCAGAATAAATTGATTTCCCAACACTTTATAGATGCGTTTAGATCCAGCAGGAAATCGAGTGACACAAAGATCACGCACGAATGCCTGCTTCGCTAGGAATTTCCGTAGGATCGAGGCCTGACCAGTTATTCGGGCAGCCCATCGGTCTTATTATTCCCTGACCCTGTGTTCGCCCAAATAATGGATTATTGGATTATTTTAATAGTTTTTGCTATTTTTTATTTATTTATCGTATTAACTAGAAGGTCGCTTGTCCATTGCCAAAATTGCTAGTTTTTAGCGGAATCCAGGATGCACCCGCAGAAATGAAGGGCTAACAATAGTTTCTCAATTATTACATGAAATTGTTTCTTAAAAGTCTCAAGAAACGAAGCTCATAATTAATGAGTTTATTTCCTGATCAGGAGATTTCAGAAAACTGTTAACTGCAATCTCCTCAGGCTTCTTAATGAATTTACATAATAGGAGACCTGGGTTTTTATATAAAGTAATGCTCAATTCAGAGTTTGTTATTTCCAGTCCACTTCTCAGTTCGTACACTAGTGGCCAAAATTGTGGAAACCTTTTAGAAAATTTGTTATGGAGGTTTCATGGCTCTGAACATCAACAGTTTTTAAAATAATATTATAATCTTATACATCATTAGAAACACAATTTCATGCAGAATGTAATTAACTAAACTATATTGAATTATCATTATTCTGTCAAAAGCTATAGCCAAATAACCCAAAAAAAAAAAAAAAAAGAAAACACAACTGTAAAAAGAAGTGATTTCCTTAAAGTCAAAACCAGCCAATGAGAGTGATTGTTCTGAAAACCAAACATATGCGGTTATGATACAGCAAGGAATCAATAAGGTGCTAGTATGAATTGCTTCTCATTTCAATTAGTATTAGCAGTCTATTCAGTTGTCAAGAGTGTAATCAAGTTGGTCGTACGTTTTTGTTGTTTTTTTTTTTTTGGTTCGACGTTTAAGAGTACTGTAAGATGACAAATAAATTAAAAAGATTTGACTGGTCACCTAGGAAAAAAACTAAAATACTAACTTTGCGGGAAGAAGGACACATCTATAAGGAAATCGTAAAAAAAGTTGGTGGAAGTATAACCAAAGGTGGGATTTCGAAGCTATGCAAGAGATATCAAGAGACTCAACGCTCACAACGCACCTGGTAAATACAGGAAAACATGTACAACAGCCGTTGATGACAGGAGAATTAAAAGACTGAGCTATAATTGACAGAAGAAAATAATCTAATTCAATTAAAAATGAATTATCAGAATGTGGGTTGCATGTGAGTGCAAGGAGTATTTGACGCAGACTCAAAACCTTTGCTTTAAATTCCAGAATTCCGAGGAAAAAGCCACTTCTATCTCCCAAACAAAGAATGAATAGATTAGAATGGGCTAAAAAATATATTAATTGGTCCGAAGGACAATGGGATAAGTAATTTGGAGCGATCAGACCAGAACATCCATATGTGGCAGAGATGGAATAAAATGTGTGAGGAGGAGAATTGGAGAAGCTTGTTATCTGAGTGCACTATACCTATTATGAAGCATGCCATTAGTTGGGGTTGCTTGACAGCTAAAGGTTTAGGCAGAATTTGTGTAATTGATGGCACTTTAAATGCCAAAATACATCGAGAATAATACTTGAGCCAAAACTAAAGTCTTCGGCAAGTGACCTTTTCAGGATAATGAGACTTATCTATTTCAGCAGGACTCAGCTCCTTGCTATGTTGCTGCTGTATGTAAAAAGTGGTATAAAGGAAATAACATTTCACTTGTTGAATGGTCAGGTAATAGGCCTGACTTAAACCCTACAAAAAATTTGTGGAGAATATTGAAGAAACATGTCAGTCAGAAGCAACCTAGGAATAAAACACAATTAATAGAAGCTATAATTCAATCTTGGTTCCTAATTACAACACCTTATGAACTAAAACACTTGGTTCATACCATGGAACCCCGTTGTAAAGCCGTAATTACCGCAAAAGATTTTCCGACGAATTACTAAAAGAAATGGTGAGAACTTATGAAATACGTTTCATCATGGTTTTACTGTATAATTTTTTCTAATTGTATTTTTTTCATAAATTGTATTGAATTGCATTATCTATTATATTGTTTTTCTAATGACGTAAAATATTATGGTGTTATTCTAAGAAAAATGGATGTTATGAGCCAGCAAACTTGAAAAACACAAATTTTCTAAAAGGTTTCCACAATTTTGGCCACTAGTGTATTATCTAAGCTATCTATAAAGTTTTTAGATTCGTAATACAATAAAGAGATTTCTTATTTATCAATGTAACCTTGCTCGTTTTGGGTAGCTTAGGTTTAAGTGCTCGTAAATGTAACATAGTCAGAATTTTAATTGTTTTCATGAAGTATTAATCCCATCCAAAACACTTCGTGTAAAATAAGTTGCCAAGACTCACATGCTCATAATGCTTTCACTGTTAAAAAGATATGAGATCTCATGTAGAGCCAAGCCCCTAACTCTACGAGGCCTAACTCTACAAGCCCTAACTCTAAAAACCCTATATCTTGGTCAAAAAGTATGCCTTGGCCGTTCCGTGGCTGTCACACAGACAATCCCATGGAGTTATGTAAAGGATATGGAGTATGCCAAGGCACACTTTTTGACCAAGATAGTAGGGTTTTTAGAGTTAGGCATGTATAGTGAGGGGCTTGGCACTATATGAAATCTGATAACTTTTTAACAGTGAAAGCGTTATGAGCATCTTGGCAACGTATTTTACATGAAATGTTTTGGATGAGATGAATTAGTTCCATGAAACGGCCAAGCCATACTTTTTGAACAAGATATAGGGTTTTTAGAGTTAGGGCTTGTAGAGTTAGGCCTCGTAGAGTTAGGGGCTTGGCTCTACATGAGATCTCATATCTTTTTAACAGTGAAAGCATTATGAGCATGTGAGTCTTGGCAACTTATTTTACACGAAGTGTTTTGGATGGGATTTCATTTCTTTTTGTAGGATAAGATCTGATAACTTTTTAACAGTGAAAGCGTTATGAGCATGCGAGTCTTGGCAACCCCTTATTTTACATGAAATGTTTTGGGTGGGATTTCATTTCTTTTTGTAAGATGAGATCTGATAACTTTTTAACAGTGAAAGCGTTATGAGCATGTGAGTCTTGGCAACTTATTTTATATGAAATGTTTTGGGTGGGATTATCTATTACAACTAAATTTAGTTTTAAGATTATTTAGAAAATGGATTTTTTTTTCAATACCCTAATTTTCTATTTTTCTATTGGTCAACTTGTATATACAAGCTGTTGACTTTTGTAAGAAATCACATTATTACACAGTATTATTTAGGCCGAAGCATTGAGGGTACGACGTATTTCAGATCTCAATAAAATCCAAAGTATAAAAGCTAGATAAATGAAACTTAGCGTATTTCATTAGTATGGTAACTGCATCTTATCATGAAAATTTGAGCTCTCTAGTATTATCCAGGCCGAAGCTATGAGGGTTCGATAATACATAACCAGACCCCCCCTTTATGAGGGGTTGGAATGTGAAAGTTACGGATTTCTTAATTTTTTTGTTGTTTGTATGCTAATCCTAACCTGCATACCAAATTTCAGCTTTCTAGGACTTCAGGAAGTACCCTAGAGGTTTTGATGATCATGAGTCAGTGAGTCAGTGAGTCAGTCAGTGACGGAATCGACGTATTTTAGGTATTAATAAAATCCAAAGTATAAAAGCTAAATAAATGAAACTTAGCGTATTTCATTAGTATGGTAACTGCATCTTATCCTGAAAATTTGAGCTCTCTAGTATTATCTAGGCCGAAGCTATGAGGGTTCGAAAATACGACGAAACAATTCCAGAAAAGGTACGTAGTGCCCTTCCTGCCTTCGGCTCGTCTTGGCGGGGGCACTGCCGTGCCCCCTGATATGATATATTGGAAATCTACCAAAATGATATAATAAGTACGTTCTTTGTACTTCCTATCAGAGGAATCAATCAAATTAATATTGACATCTTATTCTTTTTTGGCAACTGTACATTCTCTAAGATTAAGATATCATCCAATTACCAAAGCAATTGGACCGTCTTATCATTCACATAAAAGTAGGTCTCATTTGTTACATCTTTTCTTGTCTCTTCTTCTGTTATATTACGTATAACCGATCCTGTCAAATGCATTCTTGGCATTTCTTGAAGACTTACTCGTGCAGAACCAATTGCTGAGTGTGTATGGGGGCGTGGGACGTTCTCCAGAAGCCTTTCCTTCTAGGACTATCTATTTCAGGACGCCACCGTCGGTTTTCAAATTTCTCGTTTGGGTCTCGCGAGACATTTATAGATGAAACGATTTTCTTTTACCTCCTCACCTTCCTTTTCTTTTGCCCCATTGGAGGGAAGAAACCGAAATGAATATTAAATGGAAAGCGTTCCTCCTTTCGGTTAGGATCCACTTCCAATCGATCTTCAAAGATGGCGACGCCTCCCCTAAATCGATTCGCCGAAGTGTGGCGTCTGTTTCGCGCCTCTTTGTTCTTGCAAACGTGAAGAGGGGGAAGGTTGATTAGGCTGCTTTTATTCGTCTCCCAGTTAGCAAACTCGTTATTGAAGTTCCGCGGATAACAAGTTTTTCAGACTGGTAATTGAGGCATGTTGTTATTGAAGAATAGCCTATTTAGTTTCCGATAGACACTCACCCCGTCATTAAGAAACCGAAGGGTTAGTATTGAGCTGGGCGTACCACTCTTTTAAGCACGTCACGTCTCCAAACCAAATGGAAACGGCCATTCACAAATGGAAGCAAGACAAAAATAAGAGAGTAATTAATGTAGAAGCTAATTGCACTTGTCCCTTTAACCCTTCCTCACAAATTGAGAAACATAGTTCTGGAATACAAGAACAAAAGAAAGCACAGAAAATATAAAGAAACATACAAAAATGTAGTTTAGCATTATTTGAACTATTTTACTACACCAACATGGATAGTAAAATGTTATGGAGCCAAAACATAGAGAATATTATATTTTTACTTCCAATCTTAAATTGGTTTTCTGTGTAATATTCATAACATAAACGGAAAAAAAATTACATTATCATAAAGAAAGATGGCAAAAAAAAGAAACACAGAGAAAAAACAAAAAAAAAAAGTAAAAAAAAAAAGAAATAATTCCCTCCCTCAGGGGATCCGAACTGAGGATCCTTAGTTTCGCAGCCGAGAGGAATACTGTTATTGTCCTCAAAATGAATGATGGCCGCCCTGTTTTTGTGAGATCTGCGCATGTATCATCGATTACTCTGGTCAGGCACTTCCGTATGAGTTTATCACAGGACGTCGCCATTACGGTAAAGGCTTGTTACTTTGCAAAACAGCATTGTATTTATAAATAATATATATTTATTTAATTAAATAAATACTTATTGTTAGCAACTGGTATTGAAATAACGGTAAATAGTCGAGAGAAGTTTTAATTTGGCGTTATCAACATGTCTTCTCAGTGAAAACAGACGATGGGCGTCCATTGTGACAGGAAAACATAATTGATCAGCTACCGGAAGGGCTGCGCAGCTCAAACTTCCGCCGGTCATCTTTCATTTTGAGGACTATACGCCACTTTAACAATTGATTTCTTATGATAGCATTGAGCTAATAAGGCAACACTTGAAAATCGATGAAAATACCGCCGAATTTCTCGAAATCTGTAGAGCGTTGGCCCCAACATGTATGTATATATATTTTTGAAGTACTTCATGTGCACTTTCATCTCACATTTGAAAGATACAGGCCGTGTTTACTCCTTGTAAGTCTATAATTAATAAAAAGTTCAGTATGGTAATTTTTTTTTTATTTTTTTTTTCCTATCTTCAGAAAGAAAATGGGACGGGAAATAAAAGAAAGTCATCTTAACAATTTACATTTTATTCAAAAAAGTGAGCTTGAATAAAGTTGAGCAGATCTTTATATATTTTAAATTGGAAAAGTCGATTACTACTGTTTGTTTGGAATAAATCTCCTAATATTCGAAATTATTCAAGCTGCATTTTAGTATTCAACAGAATACTAGAGTGCCGTGACAATTCCTAAGGAAGGAATAATTGCAGGCTGAGCTGCTTTAAATCGCTCTTGGAGGAAGGTCATGTTGTATAGGATTGTAACTCCGTGAACATTGCATGCGACTCTATTACTAATTGTTAATTCAAATGTAACCTGTTTAATTATCAATTTACTTATTAATCGATTTATATATAACTATTAAAGCACTAGAATCAAATGGTGATTCGTACAATCGTATCATCTCTGACTTAGTTTAATACCGCAAACTGTTGACAGTTGTTATCGTGTTGCTAATTGAGAATTAAAGTAATTGAAATAATAGAAATGGTTTTCCTAAAAAGTATTTTAAAATGGAAGATTCTCAAGTGCGCTGTCTATCTGTTGTTTTATTAAATCCAAAAACGGCAAAAATGCAACAGATTCAAAAATAAGAGAATTGATGCCGTGTAGGTAGAAAGAATCCTGTAAATGATAGAACGGCCAAAATTTAATGCTGGCGATGCTTCTTTAAAAGATGCGCCGCCCCCACAACGCCATCTACCGTCCAGGACGAACCGACTGAACGATCTTTCGCCTCAACCCAAGACATCAACAAAAATTAACTATACAAGTTGAAGTTTTAATTAATGAATAATAATAATGGAATTGTATAGTTTCAATTAATGAACTATACAATTCCAAGTTTTAATTCTGTTGGAATTTTAAAATGGAGTGCAGTAGCATTTATTCTTTTCATTTTTTTCCTTTATGTAATGAAATTATAACGCTATAAAGATAATTCTAATGATTCCAAGATCATCTATCCTGCTACTGTCATTTGATAATAGAGACATTGATATCAGAGTAGCTCTAATATTTAACATCTTTCAGCCATCATAAATAAAAATAGAATATACTCGTATATCCTGAGGGAATGGGAATAACCTTCACTGAATATAATCTAGAACATCCTGTGGGATTAGCTAAGAATGCTTGATAACAATCTAATAAAATATTACAGAAACATACACATGTAGAAGAGCCTCAAAGCATTCGAAAATAACATTTAATCAAGTAAATAAGATTGAGTCGCATCTCATTCTTCTTTCTCTGGGAAACGAAGTTAATCCAAATTTGATTCCGAAAATAAAATTTTGAGAATATATTCTAGCAGCTACATTGACTTGAAGAAGTGAAAATATCTTACAAAACTTCCTCTAAAACACAATTTGTAATCATCCCTTTCATTCTAATCCCAATTCCGATTGTTATTCGTTTCTTCAGAGACATGTTCACTGAAAAAGATGGTTGACTCCATGTCTTTATCTGTTGACAGATTCACTACACCTATTAAAAAAAAAAAACATTAAAAAATGTAGAATGAATGTCTGTTTTGCTCAGTTTTGATGTCTCATTGGTTAATAATAAGATACGATGTAATTTATGTTGATGTAATTTTACAGTTTCTTTTAAAGCTATATGACAGTTGATTGATTTTCAGGATTCATTACGAATTCAATAAAGCATCTTTCTATTCTCCACTTACAGAATTTAAAACTGTAAAATTTTTACTCTCTGCTTTAATTATTATAAAAAGAATTTTTGCATAGAATAGAATAGTCTTTGGTGATTGTTGTGTTGGTCTTTTGATTTGATCAAATTGAGGTCTTTTTGTGAATCGTGCAGAAGTCTATTTGCAGAATAGTTTTATATAAAAAAATAATCTGACATTTTCATTCCATACATAGGCTGCACAATTATATTTAAAAGAAGTACATTTTAATTTTGCGAAAATATTTAGAAATTTTCTTGTCGATTCATTTGATCCAACACAGTGTGAGTCTTCAATAAACTTCTAATCTAGTAACTTTCAGGTTCTGTAATTTACACTGAGTGTAAATAGTGAATCTCCTCCCTCGTAACTCGATTCTGAAGTAGTTTCTTTTCTGTATTCCTCTGCCATTGATTCTCACCGGTAAACTTCTGACATTCAACACTTTTTGGAAGTTGTTTAACTAAATAAAACTAGTAATTTGGTCTCTTGAGAGGGAACGCGATTGGATGGACTTTTCCTTTGTAAAACTTAACTCCATTGCTTGAACGTGAAATGGAATCACGAAATACACAACCCTTTGACACCACGAGACTTCCTTTCGAATCTCTTCCTGTATTAACGACATGTTGTTGCGATGCAGTTGATAGCGAAAGAACCAAGAGCAATCAGAAAACAGTTCAGAAGATTAAAATTAAAATTAAAATCTGCATATTTATCCAGCAATCATTTGTGAATCCAAGTATTTATTTATTGATAGTTATTAATATTTTAATGCTGTTATTTTAATGTTGTTAATAAATTCGTGTGCTTTTTTTATTTATACTATAATTGATATTAAAGAATCAGAAAAGTTAGTTTTATTAATTAACTTAATCTATTTTTATCTCTGCTATTTTGAGTAAGTTGTTTTTATACAGTACTCCATAATTTTGTGGAAAATTAGACACTTATATTTCATCGTTTTGTGCAAAAGACTTTTTCAGGACATAAAATGAAGAGAAGAAATTTTATTCTCCATACTCTAAATTAATATAATTGTTTTTAAATGACGATATCTAATCGTTAATTCCAAAGTATTCATACGAATTTAGAGAAGGGAAAATAAAATTCCTTCTTTTCATTTTATATCCCGAAGAAGTTTTTCGCACAAAAAGATAAAATATAGACGGAAAATAAAGGAGTGTCTAACTTTTACAGAAGATTGTGGTGTACGTATTTGATATTTAAGTTGATATTAAGAAGATATTCTCAAGTTTCTATGCAGAATTTTGTATTAAATATTTGCCAAAAAAAACGTGGACCAATGTTATTTTGTTGTTTGATAATTTATCTGTTATTGTTGGATTGGCTTCATAATTAAATGGTCTCCTGTTGTCTAATTAAAGCGAAGACAGCTTAAATCTTGCGGTCATTGGAGATGGGAAATGGGGAAAGAACAATCGAAAATCTGCAAAAAGAAAAAACTGGGATTAAAAAAATAATACAAGTGAGTTGATGTAAGTTAAGTAGACTGGACACTCTTTGGGAACTATGAAGGTAAATATTCTGTTTTAAAAAGTAGAATATATTTAATTCACGATTTCTCTAAATCCACTCCGCTAATCTTTCTTAATCGTTCATGGCTTTGGTTTTGGCAGTGGTTCACACGCAGATGTACGTGTCATCCTCGATTTAAGCTTGCCATCAGCTGTATCTCATTAACCTGATTAATTTCATCATTACGCTGCAAAGCAGAAGAAAAAAAAAGTCCTGGATTCTAACAACCAGCATGGGATTAATGAAGATACAATTGAATTCATCACGAGAAACAAACAAATAAAGATGACGAAAATCACTAATCACAGTTGGGGATTAGATATGATAGATTATGCAGATTATCTGTAATTAATGACTAGTTTTTCCGCAGTTTGAATCTTTTCTAAATAAAAACAAATTATTAAATTACAAGACTATTATATAAGGCAATTACAATAAGATCTTTTGTTATATTAAAGTACACCAAATTTTAGCTTTAAAAATATCTCTCTAACTTTGTAGTCAAATTTTATGTTTAAAAAATGTAATCTGATGTAACTAGGGTTCAGCTACGGGAGGGAAATGTCGAAGGAGGCCAAAGGACAAAGTATAAGGAAAGTCTGTAGATATTCTTTAAGTAAGAAGAATGCTTGAGTCTGTATCTGAGATCACTCTCTCTCTAGGCCATAAAAGTTTATGTAAATATAGGGGAAAAAAGTTAATCTTATTTCCAGAATTCACAGAAATTTCATCCAAATTTTAAGTTGCACTTAAAGTACAATAAAAAAATTTGTATAAACTGCTTACATCTGTGAATTGCAGCAACGATTGCACAATACTTTTGTCGATTCTAGTGTGGGGTTGTTTGAGTCAACTTGTTTTTATTATGTATGTATAATTGGGAAATATTTATTAAATTATTTATTGTGAAATAAATTGACCTACAGCGGTATCATAAAAGGCTCCAGAGCGGTGATTATATCGCATTTATTAATTTTCACATTTCCCACAATAAAGTAAATACAGAAGTACTATTTAACATCCAGTATAAACTTCACTTGTTTACTTTTAACTATTAATTATCAAACTGTAAATATAATTTAATTTAAGGTTTAAATGCAAGAAGAATTTACATCTAGCATACCAGACTCTGTAAAATGTACACCTTATGTTCAGAGTTCATATATATGAGGGTCTCAGCACTATCAGGGTGAAGATTTGTGCAGTGCAATGTCACTATGTTGGAGTATGCCGAGAATTCTCTCTCAATGTCAGCATTTGTTGTAAGAAACCACACTGCCTGCAGGGACTTTTCAGCCCGAGTACTAAGTTCTTCCATCAAACCCTTCAAAACCTGAACAACAACGTCACCTTCTTCTGCACTACAGAACTGTTTCTTCACTTGTATTTGAAGAGTGGAATACCCACGAAGGAAAACATGTTCAGAAATGTTTTTTTTTTTCAACATAGGAATTTTCTGCACATAACACATTATGTCTTCATTTATTGAGCAACACATTAAATTTGGAATGTAGTAAATTTTGGAGATGGCTTGGAAATTTTAATTTTTTCTTTTCGTAACATTTTTTAAATCCTACTCATTGCCTTTTCTACAAGATTTTTAATTTTATTTTCTTCTCTCTCTCTCTCTCTCACCTCTCGCCATGGAGTGCCTCAAGTGCGGCAATACAGTGGTACCTCGACGTACGCATTTAATTCGTTCCGTGACGATCGTCATATATCAAAAAAATCGTATATCAAATCAATTTTTCCCATAGAAATTAATGGAAATAGATTTAATTTGTTCCAGTGATAGGAATTAACCCCCCAAAAAATAATTAACATGCTTTAAATACCAACCAAATATAGATTTAATATAATATAAATACAATATTTATTGTATACATGATATATATGTACTATATTTTTTTACTAAATGTACTATTTTTTTACTAACACTAAGACTAATCACTATCACTGCCACTCTCACGTCTGGCCCTTTTGGCCTCAGTTGCAGTGGGTGTATCGCCACTAAGACGTGCTCTTTTCCAAAGGAAACGATCAAGAGAGATCTGTTTCTGTCTCTTTTATAGAATGTTTCTAAAATGCGCAAGGCATGTGTCATTGAACAA
The DNA here is from genome assembly GCA_023159025.1 of Thereuonema tuberculata. Taxonomy (NCBI): domain Eukaryota; kingdom Metazoa; phylum Arthropoda; class Chilopoda; order Scutigeromorpha; family Scutigeridae; genus Thereuonema; species Thereuonema tuberculata. The sequence goes on from JAFIDM010000003.1 coordinate 66,044,846, forward strand.
TGCACTGGCTTTTCCTGTAGACAATTTCTCCGGGTGTATCTTTTCAACAAAATCGGACACTTCTTGCCACTTAGCAAGGATATCACGAATTTCACGTGAAGATAGCACCTCCTCTTTCTCGACCCCCTCCTCACTGCTGAGTTCCTTCATCACCTCTGAGTGCGTCATCTCTTGTAACTTCTTCAGCTCCTCCGTCGTGAGTTCTTCTGCAAGCTTCTGCACCAGATCCACAACATCTAGCTGTACTAGCTATTCGTATCTCAAAAATATCTTCGTATTTCGAGGCGTAAATTATATGAAAATTTTCGTCGTATATCAAAAAAATCTTATGTTGGGGCATTCGTATCTCAAGGTATTACTGTACACTTGTCACCTAGAAGTAGTTAATGAGTAAATCCAATTGTCCAATCAAACAATTAACTCTAGGGACAAGTCTCTGAGCAGTTAGGTACTCACTACCTTCAAGGAAAGTGATCAGCGAGGCAGTTTGTACAAAGTGTTCTTGCACAAAGGCAGCCTTAAAGAAAATCGCTTTCTTCTCATTGCTTTAAATGCTTTGGAAATATCTCACTGCACTGTTGAAATCATCTAGTTGACTGAAGTACTCCCCAAGGCTTATTCGTACATTACAGTAATGTTTGCTCATGAGCACCGTTTTATCATATACATAAAATCCTTCATCTTTATAGTCTTCGCATCCAGAATAAATCGTGACAACTTCAGTTTTCTATTTCTATATTAAGAAAGATCGGCACGAAACAGAAGTTAAGCCTCGTCCAACAACTACAAACAGCGCTGAAAGAGAAATGAACGAGCAACGACAATGAGGTTATGGACGAGTTACGACAAGCAGTAGTCAAAAGTAGTTGAGCCACATGACCTATATGCCGCTTGAGTAGTGCTCCCTCGTAGCATTTAAATCAACTAAAGCCACAAACAAATGAAGGAGGAACTTATTTCGATGATTTCACGATTATTTCGTTCTTATTTCGCGCTAATCAGCCCATTTCGCGACATTGCGCGCTTTAAAAAATAAACTTTTTAATTACCTATTTATTTAAGTTACACCAAGATAAACAAAAATACAACTTTTACAAAACATTTCGTCGATATCGTTATTATCAAAAAATAGGGTCCCAGCAACATTTCCAGCCCATTTTATTGCATTTCATTACCGCTTTTGGCAATAGGACATTTAATTATAACCTAACACGATCAGTTTGAATAAAGCTTAATTTTATTAATTTTATGAATGAATCTGTCTAAAAACTTGTTAATTTAATGTACTTGAACTAATTTTGAATCGCTTTTCAATAAACTTCTAAACAATAAAATACTTTTCTCAAACAGTTCATATTCAATACCTTGGGCCAGCGAACACAAGATATTAAAAAAAAAAAAAAAAAACGAAACAAACATAGTGAATATGTGATTGCAAAAGTTGTTTTCTTTGCCATCTATTCGTATTCCACCAATTGCACTGGTCTCCATTTTTTTTATTCTAGTAGTAATTTTCAATTCATCTTTCCCTCCCATTATTTATAATGACTAATTTGCGATTATCAGAAAGTAGCCATCGGCACTATCCTAAAAATTCGAAGTTTCGTCTGCTGTATTCTTCTGCATCCTTCCAACCTTTACTCGGAAAAAAAAAATAGCCTTTTTTTTTTTTTTTGTATTTGGTCCAAGTTATGCTTAAAAGCTTTAAGACAGAGAAAAAAAAAGGGTAAAATTATTCATTAAAAAGGAAACATTAAACGATATCTAGCTACAAAATTAATAGTTTAGTTAGGTCAAAGGTATAGAATGCTTAGGGAACAGAATCCAAAACCTCACTAAGCTCGCAAATTTAGGATTAATCAAAGCATCATTTAAATATAGATTAATTAACAAAGTGACCAAGTGTAAAGGATTTCAACAAACCCTAACAATTTTGTTGTCAGTTTCCAAACGAAATTGTAATGATAAGTCAAAGGGGAACTAAGCTAATCGATACAAGAAGACAGATTCTGTTAAACAAAAGGAAAGAGGCTTAAAGTGATTTCTCACTCTTCGAGATAATTCGACGAAGCCTCAAGACACAGACGCTCAAACAATGAGATACAGAAAGTAATGAAGAAAGATATTACTTTCTGTACCCATAAGTTGTACAATAAACTTTGAATTTTAATAAATTTACGTTTATTAATTTTAATTCATTCAACAAACTTTCTAAAATAAAATAAACTATAAAGTTGGTTGCATCACAGAAGTTTATATGATGTGACGTAGAATCCGTCAAGAATCAATAAAATTGTAAAAGGCGGTTTATGTACTCCCACTGAACCCTGTATTCTATGAACCAAATAGTTGAGGAAGGAGCAGTTTTAATTTCAAGAATAATTTCAGTTCTTGATTGTTATCCAAAAGTCTCAAAGGACTGCTAGATAAGGTTCATGTCTGGAAAACTGACTGGTCGATCATTTTATAGATATTTGATTTTCCAAGTATTCATCCACAAGCCATCCACAAGGATAAGTGTTATTGTCGAGGACGGTAATTTCTTAACAGTGAGCACCTCGGCAAAAATCTATGCGGATTTTTATGATTCTCTTTCGACATTTTCAGTATCCAAGGTTTCTCTATCTTGAATTCAAGTATGACCATTAATCATGACACCTTCCCATACTACAATCTCCACCTTCAAAACTATTCACTGTCAAGATATTCTTCGGAGGGTCTTATAATTTAAAATTACGGAATAAGCTTCCACACACAGTTAAAAATGAATTATATATTCAATTAAAACCGCTCCCTTCTAGATTCGTCCAGATTACCGGTGATAATTTACTTAGAAAGTGCAAGGAAACGGTAAACATTGCCTCTTCCCGCCATTAGAGATGATACCTTTCCTTCAGAGATGTCCTGGCGCTGTATTCTAGCAGGACAATTTAGCTCAGAATACCTTTTCCATACCCGGCAGATACCATTTCTTCTCTGGCTTGCACGCTCGCCCGATCTGTCGTGGATCAAACATGTCAGGCGCCATTATCATAAATGAAGTCTCGCATAAAAGTAACCTGGTAGGATATTTCCCAGGTCGATTTCAAAACCTCTTCCATTCGTTGTCACGCCATATAGAATTTGCTCTTTGTACTGCTGCAATGCAGTAAAACACTGAAGAAGCGAAGAGAAGATTATTGCTGCTCGAGGTGGATTCACACGATATTGAATTTTGAAGCGACAAAATCATGAGTAGCTCTGCAAATGTAATAATTTATCTATTGTAATACGAGTAATCTGTGACATAAATTTCATTTGTGTAGCGAGATTCTTTCTTGGCTGTGCAATTTTCACAAACAGTAGTCTATTAAATACTTTGTGTATATTTTCTTTTCTTCCAACGCTGTATTTTTCTTGCGTGTTTTATTTGTGTTTTATTTGCAAGGAAGATTAATCCCTATCATATCCTTCCTTAAGGCTGTCTAAAATTCACTGTTCACTTTTCAAAGAAAATATAAAAATACGCAAATTATAAGATTGATTAAATTCGAAGCATGCGCTAATAAACGTTAATACTGGCCACAATAATGTAGAGATTGTAATATCAAAAACAAAAAATCAATAAAAGAATCAATGAATTATTAGAAGATTGTAGTTTAGTATCTATCAAGAAGCTATTATTAGAGAACGAGGATGTTCAGTACTGTCTTATTTCATGCAGTATTACTGTAATGATATTGATGAAATGTGTTTGCGAATTCAATGATTTTAAGTTGAATTGAAAGTTGGTTTGTGTAATGTCCAAATGGCATTTCGTCTAGACAGTAAGACTGCCAACTAATTCCACTCATTAGTGGAGTATTGTTTCTACAGAGGCCACCATTTGAGAATCTACTTGAAGTAAATTGATTAGCTTTAGTTCTATTTCCGGTTCATTAAACTCCGGAGTTTCCTGTGTATTTCGAAACAGCATTTGCTAAAAGCTGAAATGACAATCGGATCACATTGGAACAGAATTTTTAAGTAACTTTTATTTTTAGTTAATGAATCTGTCAACACCACAATCTTATTCTATAAGCAAAAAGGAATCGGTGTAAATAAGAGGGTTGAAAAAAATACTGCTAAAAATCAGAAGCATTTTAACACAAATTTTGTGGATTATTACAATAGGAGTTACTTCATCATACGCCATCCGTCAGTCTGGTTATAATCGACTTCTATTAGATTAAAAAAAATAGTTAGATTTAAATTTAAAATTCATAAATAACACTTGTTGGAATTAAACCAACTGAAAATGTATTCAATGCAATCAACTTAAAACGTTTACTAAGTTTTAAATTTCTTCCATTTTTTAATCTTTCCACTGTTAATCAAATCAAAGCAAAAACGACACGATTCGAAGACCTAAAGGATTGAAAAAGCTAATTGCCTGCTTATTTTCAACTCAGAAGGCAATAATTTTTACATCTAAACGACAGAATCAATATTGTAGTCGAAATTAGTCAATAGACTGAGATTGTAATTTGCCAAACAAACCATTACAAAGCCTTTCCCAATGCTAAAGAAATATAAATAGTTTCAGAAATTAAAACATTTAATCAGTCAGAAAATTTAACTCAGTCAGAAGTAGCTTTTAACAGTAACATTGATAGCGAAATCTAATCGCTCATTTCCCTACTGTTTACATTCCCTAATCCAAAATTGATTGACATCATAAAATTATTAGTTGAGCTATTAAAGGGAAGGCTTTTGAAGCCTTAAGAACCGTACTTAAAATAAAGTAGAGTTTTCAAAAGACCATAACATTAAACCTTTAAAGATGAAATTTGGTGTAAATTTTAGTCAGTTATTTTTGAATTCCTTACAGGCTTCGTATTTTTATTTAACAGTGGCCTATAAGTTCGATTTACAAATACAAAAATCTAGTCTCATGCCGAATATGGAATTAGTGTAGAATAGTGTACTGTAGTATTCATTTTGTTAGTTAAGGGCATAGTATTCTGAAATACCTCTAAAAAAAAGATCTAAAAACACCAAAATCTAATTAGGACAGAACAGTAAAACTCTTAAATTTAAAGTTTGATATTGATCAGAGCATTTTCATTAAGTTATTTGTATTTCAGTGTTGTGGCCCGTTTAATAGGTCGATGTACTCCAAAAGATCTAGATAAAGCACCAAATTTTACATTTGATGTAAAGCAGTTAATTATTTTTCTAGTTATTGTCAATAAGATTCTGAATAGTAAACACTTACACAGAAGACACTCCAAAAACTGCATCAGTTTGTTCTATAATCAGGATATGGCTACTATGCGATTTTATGTTGATTTTATATTAAGTTTATATAAGTCATCTCCCGTGTATAGTTTGATCGATATAGATTTTTGAAGAAGAGATATGTTGAGATGAATGTTAGATGAAGTATACTTCGGTTCTCAATTGCAAATTCACATGTGTTGATCTTATCTTAAAGTTATTAAATGATATTTTAATCCAGTAAGCAGGTGTGTCGGCTAAATTTGTGAACTTTAACTTTATTATACTTCGGTTCTATCATAACTTGTATACGATATTCATGGCGACGAATTGATTATGACTGTTCTTTCGAGTGAAGATAACTAAATTCTGATAACTTGTGACTCTAGATATTGCAACATACAGTTGTCCGTAAGTGAAGACATCGTTCTCCAAATAGATGGCAACTTTATTTTGAGTCTGTCCTTCAGCTTTATTGATAGATATCGCATAAGAAGGTCTGATTGGAAAATGTATTCTTGTGAAAGTAAATGGAAGTAGATTATCGTTTGGTTGCATAGATATTTGCTCAATATTTTTGACTCTTCTTTCTCCTTCCTTCCTCTGTCTCTTATTGTCCATCTCGATACTGTGTCTTACAGCTGATTCTTTCACCGTCATTCATGAAGTTCCGGAAATCGCTTCCATATTGAGATTGATGTTATCTCTATGCCTTTCTTGTATTTGTCTCTTTTCTGAAGTCTCTTCCGTTGTCTCCTTAGCTCTTGATCGCCTTTTATGTTCGGCTTCATTTTTTCGATCCAAATCTGTCTGTTGTGATCTTTGCAAATGTTTCCTCTCAATACCTTTGACTCTTCTTTCTCCTGCCTTCCTCTTTCTCTCATTGTCCATCTCCATACTGTGTCTTACGGCTGCTTCTTTCAGCGTCATCAATGAAGTTCTGGGAATCGGATATTTAGTTTGATGTTATTTGATGAATTAGTTGAGGAAATCTAAATATTACTAAAATCTTTAGCATTATTTTATTATTCTATTTTATTCGTTTTTGCATGAACTCATCATTTGATAGCGCGCGCCGAGAGAATAAACATTTGTGTCAAAACAAACAATTTCAACTATGCTCATTGTGAATCCGTAGACTTCCTCGCAACAATGAACCATCCCAACAATTGCGCCGTTTGCATTTGTCGACTTCCATGCAACAATTACCCAGGCACATAACAATTCTACCGACAATTACCCCGGCACGCCCTTGTCCATTCTTGAACTGCGGCGGACAATGGTTACAATCTTTTTGCAATTGTTGAACTGCGCCGGACAATCGGAAAATATAGTAATGTAGATATAGATTGATTTCAGAAAGATGAAATGACTTAATGTTGCAAAAAAATACTTTGTAATTATATGTCGCCTGTGGAATTACTACACTTTCCCACTCTCCCATCGTATGGAAGAAAGTAAGAAAGGACATAAGTTATAACTGAGGCGAATCGAGAAAGTTAATTTCGTATCCTCAATGCAGGGGTGGATTAACATTAAGCAAATAAAAATAGTTGTTTACAAAATTACAAGTTTACACGATTTTAAATTTAAAAAGTCTTCTCTTACCATTTAGGTTCGAGTCTAGGGCCTGGGACGTAAAGGTCCTTGGACTTAACGGCTGTAAAAATAATGATGTGAACAACCGTAGTCCGCAGTCCAGATTTCTAATTCCCAAAGCCTGGAGCCTCCCCCTGTCCTCCAATAATCATTAGATCCATATTGGGTTAGGTTTGAGATTAAGATTAGCATTAGTGAAGGGGAGAGTGTCATTGTTCTATCTGTGTTGCTTAGGACACCAGACAAAATTAATCTTGAATAGGTATTATAATAATAGATTGCCAAATATATAAGCTATATTCTCCGAAATGATCTTCTAATAACTTTACTTAACGTTATTCTCTGCTTTTATTTATAATTGGTTCCATTGAATTGGTTCCTCCTCTATTGACTGAAGAGGATGAATCTCTTATATAGTTTTCCAGTTCCGTGTATCCGTCTGTGTTCAATGCACTCCCCCTATGTGTAATTCCGAGAGTTGCCCTGCAAGTCTCAATGTACTACAGCGCAGCTCTGTGTGTAAAGCAACAATGCCTTTATTCGTGGGGATTTTTTTTGAGCGAGCCGTTATTTTCCCATGGCCAGCTTTAGGTTGCATCGTCGCGTTCACGAAACAGAGACAACATCAAAGTACTCATAAAAAAAAACCGACAGTCAAGGTCATTTGGTAAATGATGCTCGAATCTTCACTCGCAATGTGACTTATAATCAAGTCTTCCAATAAACAAATTTATTTATGTTCCTAGCAATGAATTCATTTTAATTTTTCTATCAGTCATTATATGACGGGCAAATAATTATCTAAACTAAAAGCCGTCACATTGTTATCTCGTCATTGTTGACGGGCGTATTTCCTAACTGTCGAAATAAAAACGATTAGAACTTTGCATTCACGCAATACTTGTGAGAACGGATTGAATAGTTTATTTAATATTGAAAAAGTTGAAAATTGCTTTTTCAAACATGGTTTGTCTGTGAGTTTTCAAAATCAATGACGATGTCATGTGACTTCTTTCTTCCAAAATGCCGTAATACCATTGAAATTTCGAAACAATTTTACTCGAGACTATCACAAAGTTCTCAGTTAATAACGGTAATTACTACAACACTCAGATATTTAAAAAAAAAATAACCTGGATAAGGCTGAAATTAAATTAATTTACGCGTATCATTAACTGTCTGAATCAAATAATACATACCAAGGCATACAATAAAAAACAGCATACAAAAAAAAAACAGAAAAGTGGCAACAAAACATGTTTCAATAATTTTTTCAATACTTTAGCAAAATTCAAAATACAAAGAGCCACTGGAAGTGAAATTATTAAAATAAATGCATACGTTAATAAAGAACCGCAGATCATCCTTCTAAAGCTCCGCATATTTATACGGCATCTAAGGCACGTGGTTGATTGATATATTGATGACGGCATTTGTGAATTCTCTGTCACTGCGCAGTGGTGGTTTAATTATTAATGTAATGAGGGTTTAGCATGTGTGTTGGTTTTGTGAGACGACGGATGATTGTAATGTTTTGGAAAACAGAGATATTGTATGATAGCGAATGCTTTGGTGGCATTAGAATCAGTAGATGAGTTCATATTTGCGTAACTACTTTAAGGTGTATGGATTGCAAAAGAAAAAAAAAACTCAGCCGCGAAAACCAGTGTTCACTTAATTACAATGCAAAAAAACCTGAATGTCTAGTTTTAATATGGATTATTCTCTTCATTTAACTGAAAAATGTCTAAGATTTCCATAACATTTTAAATTAAAGATAGATTTAATAAAATATATTCTTCTTCCAGACTCTTGTATTGTTTAAACCTTTCTAATCACTGTTATAAAATCGTATAAGGAGTTGTACACATTTCAGTTTTCACTTTACAGTTTGTATTTTGAAGTGACGTAATCGCTTCCATTGTTGAAGCTACAGAACAATTACACAGGATAAAAGCGTATTAAAAACTGGTTCTCTTCCTTTTCATTTGAACGTCGATGCTTGCACGATCGCTTAATCCAGGGGCTATAACCTATTAGCCAATGGGAGGCTGAAGCGATCGTTAACTCAGCCTCCACTTATGGGCCTTTAAACCTGCAGTAATGGGAGTTTCACAAATCCGGTGTCAGATTCAATCATAACCAAATTCACTAAATTATAGATGAAATTTCTGCCGTTCTCGCTTTATTGAGTGCCCAGATCAGACAAGGGAATTCGAGTTGACTGGATATGAGGGTACAAGGAGCGACACAGTGATGGGTATATTCCATTTATTAAATGTCCCATTATTATTAAATGCTTTAATTATGTTTAGATAGTTCAATTCCCCTGAATAGTGAAAACCTTATTTCTCATAAGAATTTTAAATTTTATAAGCAAGCTTGATAAAGAACAGTAACCACTATTTGCTTTAATGTATTTTTTTCTCTCCCTTGCACTTTTTAGCTTAATCTTTTCCCAATATTTTACAGCTCCAGCAATAGCTCAAGTGGTCAGTGAAAAGGCGCTTGTCTACGGATTGGACGGAGGTCGATCATTTTTTTTTTCTAATCATTTCTCCTCAGGGATGGGTTCCCAGGGTAGACTGAGCACTCGGTCAAAGGGTTACTTGGGTTTCATTTCGCAGAGCAAGGCAGTCGTTGTTCTGACTTGTCGTTTAATCTCACATTCTCGATGAGCATCACAGGAGCCTGTTTACCGTTCATAGGCTGTTTACCGTTGAATTCTGGAGTGATTCTTTAACCTAATAACTGAGTAAATTTTTACTTTTTCATTATTTTCTTTTTTTATAAAAATAAACTATTTTTACAAAAAAAAAAAAAAAGCAAACAAACAAAAACAAAACAACTCTTGCATTAGAGTTTTTGAAAATTGTTCTAAAAATTTGTTCGCGAACTTTCATCAGAAATCTTTGGAGTAAATAAATTTTTGAAGTTTATTGCAGGTTTTCAATACTTATTTACATGAAAACTATATTTTTTTAAAGAATTTCACATGATTCAGTTATATTTAAGTCGTTAACAAGTGTATCAATCAATTACTATTATTATTTCAATCAAATAATTCTTTTCTAAAAAGAATTGCTTTGTCTCGCTCCCAGATTAAGAATAGTGCAAAAGAACAACGCGTAATAAAGTAACTGCACTGACTAATTGAATGGGTTTTTTTATTACTATTATTTTAAACTGTCGATTTAAAGCAGCCACCGGTAATATTTCATGGGTGTTAATCCACGAAATATTACCGGTTGTGTAGGTTATAAAAAGATGTTATTTAAGTAAAAAAGTATTTATAAACAGACGATATATTTCCCTAAAATGGGAATACATCTGAATTTCAAAAATCTAAAGCTAAAGAGAACTATTGTTTATTCAGATGTAAATTACAAATTAAAATCCATATTTCTGGAAATACTTGCTAAAAATTTAGAAATGACAAATGTTATCTCTGCACTACTTAAGAATAAACCAAAGTGTATTGAATGATTTTGAAAACTGAATTACTGACACACATTTTTGGAATTCAAATAAGGTAACTGCACCAAATAAGGCCCACCTAACGTTTAAAGATTTTTTTTATATTTCTACTGCAAGAGTGAAAATTCTGAAGACTGTCTTGAAAGGTAGTTTAAGGTGTGCTGTTATGAAAAAGTGAATTTAGAATTAGTTGCATTTGAAATTCTTGCTGTAATAATAGTTTTGAAAATATAACTGAAGGGCCTTATTTGGAGCCCCTGTTCAAATATCAAATATTTCTACATTATTCTACTCATGACATATACTTTAAAATGACATAAAACATGTCTATGTATGTTATGTTGCCAAAAAATGGGGACGATTTTTCAAATTAAATTGAAATAGTAACGAGAAAAGCTTTGGACGACTTTTACTGTTCAACTGAAACAAACATGGTGAAATAGTCCACTTCAACGGACCTAATTTTTGGTGTAGCCGCTAGAAGCTAGGACCTGTCTGAAACATAACTAATCTTGGTAAATTGTCAACGTTCTATTAATAAAACGAACGATGGGCCTTATTTGGAACCGGGCCTTATTTGGGCAACCTACCTTATATTAAGAAACATTTGGTATATTTACTTCAACCAAATTATTCAGTCAAATTTTCTTAACATTTGATATTTCTGGTTGAATGAAGTGGGTGGCATAAAAATGCAACGTAATTTTTACAATCAAACTTTTTTTTTTAAATATCAAACTGTGATTTAAAAATAGTATTTCTTTGTTTTTACTTCTATCAAATTTTTGGATTGTTTATTTATCGTTTTCATATTACTGTAATGAAAATATTACTTTAAAATAAACACATTGGAGAATAATTTATCTCAGAATCATTTTTCAGAAAATATTTTACTGTTTAAATGTTACAAAATTTATTAATCACAGTTTTGATGCTTTTATATAGAAAAGATAAGTGAAAACATGTAAGTGTTTATTAATAAACAACAATGGGATCACTGCGCTTCCAACATACGTGGTAAATGTTTCTGTGCAAGAAATTTAACATCTTTTGTTTTTCCCTTTTAATTGTAAACAAAATACTTTTTTCAAACACAGCACAGAAAATTTTTCATACTAAAAACTTAGAAGACAAAAAAAGTGCTTTATTTCTGTCTTCTTCCATCTTAATGAACGAAAACTAAAACGACTTAAAGTAAAACAAAAAATGTCAGAGAGAAGGAAATAATTCATTTTCTAAATAAGTAAGAAGAATGTAAGGAAAGAGTGAATATAAATATAAAATAAGGTATTTGAATAACCTGAACATATTAAAATTGAATAGATATGAAAAATGATTGATCTGTTAACAACAACAAAACTAGAGAATAAATGTAGTGAGAATAAAACAAAATTAAGAATACAAAACTGAACATTTAAGAAGATGAAAAAGCTAGTCAATATGCATCGTAAACTTAAACGTTACGTATCGGAGAAAAAGCTGTGTATAATTCTTTGAGAAAAAAATAGTTCCATTCAGTTATCATGAGTTCAGTTCATGAAATAAAATATCTTGAAATTACTTATCTTTCTCGCTGACTTATTTTTCTCGTGTAACGGTATAATCTGCACTTTAACAATTCTGTCCATCAGTTTCAAACTGTTCTGATTTTAGAAAACCATTGGAACAAACACGGCCTCTTAACATGGCAACTCGTCAGAATTCAATTTATCTTCATTTTTTTCAAACTTCTATGATCACAAAGCCAAAATCTTTTCTTAACAATAAACATAATGCAGATCTTAACGTAAGTCACTTACACGTTTTTGATACAATTTCTCATTGTTACTTAGAATGCTTCTAATCATGCTATTATAACGACAGTATGTTTAACGAATTAACAATAAATACAATGTACTTGTCACGTAATTTTTCCTAGAGATCAGAGATCACGCTAGAGATCAGAGTTAAAACTACAATATCAGACTGGCTTTTTAACCACTGAAAACAAACAGAAAAAAATTATAGTTTTAATTTTGGTCTCTAACTTAATAAAGATAGAGATAAAAAAAAGAAAATTCGTTATTTCGAAAATTATGTCTTTTTGTTTTGTATCAATTGCATAAAGGAAGATTCTGAAATAGAAAAGTTATATTTATTTGCAGATAGATTTGAATACTTGGTGTATTCAAATAACCTTCGTCTCAACCAAATACTTAATTATTAAAATAAACCTGAGATAATTAATTAAAAAATGTATTTAAGTAAATGGCAGCACATTGCATGTAGAATATGTACTTTTTTTTCAAAGTATTGTTTACCTAATTGTTTATTGAAACATGTTCAGTTAACATGTTTATATGGTCTGAGGAAGGAGACTGATCTAATAAATAAATGTCTGCAAAAACATTGCTAAAAGTTAGAGCTGGTGTGTTACTATGTATGCAAATATTTCATTATTTCACTATCTCATAAGAACATATTCAATCCGTACAACTATTTAATGAGCCACCACAAATTTCAATTATTGCAATCCTTCTACTTCTGGAGAAAAATGTAAAATACTTTTAGAAGGGAATGTCTATAACGAAACCTACTCAGATTTTCTTACCTTAAGTACATTTCTCATTAACATCAAATATGTGTAAATCAAGTTTGTTTTAAAACTGATGAAAGAAGGATGAAATTTTGTCCAGTTTTTCGCAATAAACCCTTTTTATTAAAATCTGAAGGGATTCATTCTTTGAATACTGTTCATTTTAAGTTTCACTTTTTGAAAGAAGTTGATTTCTAGAAGCTAAAGGAATTGGAAAGACGTTGCTTTTGCCTTAAGATGAAGTCAACGGAGAATTTCTATTAATAACTTAATTCTAAAGTTCAGTTTTCTAAGATAAATAATTTTTAGTCATATTATCCATATATCAGAATTATATTTTAATTATATTATTCAATTGGTTTGCAATTACTGTACATTCTAAACTTTTTTTCTATTTCTTTTTAAAAATTTCTCCAAAACTTTTTAATTTATGTAATATGTAATATCTTCGATAATTGTCGTATATAGAAGAAATTTAATTTTCCGAATATATAATTTCTCTATTAATTTAATGCTAAAGTTCTTTTATTTAGTATTTCTTGATTTTTTTTTTTTAATTTTCTATTTTTTACTTTTCATGTTTTTCTGCCTATGGGTTCAGGCAGTATAAAGATGATGTTTAGAATTACTTTGTGGTCTTGTGTGTTCACCAACAAACTCCTTAATTACTCTATCGACTACAGGGTTTTTCGATATCGATTTCTGAACTTTCCTATTTGATGGTGAAGTGAGATATCGCAAACCAGCAGCTCATTTGGACTACATTGATGTTTGATGCATTGATCCATTTAACTTTCCATCGATCGGTTGCAGAGGAGATGCGAATTCTAGCAAATTTATGGACACATGCAAGAAAATTTTAAAATCCTGTCTCCACTTGTTAACAGCTTCGACTTGTTTATTGTTTAAAAAAAATCTTTTAAGTTATTAAAGTAATTGCTTTTTTCTCTTTTTATTTTGTATTTTTTAAAAAATTAAATGAGTTTCCAAAAAAGGGCCTGTGACTCAAGTGATAATGCATTTGTCTACGGGGTGTAGGAAGCTGATTTAATCTCCGATTTAGGTTTAAATTTTTCCCGGTTATTTCGTCTGCAGACTGGTCAGAGACTAACTCTTATGAAATGGTAATTGTTTCTTCCAAATGAGTAGGAGCGTCGGACTAGCCATCCAACTTCTTTTAGGTCCATCCTCTAAATAGTATCGAGAATACTATTTATTCTCCAAATGAAAATTAAAAAAAGCAGCTAATTTCTATACAAATTGTTATCTTTCATACTATTCTATTTACAAGGTCTATAGATTATAGCTTTAGGGAACTGAAACTTGGAAAATTGGAAGAGCATCGACTAACGACACAACTAAAGAAACAAAGAAGCAGAAATGAAGCAGAAACAGAAAAATTTTAAAAACACTGTAAGAAACCATAAAATGTTGAATTTTGAAATTTTCTCTATTTCCAATTTTCGGGCAACTGTAAAAAAAAAAAGACTCGTTTGCTTTTTTAA
>JAFIDM010000003.1:66064239-66091874 GCA_023159025.1 Thereuonema tuberculata
TTTTTTTTTCACTAATATAAATGGATGCAGGTTAATTTATTTTCTCTGTATTCAATAACATATTAACCAAATATTTAATATAGGAAAGGAAGGTTGAAATTAAAAAGAGTCAGTTTGCACTTTCTCATAACTTGAAATTTGATCAAAATAAAACTGATCGTGTTGTAGATCGCCTCCATAAAGAAGACCATCTTACTTTCAAATCTCCTCCCTCTTCTCTTCAGATCGGATGTTGATCCGATTGGCTTCGAGACTTGTGTCTTCTCAATATAACATTTTGGCAAATGTCTCCTCCTTCATTCCCTCCATACGACTGTAATATAATATTTGACAAAAAAATTGAGCCCCAGAAGGAAAAAATCCGACGAGATCCCATATGCAATGTACATATGTAGGAAAGCAAACCATTACAATTCCAGAGAAGTTGGGCCATTTATTCGGATACAACAACAACTACACGAATGGAATAAGTCAGTATGTTGTAGCGCCACTTCTGGCTCGTATATAAGCGGTTACCCATACAGTTTACGGATCGTGTCCTGAGGTATAGCACGCCAATTGGTATCGTATTCGTGGGCCACAACAAGACGACATTCCGCGATGGATATAGATGGCGTTCCATCATTGCCCAAACACCTTCAATTGGTGAGAGGTAGGGTGATCAGATTGGCCATGGAAGACATTACGAAGGCAGTCCTGGGAGAGCCGTGCCGTGTGTGGCAGGGCATTATCTTGTTGAAAAATGGCCTGGGGATGCTGCAACGCAACACAACAAATCGTAGAATGTCGTCGACATACCATTAAGCCGTGAGGACGGTACTGAGGACTACAAAGGGTGTCCTACTATCATAGGAAATGGATCCCAGACTGTATCTCGGGTGTGCGAGTCATATGCCGCTTCATGGAAAAAAACTCAGGATCTATGCGCTGACTGGACCTCTCCAGACATGTATGCGGCGGTCATCGGCGCCCAGTGCAGACCATGACTCATCACTAAAGACAACGTGGCTCCATTGGACTATATCTCATGTTGATAAGTCAGATACCACTGCAACCGGTGCCGGCTCGGTGGTAGGCGGCGGACTGCCCTTTTCGAGTGTGGACCTTTATTGCAAGCCGTCTAGAAATTGTCCAGATGGTCAGTCACCTACCTCTGTATATCTCAACATGGCCACTGATGGTTAGAGTGACGAATTCGGTGCTGTTCATGCCGGCTCTCACAATCACGCAATCTTCGCGTCCTGTTATCTTCGTCGGCCGTTCACCACGTTCTGCTGGGCTGTGTCCTCCTTGATCCAGTGGCGCTAACATCGTTCGACTGCCGCGTCACTCCGTCCCAAATGTCGAGCAATTTGAACAATCGTCTTCTTTCAGCCCAATGATATGTCCTCGGTCAAACTCGCTCAACTTCTCGTAATGTGCAAGGATCCGACGTCCAGACATTCTTACAGTCCGTGGAGACTAATGTAACTGCAATCCGCTATCACACTTGTCGCTGAAGCTTTGTTCTTGATATACCCTTCTCAATGCATGGTTCCCATGTACTCTGGCGGGCCGCAATGTACTCATTGCCGGTGATTTTCTAATCATTTCCATTTGCGGTCTGAGATATTGCATGTAAAGTTTCGCAGTGATCGGGCAATTTCTTCGAGATTCTTAGTTTTTTTTTGTTAAAGAGTGTATAAAAGCTTTAGAAATATTTTATAATAATGAATGAAAAATAATACATATACTCGGCACTCCTACATTAAGAAGAAAGTCAAGAAGGATTAACATACAGTGAAAAATTTGTAAATAATCAATCAATCAGAGTGAATGAAGTTTATAACGTTTGTGTTAAAATTTACATTAAATTCGGAATCGGTTTCATGTTCACATAAGAGTCCAGTTATTACTTTTGTAAATAATGAACTTTGTCATATATATATATTTTATATGATTTTTTTTTTAATTGTATCTATTATCATAGGCACATTTGCTCCATCCTGGAGTTTTTAATTTTAACATAATTCATGGTTTTTTTTCTTGCAAGATTGCTAAATGTTATTGTAAATTTTAATTTAGTTTGCATAGATTTATTTGTATAATATCACAATTTGAAGTACAATTTTTACTTAGTTTTTTTACAATGTGAATATGTTTTGCTCCCTTGTGGAAAAAATTCTGAGGGCGCCCACATCTATAATACATTACCATAAGACAGTTATTACATGACTTGTATTAATATAGATCTTACTAATTACTTATCGTTCGTAGATTTCTTTTTTCCCTTTATTTGATCAATTCGCTACGTTTTAATAAGTTATGTTTGGTTAGACTTAAAACATTACTAATATTATTATTGTTGTTGTTGTTATTGTTGTTACTTAAGAAATATATTATAAGTCCTTTTATTAATATCTTAGTAGGTATTTTTTGAAGCAAAATCGTAAAAGTCTTTAATATATTAAAATTGAAGAGATAGGATATTTTTTTTTCTGAGTTGTTGTTTTTTAATTCTTGTGGTGTTTTGATTTCTTATTGGATTTTTGCTGGGACTGTGGCTCTCCACATGAATTTCCATTTCCATCTGCGGTTTTTCAAGACTCGTCGACGTGTTTTGGCCTCGAAAACACTCAATGTTTCATGAAATAGGCTGTGGAGGCCACTTCTAGTCCCCATTTACTCCCACTCGGTCGTATTGCTTTACATAATGACCGTCCAGGGAATCAGGAACCCAAGAACACGTTGAAAAATAAACAACACACACACACACACACACACACACACACACACACACACAAAAAACCAACAACAACAACAACTTTCTCACATTCTCACCACCTGCATTGGATTATCATTAAAAGGATTTGCAAAAGGAAATAAAGCTAACAATTTAGTTTCAATTAAAGCTATTTTAGTCAATTTCATATTGTGGATAGTTTGTCCATTTAGTTTGTCATTCAGCAATTCATTTCAACAACCTGAAAGTTATGACCAACAACCCTTGATATCAATTCATGTTCAACTCCATCTGCCTCAACTGTTGTCTGATTTCAGTTTAAGAAAAGCCAAAGTTATTTTGTTTTTTCTGCTCAGTAAAAAGAGAGCTGTCTAAGTTTGAACCTTAACAGACGCTCTTTGCTACTCTAATTTTTGCAGAAGACGGCAAATTACATTTTTATGTTCAAATGCAAATGAAAGAACTACTTCTGAATGAAAAAAAGATGAATCTTCCCACTGTTTAAGAACAAAGGATAGCAAAGCTCTACAGTCTAATCTTATCAATTTTATTGGAATCTAATACATTTTTCCCGAATAAAATAAGAATGCTAGTATTAAAGATTACTTATTTAAATTGAGGTTCAGGCTAAAAATAGGTTTAATCTTACTGACAAGGAAACAAATTCATAGGAGCATTTGAAGAATCTCAATTTTCTTTAAAGTGACTCTTTTGGATCATATTCCTAAAATGCATCTTTATATATTTTAGCAGTTGATCTTTGGGCTTAGATCTACATTGTAACTATTAAGGCCATTATTTATAATGTCGATCAATAAAAATAAAAAAAAACTTAATCGAGCATCACCAAGAAGCAGTGAACTAAAATCAGAGAGATGTAAACGTACGCCAAATCTCAAGCTTCAAGCAACTGAATGATTAGACGAATGGAGAAGACCTGGACTTCTCCGTATTATACTGGGCGAACACGAAGCGATATTTTGGGACAATCAGGCCCAATTTGATTGCTGGCAACCGTTTGCCCCAATTTGATTGCCCCAACCTGAACAATATTGCCCCAATTTTATTGTCGGTACCAAAGGAACAATATTGGCCCAATATTAGTTGGCTCAAAATATTGGTGGTACGAAAGCGAATCAAATGAACGGATGACATCACGTGACAATGCTGACGTCGAAGGAGGCGGGACTTCAGTCACTCACGCCGGCCATTTTCTTTGAGAAACAAGGCTTAAAATCAGCAAAATGGGTCGGCCCAAAACAGATAATTCCAACAACAACATTTTGTCAATTGATAATGAAAGAATCGTAATTGATTTCTACAGAGGGACGGCGTTTAATACTATAGCAATTCTGTATGAAAACACGCTCTCTCTTTAGCTCTCCCTAGTGAGCAGCGCCGTAACCATAAAAATTCAGGGCAATATTGGTTCAGGAGAAACTACGTGTTCGCGCTTGATAAAGTTGTCCGCAATCAAATTGGGCCAACTTGTCCCAATCATATTGCCATAAAATCGCTCCGTGTTCGCCTAGCATTACACAGCACACACGAGCATTAAAAGTTTATGTTAGATTTGAAAATGAAAGTCATTGTGTCAATGTTACTTACAGTTATCCTACGTGCAACGAGTTAACCAGGATTCTATTTTGAAAGATGGCCTAAATTTTTGCATGACGTCATCGATTCTTAATGTAAACAAAACTTGTAAAATGTCAATAAAGATAAGAATCTTAAACAAAGCATTAAAAGACTTCTGCTACTTACTTTTGTAAAATAAAAGTAAATGAACGCGACTTGATTGCGTTTTTTGTTAAGATTAAGGATTTTTTTACTTCCTTTTGAAGAAGTTCTTTTAACTAATAGTGATGAAAAGAAACGAACCGAAACGAAAAGAAGCAAACTTAAAATATACAATAGTTATGCGAGTTTGGACATTTAAATTTCATTTAATCATTTGAACATTTGAATTTTTCTGTAATTTTCATTTTTAAATTTGTGAATCTAATAATTTTATTTTAATTGACAGAACTTTCCAAGTGAGTTGATAGAAATTACTTCGTTCGAAAAATCATTGAAAATGTAATGAATTATATTTACAATTATTTACATTTCTATTTACAATTATTTCGAATTCTTTTTCAATTGAAATTTGCTATTTTAAAGCTCAAATCTGTTCAGATTATTAATTAGAATCTGATTTTAAGTTTTTATTTTGATTATGTAAATCTGCAATTTTATCCTTATCTAATTAACATTTTTTTTTTACTTCTTTTCTTAGGGTCGAATTTGATGGGCAATTTTACCCGTTCAGTTAGACGACTGGTTAAAGATGTCACCGAAGAAACTTTGCCAGGTTATTAAACTTTACTTTCTTCACTAATCTAATTATGTCATTTGTTGTTTTACATTATAAACCATATCAATTATAATTAAATATTTTAAAACTTTTAATGTGTTTTAAAAAGTAATACACATTTGGGCTTACGAAATTAAGAATCCATCTTCGACTTAATACATTCACTAATTTAATATATATTTAACCATATTTAATATATTTAAATGGTGATGATAGTCTCAATGATACACATCACCAGAAATAGAAATGTCTTATTCCTGTCAATATCAGGAGGAAATTAAGATATCACGTTTCATATCCATATCTTTAAACTCATTCTTAAATACATACATTTTATCAGTAGCGAAGCAAGAGCAGAAAAAACTGTGTAATTTTTAATTCAACAATTTTACTTGAATTGATTTGAATTAAAATCTGTGAATCTTCATACTATTAATCTCAGGATCTCGTCTGACAAAATCACAAACGTAATGCAGTTCTTCAAGAAATTATGAAATATCAAGAAATTATGACTTATTTGAAAGACAAAAATTCTTTAATTTTCATCTATTGCTTAACAATAGTCACCATTTCTTATCCATTTCCTTTTGTTTACTCATGTTTTTTAATTATTGTTTTTTTAATTATTGTATCTTTCTATCGTTTTTAAAAAAAAGAGAGGAATTCTCTTTTTAAATTTATGTTAAATTTTTAATTTTTGTTTACAAAAACCTTGAGAAAGTTTTAAGAGATGAAAACGAAATTTTGGAAAATGTCTACAGTGTAGGAGTTTTTAGGAATTTATTTATGTGTTTATCTGTTTTAAAGAAGACGAAGGATATTGATGTACGTATTTTTTGTAATTTGTTTTAAGTCGGTAAATAGAATTTATTATTTTTGAATATGAGAAAAGTTTAAACAAATTTTAAATATGAGAAAAGTTCTATTGTAAGCTTAGAATTTTAAACCTTACATTGTAAGTAATGTAAACTGTTCGCTGTAATACCTTCCATCGATTTGGTAGTAATTGTACAGGTCTTGGTTTGTTTAAGCTATAAATATCCTCTCTTCCAGTTCTAGGATTGATCTAAGCCTCTACTGACTTAAATGCTCTACTTAAATTCTCCTGAGTATTCAACATCTGAGGTGGGAGGACTAAAAGCTCGAAAATAAGAATATCCAATTAGCTTTGTTCATTTCTTAAATGACTTTTCAGTGTTTTTCGGTGTAACTGTGCAGTCTTTAGCATTTGCCTACAATTCTACAAAAGTATTTTTGAAATACTTTAATTTTATCCATCCGTGTAATCATATAACCTTGTACTTTCATTCGTCCAGGGACTCGTTGGTTGTACTGGTTGGTTAAGAACAAATTAAGTGTATTAGGTTTGATCAATCATCATCATTATAAAATCATTGAAATAAATGCAACATCTGGATTCTTTTCTTATTGACACATTCCTTTCAATAACAAAGGAATCCCGTTTATTTCTTCGTAGACATCCATCGATTGGGAAATTTCCGACATTCATTTGGGTGATATTCATATTAATCGCCCATCGTATTTGAAGGCTGACGCCAAGTGAATTCAAAATCAAGCAGCCAAAAAAAAAATAGATTTTTTTTTCCCTGAAGAGGATTAAAATCTTTTCTGTAATAATAAACAGAGGATTATATTTACTGCAATTTAAACTTAACATTTTTAATAAATTATCACAAGACACGCACAGTTTATTAATAAGTAAATCACCGCAAGTTAAATTTTTAATTTTATCATTTTTAACATTAACTTTAAATTATATCATTTTGTTATGGCTAATTTCGATATTGCTACAGTCAACAAAAGTAAAAATCAAAGTTGTTTGGTGTAATATTTTACATTACTGTGGTTCATTAAGATCATTGATTAAGCCATACACCTGAATAATTGTACAAAAAACTTTTTACATAAATTAATACAAAATTACGACTAGTTTCACACTCGAGAAATGTATTATTAGAAACTATGTATTATTATTGTGAAACTAGTCGTAATTTTGTATTAATTTATGTATGAAGTTTTTAGTACAATTATTCAGGTGTACGGCTTAATCTATGATCAAAATTTTTTTTTTTTATTTTTATTTTTAATAATTGGTTTTAAATTTAAGCATTTAATTGGAAAAGGGGCTTCAGGTAGGAAATTAGTTATTAATTGCACAGAGATTGCGGTGAAATACGAACATGGTGATTAAATGTTATTGACAGATCTTATTCTTAACCCATCTTGAAAACGTCAGGTAATATTTACATTATTCTTGCTTTCGCCAAATATTGATTTGATTTTCCTTTAATTTGCACCCATTTTCTTTTATTTTACATTAAAATTGTTATTATTTCAATTCTCTTATAAATATCTTGAAAATAGAAATTTTTGTTAATTTCAAAAAATATTAAACGGATTTAGTTCACGATGTGAAACTTATAAACAATGGTTATTGCAGACTGAGAAATGCAGGCTAATTTCAAATTTCAGATGAAAGAAACATCGAAGAAGACATTAAGTGGAATTGTTGGTTTATATTTTTTCTTTTTCTTATATCCTAATGAAAACAAAGCTTCGAAAACACTTCCGTTATTATGTCTTGAGTTTGTGGCATTCCTTAAATATGTGTCTTTGAACAGAAATGTAAATTTGGATCAGCCTGAGTTAGCTCCAGCATTTTATTTGGCAGGACTCAGAGATACAGAGATGGATTCATAACGCTTGAACCTTTGACATTCGAAAGTCTCACATCAAATATAATATTCGATTTCTTATAATCACACGGAGTTAGCTTCTTTAGGAACACTCACGTGTTGATCCCCTTTTCTGTGCAGTCACGGCTCGCAAACGCCTAGAATTAGATTCCACAACATGTTGCAGATCCTCCGTGCATAACTCATAATTCGACGAAGAGGACGATCAGCAGTTCTAACACCCTGTTTTAGCATATCCCATACATGTTCAATTAGATTACAATCAGAGGAATTTGGGACTAAGGCAATATTCATGTTCCTCCAACCACGCTGTAGTTACATAAGCTCAAGGATAAAATGTGTTGTCCTGTTAAATGATGTCTTTCAGGAATGGATAGTGATAGTCAGCTAATAGCCTCTGTAGCGTTCACCCATTCAGTGTTAGTGAGATGATAATATAATCAATGAGCCTAGGGTGTGCCACGAAAAAGCTCTGCAGACCAGAACACCATCTCCACCAGCCTGTTGAACCCCAACTGTGCAACCAGCGAATAAGGCCTCTTGCTCTTTATACCTAATGTGTACCAGGACATCAGCATGGTACAGCAGGAAACGGGATTCCAGACAAACTTCTGTGGTCTGTCGAGATCCATTGACGATGTTCCTCGAGTTACGCGAGACGTTGTTGCGATGCATGAGCGTCATGATGTGTACCCTCGTTGATATCGGTTGTGGAACCCAAGCGAGCAGTGCACGGCGCATTAGGCATATGGAAATGGGTCGATATCAATGCCTCAAAAAAGTCTCCATAGAAATAGGAAAAACATCAGATTTAATAATTCTCTGTTCCACAGGTAAGGCGAAAGTAACCCTTAAGGTACAACTCTTCTCTTGTCTTGTCTAGTCTTGTCTTAAACATTTTAGGTTTAGACATGATTGTCTGTTCCTAACTCTGAAGATGATTTTGATCTCTCCATCTTGTTCTTGGGCGTCCTCTGTCTCTTTTTCCTTTGGGTTTATATCTCAAAATTAAATTTGGAATCTTATCGTTGGACATTCTTTCTACATGGTTAAGCCAATTTTTTTGATAATTTTTAATTTTTGAATTATATTCGGAGTTTCAAGTTGTGTTAAGTTGTTGGATATAATTATTTTTCTTTTTGTCGAAACGTTTAAATCCTAATAATGGTCTTAAAAATTTCATTTGTGCAGTTTCCAATCTTTGTTTGTTTCTTTGTTTCAATATCCAGTTTTCACTCCCATTTTTAATTGCTACTTTGGCTGTAATATTATGTAATCTTACTAGTGTTTCTTTCGCCATTTGCTTTCCAAATCTTCTTCTGATTATTCCATTTATTCTGTTATATGTCTGTACGTTTGATATCAGGTTTGCCTCATCGTTATAACAGGAAATTATGTTTCCCAAATAAGTAAACTCTGATACTTGTTTATTATTTTCCCATTAATTACAATTTTCACTCTTTGTATTTGTTTTCCACACATTGCCATAGATTTTGTTTTTGATTCCGAAACTTTCATTTTGTGTTTTTTTGAGATAGTATTTAGATGATTTGCTCCAATTTGAAGTTCATCTTCTGAATTAAATTACAACTCATTCCAAAAAAATTAGGGCATCCAGAACGAATGATCCCGATAAGACGAAACTCGGTATACGACACCGTCACAGGTAGTTGTGCCAGTGATTGCTCATTGAGAACTGCCAAAGGGCGTTAGTATCGCTACGGCTGTAGTAATGTGAACGGCCGTCATATAACTGCCGTGTGCCTTGTAATCAGTAAGGTTGGAGAACAGTTCTGAGTCTTCGGCATATCTCGACGACGCATTTGACGTTGTTTTGAACATCTGACTGAGTTTGAGAGAGGTCGTAATCGTTGGGCTGCACGGGCAGGCTGATTGTTCCGTCGAATTGGCCGCCACCTGGACGATTTCGACTGAACTGTGCGACGGTATTGGGAACAGTGGAGATGTGAAGGAAGGGACACGCGTAGGAAAGGCACTGTGAGATATAGACAGACTACAGCTGGGACGGAAGATAGCGTTAGACGTCTTTATGATTCCAAGTATCCACTCTAGGGACAGTATGACATAAAACTAAAGATGGCGTTTTACTTTTTGACCTGTAGTGTTCTGTTTTGAAAGAAACATTACAGCAGATATGATATTTTGATTATTATTATGTGTGTGAAAAAGGAAAAGGATCTGTTTTGGGAGTTATTACGTGAAACACTTGAGAATATACCAAGGAGGAAAGAGATATTCCTATTAGGGGATTTAAATGCTCGAATAAAAAGTAGACTTAATGAGAAAGTAGTTGAACGGTACGGAGAGGAAGAAACCAACGATAATGGTACTAATTGAATTACGTGAACAGCTTGAAATTACCATATACTAAAAACTTTCTTTCAACACAAAGATATTCATCCATATACTTGATCCCAAGAAACAAGGAACCTAAGATCTAAATATTGATTTTATTACGTTATCACAAAAAAGTGGTGGATGTTAAGAGTTTATTCGAGGTGCGGAATTTGGTTCTGATGAGTATTTAGTCAGAGCCAAAATAGAATGACCATGGAAACAGGGTCAAAAGTTACCTAGATCAATAAGGAATCTATGAATATAGATGATTAAGAAATAAGGAGGAACTACTACAAGATGACAGCATTACAGATTTACATGTTAGTATATTAACTGAAAGACTGGATGATAAATATGAAGAAACAACTGAGGAAGTACATACATATATAAAGGAAAAGGTAAGAGCTATGGCATTTGAAATATTAGGACAACAAGGATAGAAGGATAGAAATAGAAGGATCAAGAAAACATGGATAAAGGAGAAATTCTTAGAGTGCATTACTTCGAAGAAAAGAACTAATAGGGAATAGTTAGCTAAAAAAGATGAAAGGAATAAAGAACTTTATAAAGAAAAGAATAAAAAAAGTAAACAGGGAAATAAGAAGGGTTAAGAATGAAGAGTGGAAGAACGCATGTGCTTTGTAAATAGCCAACTGAGATGTAAGAGGCATTGTGGAGGATATTCAAAGGATTGAGGAAATATCTCTGGCTAAATGGAAAACGTATTTTGAAACTTTGTTAAATGAAGATCGTAAGGAGTTTATAGAAGATGAAAAGTATGTATACAGTAACATTGATTTTCAGATATCACGAAATGAAGTTGCGAAGGTGAAGTTAAGGAATTGAAAAAGCAACTGGACCTGAGGGAATTCAATTTAAACTTCTTAAGTATAGAGATGGAAAAGTGGTTCACTTTTTACTCGTTTGTAATAAAATATTGGATGGGAAAAATATGTCTAAGGAAATGAAACTTTGTATAATTAGTCCTGCATACAAGAAAGAGGATAAAAGGTGTTCTCTAATTATTGAGGAATGTGTGTTATTAACCAATTTATAAAATATTTGGAAAAATCAAAGGAAACAAACTTGAAGTGGAATGGAAGAACAAAGCGGATTTTCGGCAGGAAGATCTTCTAGAGATCATACTTTCATATTACGTCAAATCCTTGAGAAGCTGAGAGCCAAATGTAAAGATATATGATAGAATTGACCTTCATTGACTTAGAAAAGGCATTTAGTAGTGTTCCAAGGAAACTCCTTTGGAAAGCTTTGAAGATAACTAAGATCAGTTACAAGACAGTAATTATTATTCTTGAAATATACTGTGATAATCGATGTAGAATTAGACAAGGAAATTAACTATCACAGGAATATTACAAGAATAGTAAAGATCTTCTATAGAGATGCTAGCTAATAGTTCTCCAATTTATTTAAAATATACATTGATGTTGCACTAAAAATGGTCACGGAAATATAATGTTATAGGAGTAAGATTGAAGGAAAATATAGTCTTGTATCATTTGGTATTTGCAGATGACCAAGTCATAGTTGCAGAAGAAAAAGAGAATATTGCTACATGTTTCAGAAACTGGTTGTTGTGTATGAACACTGAGCTCTAAAAATTAATGTGGAAAAAATAGAACATCTGACCTCACATCCATTAACTGCTGTAGAAATGGAAAACGTAAGTATAACAAGATAATTAATGCTTTTAGACAGTGCCAAAAGCAAAGCGGCCCCATAATATGCATAATTTTATAAACAAAAGTAGAGTGAACCTAACCAGCATTTACAATGAACCTAATGGACGCTTACAGCAAACCGGAAGTTGAGAGTCAAAAGTGGTCGCTTCCGATAAAGAGGAAAATGGCGATAGACAGAGATAAACGGCTATTAGTTCCCAATATCGACACTTCTGAACAAATTGGTGGTGGTCACGTTTTTGCCAGACAAACGGTTGCTGAGATATGATAAAAGAAAAACGTATTGAAGCACCGACTTTAGACCCCCTTCACACACACACACACATCGGGTCAGGGAGTGGTCCTAGTGGTCTAATTTTTTGGATGTCGTCACCTACTTTTTGATGCTGAACACAATGGTGAAGGTTTCATTCTAATATCTCTAATCGTTAGGCCACTACAGAGTGTGACATCCAGCAAGCATTAAAGCAAGAGCGGTCTCCTATGTTTTACAGACAAGCTGTAACTTAGGGGTTGCTAAAAACAGCGGAAGAATACAAAAGTCTTGGTTCTGTAATCCACCAGGATGATACTTGCCAAGGGAGATTGATAAAAGAATTGCAGGAGGCAGAAGAACCATTTCAATGCTTAATTCAATTCTCTGGAGTAAGAATATCCTCCCGAAAACGAAGAAAGTAATTTTTAGTACATTGGTCCAGAGTATTTTAATTTATGGTGCAGAAAGATGGACAATAAATAAAACGACAGACTTCTACCTACTGAAATGGATTTTTGGAGGAAATTAGCCTGGAAATCTCGAAGAGAAAAGTTTCATAATAAGATTATTCGAGAAATGATGGGAATAAAGCAGACTATTCTCCAGACCTTAAGTAAAACGACTTCAACCATGTTATGAGAATGACAGAAGGAAAATGCAAGAGGAATACAAGTGGTAGACGGGAAAGAAACAGACCACAATAGAAATGATTAGACAATATAAATGCTAGCCTCATATACCATAATTTAACTAATGCTGTAGTCCTAGACAGAAAGCAATGGAAGGATGGTTTGGATAAAAATCTAAGTTGAGGATACCCAATAAAAAAAATAAATGGAAAAATCCTAAGACGAAGCAATGTTTTGTCCGAATAAAGGGTCCATTCGCTGACCTGTTATTTGCATTGCCTGACATTTTCATTGCCAAAAGTCAATCCATTTCGACTTCTGCTTCTGGGTGCGCTAATTTTTTTTATTTTATTATGAGTGTATGTTATTAAAAACACAAACTGGATAAGAGAATTAAGGTGTTGTTGATGATCAGTTCAATTGACAATGATACCAATTGCTAAACAAGAGTTTGGATTTATTCGGTTTTTGTAAAGGCTTTTCTTCGAACTCATCACTTCCATGTCGATAGAAATAGAAACTTAATGTTTCTAAGGATATTTTTTTTCTTTTGAGTTTCTAATCAAATTCAATATCTTCTCTTTTAATTGCTAATTATTGTCCTCTGCTGATTGTCACCAATGTTGATCTTTGATTAGCTGCTGTAACTTCATTTTGTTTGATCTCTTAATTGTTTTGATTGCACGACTCTTTTGTTTGTTAAGCTGAAGGTCCCTAGAAATTTTCTGGTTCTTTTGAGAATCACAAATTGCAACTGTCATTTTCAATAGACAATTGTCCTTCATTAAGCTCGTATTTATTTTTATCACTTTTTCATTTCTTCCAGACAGTGCTGTTGAATATGAAATCATTATATTGCGATGCAACCTATTGGAAATAAGATATTGTTTATTTCTCTGTTCTCGATGAAATAAATCCACTTTCACTTAAAATTTATCAGCTCGGTAATAAACCAAACTTAGAAGAGAACAAAAGAATTTTGTTATTAAGAATAATTGATAATGGCTAATGGTTGATATTTTTTTTTGATATTTTCTTGATAATATCTTACACTTATTCCTTTCAATCACGAAATGAAATTTTTTGTTCATCATTTAAACTTTGTTTCATCAGTTTAACATATCTTTAAATTGACCGTTAAAAAGACGCTTTTAATATATGAGTCTAAGATGTCTTATTTACTACGAATTTAATTATTTACACAGAAACGGCTAGAACAGTATTGATTAAAACAAACAGTAGTGAAACATTCCGCATCCCATGCGATAATAGGATGGTTTCTATCTTTCAACTACTGTTTGTCCTATCTGAAACATTTTCTACGATGCAAGCAATGTTGAAAAATTGACCATAAATTGAAAATTTCATTATATAATATTAGTTTGATCTAATCCATACCTCCGTCCTCATATCTTAATAACTTCATTGATATTGCATGTTTATTTAATGGAAATTCTGATCAGCTCAATTCAATTATTGACTGTCGATAGAAAAAAACTCATTAGAAAGTGGGACTTCTGCTAAGCGAACAATCTTTCATAATCTCTTCTTTGATTTTTAACTGAAAAGCTTAGTTTGATAGAAGCAATCTGACTTTGAAGGTCTTAGGATGAACTTGATGTCCGATGTTATATAAGTATACATTTCAAACTATCACCTGGAATACGGAAATCCTCAGCCACTAGCCGGCTACCGTCGCTCCGAAAGCCTTGCATATGTAACGTAACAAAACGTTTTATTTATTTAGCAAATTACTATCGAGATCGGCGAATGAGAGATTTCTCTCTTTGTGCCCTTCTCCACACCCCTATCACTTCCAACCTTCCCCAGTTGGTAAAACATCACGTGATCATTACGACCTATTAATTAACCATATCGTATACATCACCTAATAGAATTATCAGGTAACTCGTCAGTTAATCTTGGTCCGCGCCTGCAAAGAATCTCCTTAAAAGCACTCATTAAACAGCGGTAGCGTCATCTATTGACATGTTTGGGAAGCTTTTCATTTAGATCTGCTGTGGTGCCGTATAGACATATCATCATATAAGACTTAATAGTTGTAAGTATTTACGTGCCGAAGTACACCGAAAGATTGTAGAAACAATAAAAAAGAAGAAAAAAGGGTAATTCGAGGATCACAGGCTCCTAAAAATTGGATGTTTTTGAAAACATAAAAAGAAACCAAAACTAGAAATTACCGGCCTTAATCCTTAGAAAGTCCTGTAGCGTTAGCAAAAGCCAGTGGTTTTTACAGGGATTGTAAAAAATGCGCTATTTCTAAAAACAGTGAAACAAGGACTTTATGTCTTAAGTGCTGTCAGATTTTCCCAATCACACAGGATTGTCTAAGTTTCTTGCTCAGAATGACAACTTCTACATATAGATTTGAGTTTAAGGTTGATCAATCATAAATGCTTGTTAAGCCGATAATAACCAGCAAGTAGGCTAACAACTTTTCTACAACCATTTCTTTTTTCCGTAGCTTTGAAAACTCAGAAACTCCATGAGAAATATCTATCAAAGCTAAAGTACATATGAAAGGATGAAGACAGGGTTGTGGTCTGTCACCGATATCATTCAATCTTTACATAGAACAAGTTTTAAGAAACTTAAAAATGAAGATCTCAAATTTTGGCCTTTATACTAAATAATTATTTTCCTTTTACTTATAGTTCTGCTGATGATAAATAGCAAAGTTCATTTTGATTTTGAATCAAAGGTGAAAAGATTAAAAGGAACTTAGGAAGCTCCTGATTTAATTTTTAAAAGTTGGAATATTTGCCTATAAGCAGCAACGAAAGCGAAAATTTAGAGAATGAAGTAACAAGAAAATTACAGGTTGAACATGCCAACTAATGATTTAGGAATTATTTCGGAGTAATAATTAAAAAATCAGAAGGTTTGGGTAAGAAGAAAAAAATAGAATTGAACAAAGAAAAACACTGTAGCATGTCTAATTAAGTATAGTTGGATATGCAGATAAGAAAAGATACAAAGAAATATATTGGAAACATATAGGTAGAATAACTTTTAGGATATGGAAATGAAATTTGAATATTGACTGAAAATCTTAAAAGGAAAGTACTAGCAATAGAAATGCATTACTTATATAGAAGCTTAAGTGCTTCTATGTAGAAAACTTTCTTCGGGGCGGACCATAAGCCATCGTACCTCTACGAATTGCATAGATTAATATAAATACTTGGAATACCATCTACTCACATTTCGCGTGTTTTGACAACAAACGGTTGGTAGCAATAACTGGTGAGATAAACATCGCGCCAATGTAACAAAGAGATTCTCAGTTGCACGTGGCTTTAAGCGATCTTAAATTGGCAGATACGAGTAGCTTTTCGTTTGAAGAGCGCTTACTTGCGTGTGTTTGGATCCACGAAAGACCGTACACTGAACAGACAGTGTGACAAATTATTATTCAAACGCGTGCGTGTTTGGACTGAGCATGCGCAGTCTTATGCCTGGAGCGCACACAAGCGTCTGACACGTTCCGTCACGATTACGTTCCGACTACGATAACGTCAAAACAAGGCGCACTGGTCCGTCTGGCAATCCGTTTCTCCGATACGTTTACCGGAAAGTATTATCGCGCTTCCCTTACAAAATAGCGCCAATTTCACATCTGATGAAAATGATTTCAATGTTTTCTTTTCATCATTGGTTATTCTATATTTAAAGAAATATTCCACCGGAGACAGTGGAAGAAATCTCGAATAGGCTGTAAAGAAAAGGAGAGTTAATTCCGAATTTCGCCTACCTACTTTTCTTTAAGTTTTAAAAATTATAAAAATTACTGGTAATTTCCAGAAAAGAAGCGTCGTTGGCGTTGAACATTTTATTCAAAGAAATAATGAAGAATTTTTTCAACTTTCCTTCGATTATATTTGTTTGAATTCAAGCACTGAATGGATAGAAATAAGTCTCTTGAAGTTAGGAAGTAAGTGAATATGTTTCTCTTTCATTTAAAATCCGATATGACGAAAAAAATGGCGACTCTTTGATTTGATTTTCGCTGGTGAGTAGATGGTTTCTTCTGATTGGCTGCACGTAGACTGCTGCAATATGATTGGCTGGACGGAACGGCGACGTTGCTTCGAGTTTTATTTCTCCATCTGTAAAAATCTACCCAACGTTTGATGACGTATCTACTCATGATGACGTCAAACGTCTACTTTACGGCATCAAAACGGATCGGTGCGTTTACCCCTTTACACTTCCACTTGCACATTTCTCTTCTGTATTTGTCCATTTCTCTGTTTGTTTAGTTCTACTCGCATCACGTTAAAACGGCTGGAAGTTCTGTAACATTTGGTACGTGCCTTATTTATGACCACAACTTAGCACTGTTTTTAGGAATAAAAGACTAGAAGTTATGGAGTCCTTAAGTTAATGTCAGAAAAAGGTTTATCTGGCTCCATGCAAAACGTTTTCCATCAAATCCGAAGCCGAAAAATTATACGTAATTAATGCGGAATCGTCAACGAATCGTCTGTGTGAATATTAAGACACGAAAATCACATATATGATGCATAAGTTATGGAATGTTAACATAGGGTTATGTCGCTAATCTATATGTTCAATGCATTCGCATTTTCTACAAGTGTGAATAAAGTTTATTCTCCAGTGCATAATTAATAGGTGAACATAGGAAGTAAAAATGAGATTCCGCTGATATTTGCATATAATTTATCATTTATTATATCATTTGAAAAGCTTGGTGCATCTAGGAGGGATGGATAACGTAGCAACATTAACGAATAACGCTGTAGATGAGACAAATCACTGGAGATCTGTTTCGTTCTGCTGTAGGAAATGCTGTTCACAGAATGCAGTTATTGCAACAGTTGAAAGTATGATGAAAGTATAATGAAAGTATATTGAATCATATCTGTAAATGATGCCAAATAAAAATTACTACTGATTGTAAACTTTCTTTATTACGCCCTATTTTCTCTATACATATAGTTTCCAGCGACATTTTTTTCCCCCTGATGGTGAAATTTTGAACTATTTTTTCTTTCTTTAGAAATTAAAACCCCACGCTAAATTTAGTGGAGTTTCGCACAAAAGTTTTTGGTAATTGGGCTTAAACACTTCCTCTTTAATTAGGGCCATCCGGTATGTAAATACAAGTTAAATACATCTAATTTATATACCTTTGTATTATCTCATGCAAAGTACAACTCATTTCTTAATATTGTTTTCTATTATATCTGAACTATATATCATTTCTATCTACTATATAATCTCTTACATATTCAAATAGATTTAATATAGCTAACAAACATATCTGTAGCAGCTTTGGTAGGAGTCTTATGCTCCTGATGGGACTCTAATGTAGATTCAAATCATAAAAAAAAAAATAATAGAGACACTTATAAATTATATGTAAAAGATAGAATTACTAAAAAAAAAATGATTAAATCCTCAATCTATATTTAGGTGTTTCAAGTTTTAAAAAAAACATCAAAAAGATCTTTCTATCGTTCATAAATTATTAGGAAATTATACGGACACTAAATTGAACACGACTCACTTTTCTTCTTATTAATTGATAATAATATTGAAGTAATCATTATAAGACCATACACACAAATAAAAGACATAATTTTGTAAATCAAGACATAATAACAGTGACATGTTTCGAAGATTCATCGTCAGACTGTAAATAAATATAAAACGGAAAAATATAAAAAGCCTATGTCTTGATTTATAAAATTATGTGTGTGTATGGTCTTATAATGATTATATTATTACACACACTATGTATAAATATTGAAGTAAGCTCTTATTAATTGATTTATTAGAACGGATGCTTTCAATAAGATTAATTGATTTCGAAGAAAAATTAAAATAAATTCAATTAGGAAAAAAAGTTTCCTGTTTTGTCTATTAACGTGTTATTAAAGTTTTTCACACGAAAAGACAGTAGTAATTGAAACTGCTTCTTATTTATTCATTTCTTGTTTCACATCTTAATAAATTTCTTATCTTTTTCATTCTTAATTCGCTTAAATATATTAAAATTTAATTAAGTCAATTCACTCAGAAACTTACAATGGATTATAAAATAAATTATTAAATTTATTTTATAATCCATTGTTTGGTAAAAATTGATAAAAATTGAATATTGTTTTGTCATTTTCACTCATAAATTTCTCCCGAGTTACACACGGAGAAATTTTCAAATACCATAGTAAGTCAAATAAGTCAAATTTCGGGAAGATTTAAGCACTGGTTTAAATTTCAGGAACATTTATTAAGCGATGGGATATACATGGAGTTTTAATAGCTGTAGGAACCTTAGGCTAAAAAGATGCTTATCAAAAAAATTGAATTACATTAGACTCCTACGTTAAAATCGATCAATACAAGCTAATAGATTTGGCAGCGATGTTTACCAACATCCTGAAATTTAAAATTCCCGATGAGAAATCCATGTTGGCAACAGCAATTTGATTAATGAGTTACCTGAAGAGAAACGAACAAATGGTTACTTGTTACGTGATTTGCCTTCGCTTCTCTTTCGAAGCCATTTTAGGAATTTTATCGAAATGACGAAAATTCGGAGCCAATCTTTCATGTTATTGCTTTTTAAATAAGTACTTTTTTTATTATCAGAATGATTATGAGTGAAATTATTCGCTTTTAAAGTATATACAAATAATTTTTAAAATGATAAACTTAGCTCAAGTTATAATTACTTGCTAGAATTGGTGAAGCTGTGTTCAATTCCCAGCGGATGAAGAGAGTTTTCTCCAAGTCCTGTCTTCTCCAAATCGACACCCTTATGGTTCAGTCAGATTTCTGTAAAGAAAAGTCGATATCTTAATCTTTTGTTAATGAAGACTCAATATCGAGTCATGAGACGTCGGACCTTAACTTTTGTCAGCCCCTCAGCTTATAAAAGGGTTTTTATGAAAACTTTTTGTATTTGGTTGAGGTAAAGTTTGTTTTTATAAAATTGCAAATCCTTAGTGACTGAAAGCAATTGGTTGTTTTCTCAGTTCTTACAATTCATAACTATTTACTGGTACCAACTACAGTCTCTGACCCTGATTAGCTAATCAATTACTATTAAGTAGGACTTCAGAGAACAACTTTAATTAACTAAATTTACAAAGTTTCTGTGAAAAAACA
Source organism: Thereuonema tuberculata (assembly GCA_023159025.1). Classification (NCBI taxonomy): domain Eukaryota; kingdom Metazoa; phylum Arthropoda; class Chilopoda; order Scutigeromorpha; family Scutigeridae; genus Thereuonema; species Thereuonema tuberculata. Next base: position 66,084,139 of record JAFIDM010000003.1, read on the forward strand.
TATCAGAGGAAAAAAAAGAAGATTTTTTTTTTTCAAATGTGCAGTTGCCATTAAAGCGATAACTTTGATCACATCGTGCTTAGCGAATTTAATGAATGAAGATAGTTCAAGTGGTACAGCGCTTTAGGGCTTCAGGAACCAGATTCAATGCGAAAGTCGGAGATTGATTTATGTTATACTAGTTTATTTCTCATTCAGACAGTCCCCAGGATTCACTATCTCTGTGAATTGGAAACTGCATTTATTAATCAGGGGCTAAATGCAACTATATTCTGATCACAGAAAGCTTACCTGTTATTCTCAAAAGAGGATGTAGATATTATGTTCCTTACCTTTCATTCGAAATAAAAGAAAAAGAGCGGGAATCTTCATTAGTAAACAAAAGTACATAAAAAAAATGTTAAAAAAAGTAACTTATTACAATGTTATTAAAAAACAAAGAACATAATAACGTATGTTGATTTTGCATAAAAAAAATTAAAAAACCTCTGAAAACTACAGTTCTGTCAGCGCGGAAACATATTTAAAAAAAAAAAAGATATTCATAAAACAAATCCACATTAGTCAATTATAAATCACAGAATATTGACGCGGATTTCGAAATATATTGTCCTACATAATCCGATATATTCTAGAGAATATTCAGTTCTGGCAACTTTATTAATTCAATTGCTGACTAAATCTCTTCCATATCTACGCCAGTCAAACCCACAAAAAAAAAAAAAAAAATAGAATATTCAGTGATCTGGGGACAATGTTCTCGTGTCGTAACACAACTTTCATCGAAATAAAAGAGTTATAGTTCTTGATAATTATGGCGCAGAAATAATCCTTTCACTGGAGTTTTGCACTCTCCTAGTACTACTGAAAAAGACAGCTTAAATATTGAACTTCTTCTCTAGTTAAATTAAACACATCAGAAAACTAGCTGACTTGTTGGCGACAGTAATTTCGATTAGCATATCATTAGATGGATCATATACGAACGACCGCCTTGCCTAGGGCCACATCGCACTAAGCTTTAGAAACACTGGTAATCCTTTTATCTGGACCGAAACAACCTCCTAGCTACTGCAACATCGTCGAAATCTCCGTCGACCAGGCAACCATCTAGGAAGTGATGAAAACACTCTGGCAACCTTGACCAGTTCGCCTGATAATGATGCCAGTGTCTGAATCTACATCCAACTGTCAATACCATATAAGACTGTGGTAGGTTTTCAGTCTTGAATTGACAAGAAATCGCTATTTGCGATCACCAATAGCGATATCTTTAGCAATATCTTTATAGTTAATCTTTCTTGTCAAAATAAGAAAAAAAATTACTAAAAAGTAAGAACCTAATTCATGTCTCGCCCACTACAACAAAATAAATAAATAAAATTAGAGCATAAAGGATACTTCCAAACACATAATAATCCAGTTAATTTATTTGTGGCTGCCATGAATGCTGATATTTGAAATTATCTCATTTCTATAATTTTTTGAGATCCCATCGTCTATCTACGACTGAAATCTTCTACTCCATAAACAGACCTGAATGCTCAGAGATGATTGGGTTGTGAGTGTCAATAAGGACAAAACAGCTGTCACTTGGGAATAGAATATCTGCATTTATTACAACACTTGAAATACAGTGAAGTCTCACTTATACGAAACATTCAGTTATACGAAGAATTTCTCATTCCCCGGCGAAACCCCCATAGTCCTATATGTAAAACACGTTCTTATCTTAATTTTATCAACGAACATTGATTCAAATTTCTTATTCATCCTATGATCTTAAATGGTTAATCATCGAAAACTTGATTCCGATTGCTAAACTTGCAAGTAGATCTAAACAAAGTCTCTTTCTTTTAGTAATTTAGAATTGTAGTTTAGGAAACTAAAGCGGAATCATAAGCAATGTTTAGCGACCCATTTGGGAGCTATTGTGTTAGCGACTAAATTCGGTAGCTATTGCGTTTGTCCTGTCCGTCCGTCCGCGTTTGTCCTCCCCCTCACAACTCCCGAACGGAAGGTCGGATCGACAAACGGATTTCACCATAGTGTTCAAAGGTCCAAACAACGTTGGAATAGGGCATTTTCAGGGACAACGCAACCCCCCCCCCCCCCATGTTCGAAATATTTAGCATTGTTTTCATTGGATTTCTGCTATTAGTTTAAATGTTAGAAATGCAACAATCTCTTTCAGTTGTCAGATATAGCTTAATGGGTAATGTCTCCGACTCATATATTGGAGGTTGTTGGTTTGAATCCGTGTATGTACTTTTCTTTTTTTCTCTTAAATGCTTTTTTCTCAATGTATGCGTGTTTTTTTGTTTTTTTCTTATTTTTGCTTAAATTAATGAACTTCATTTTTATTATTATCATTTTTATTTTTTTATTATTATTATGAGTCGCCCTTAAATTTGTTTTAGCACAAAATTATATTCACATGTAATTTATCTTTTTATCATTTACTTAATCATTTTGTATTCAAGAATGAATATTTAAAATTATCAAAATAACCAGGTTTTTTTAAAACAGAAATTTGTAATTTATTTCGTTTTTAAATAAAGGAACTACAATGCTATCAAGCAATAGTCAGATTTTTTAAAAAAGGAAAAAAAATTGCAAACTCCAAATAAAAAAATAAATCTCCAAACACACAAATAAAGTCCTATTTTTATAGGCTGAAATTTGAGTTTTATATTTTCTGATGATTCAGGTTAGCAGGATTTGAATAAATGAGTTTTGCGCGCCAACCGATAGTGCTGTCACTTTCAACAAAGTAAGCATTTAATAGATTGCAAATTGTGCGACGTCGCCTGATTTTGTGTTTACTGCAAACTGTGAAGTGTTTTTTTTTTTTAATGGTTGAGTTAAATATAAAGATTATAATTTAATATGAAAAAATTATTCAGTTTCTTATTTACTGAATCTCTTTTAAACATGTCTATTTTCAATGAATTCTTGAGGTTCAGTGGGATGCATTTATTCGCATTTTTTTCATTAAATGAGAAAAAAAAAAGAGAATGAAAATACTCTAGAATTCAATCCTACTCATTATTTACAAAAGAGTAATAAACTGAGGCTTTTTTCCCCTCCAGGTAATTAACTACAAGATTTGCCGCTAAACTGTTGGTGCTTCCTCTTAATCAAACAGGAAATGACGTAAGCATCAATCTAAGTCTGATCTCTTCTGCGCCAGGAAAAAGTAATCAATCGCACCTCCAGATTTGAGCGCGGATCACTTGACAAGTTGAGCGCACAAGATTGATTTTGTCGAATGTTTTTGTCCTATGGTTCTCGTTTTACTTCTCTGTCATTCTCTTTTCCCTTTGAGCATTAGGTGTGTGCTTTGGACAGTCGTTGGAAAAGACGCATTAATTCTATCAGTAGTAGGTTTGGGTTTGATTTTTTTTTTGCGAAATTCCCTTGTGCGGGAGATTTTTTTTCTCTTAGTTTGATTTTTTTTTTCTAAATTTTTTAGAGTATTTGGAAGATTCGAGACCTCGTATTTTTGCTGATGTATTTGTGTGTTTCTAGTATCGAATCTGTTCCATTATATTCGTCAAGGCAGACCTGGCTGTAAGCGCACTGAATTATAATGTACTTAATGGAACTTTACCTAATTTTAAAAGGCTTACTAATTTACTAACTTATACATAAAGAACACAGAACTATTGCTATAAGACTTTTACATAAAACAAGGTAGGGATAGCGATGGGGTAAACAATCACAGTGCTTCGCAAGGCTTCTGATACGTCAGTTATTCCTTTAATTTCCTTATTATTATAGAAATAGTTGTTTAGCGTGTGTTTTTAAAAGATATTCTATTAAAAATTACATTGAATCACACTAAAAAATATTATAAGATTTGTATAAAAAACAAACTTTAAGGTTTATACAGACATTAAAAAAATTCCTTATACAGTTTCGGGGAAGACATGTTCCCCATCATCAGGAAGATGATTAGAAATTGTGAGAGTTCACGTTTTATGGAAAAAAGTTAATGTATTCGAAAATTTTTAGCCAATTGGATGGTAGCCGTCTTGGATGACTTTGTCAGTGACGAAAATTTAGATCAGTTGATTCTGATTGGGTTGAATGGTTAATTCTGCGTTGCTGTCTTGAGTGACGTTGTCTACGATGTGGACAGAAATTGTAGATTCTATTTGTAGATTCCTATTTATTATTATAAATGTAAATGCTGCGAATGCCAAAGGCGGAAATGTTGCGATTATTATAATTGTTGCGAATGCAAAAGGCGCAATTGTTGCGATTGTTGTGCGTTGCATTGTGGGAAACTTGTCCACAGACAGACAAACTGTGGATATAAGGCTCTTTCAGAAGCCTAAAACGGCGTAACTAACAAGGAGAAACATTATCAGTGACTACATTAACAATTAGGCAATACCATTCAGGACAGTAACTAATTGTTTCCCAGGCAATAACTCGTAGATTACTTTTCAATTCAGCATTATTAACTTAGTTTTTGTTTCCACTTAACGTTCTTCGTAGTGCTGCTTTCTATTGTTTGAAACAATTAACAAAAATAAATTCTTTTCTAAAGCGTGGCCTGGAAGTTCCCATACCCTTAATTGGTAGTCATATTTTAAGAAAATATTTACAAATTAAGTGTCTAATGCGTTTGTGTGTTCGCCATCATTCTGTACACACAAATTCGTATTCCGGCATATCATATTGACAGTTTTTGGAGCAAGTACGGTGGGATGGTTCGAAATGCGACCTCAACTGCATTGCGTAATTCTTCATTTGTAGCATAACGACGTTCAGACACGAAGCCCTTGATGATTCCCCACAATCAGTTGTCAGACGTCGTGAGATCAGGACTTCGTGTGGCCATTTCAATGGAGCTGGCGATGCTGGAGTACCGTGACCAATCACCGTCCTGGAAAATGTTACTTCGCACTTCGCACAGTAAGAGTGAAGTGAGCAGGTGCCACGTCCTGCTGCAGCCATTCCGTGATACCCGCGTCTTCAAGCTATGGGATTAACCATGTTTGTAACGTGTGTAAATAAGTTTCGACATTAATATGGCCATCAAAAAAAATATGGTCCAAACAAATGATGTGATGTCATCGCAGCCCATATCATTATGTGAGATGGATTCCTCTGCAACTGCAGAGTGTAATGAGGATCTCTTTCGCCCAAAAGACGATATTTCTTTTGCGTGAATTGCGATAAATCGCACATTCATCTGAAAAAAGCACCTTTGCACGAGATACTGCATTAAGGAATTGTGCTAACAAAGCACGGCATGGAGCTATGCGCTGATCCCGATCTCCATTAATAATTCGTTGACGAACGTCGGACGAAAAGGTCTGACTTTTAGGTCTTTCTTCATGTGATTCTGCATTGTTTCATCAAGTTCAGCAGCTTGTACCGTGTCGATTTCAATGTATGCTCCCATTATTTGCCTCATTGTTTGTCCTGTGTGTTGTCTTTCGTGCACCCACACACTTACCACTAATCGCTCCTCAATAGTGTAACTATTATCGCTTACGTTTGCCATGGCTTAACACTGCAATCTGATTGATTGCAACACTCACACCCTTTCTCGAACGCAGTAATAATACCAACGCAATAACACCACCTGTATTCTATTTCAATTGAAATAAAATTATCAATAATTGAAATAAAATTCAATACTAAATAGTTACATTTATTACTACATAATAGGGGATTCCGGAACTTCCCGTCCACACTGTACAATCAAATAGCAGTGAAAGACTGTGCAATCAAATATCAGTAATACAGTACAATCTAATTTAGTCTTATCCACCCAAGATGTGGACAATGTGTTCTAAATGACACACTGTTCATATCATTCCTGCAAATTTTCTATCATATCCCGGAATAACGGATGTTTTATCATGTAGTAGTAAAGTGTAATCATAGGCCGCGCGGTTGACGTTGTCGCTATGACATCGGCCTCTCACCTCTGAGTACCGGGTTCGGTTCTCATGATGGTGGACGATCCGCGCTGGGCAGGTTTTCTCGGGGTTCTCCCATTTCCCCTGTACTTCTCCCACCATACTTTCTCAGTCTTTCTCTCCGTCTGTCCTTATTTCCGTGGGATAGTACAATAGACCTCCGGTCGCTGTGCTTGGCTTCTCTGCCACCCACATTCACTACATAACATAACATAACATAACATAACATAACATAACATAACAAAGTGTAATCATCTCCTTTGAGTTCCTGAATAGTGTTCTGTGGGTTAGGGTAGAAAACTCACTGCTTCAAAATTCCCTAAAAATACTTGTCAGGTGGCGTAAGATCCGTGGAATAGAAAGGATATGGAAATTCTGTGACCTTGAGATGACACGACCAGGAAAGCTTTTATGAAGAAACTGCCTGAACGCCACAGCTGTATGACAGGTGACCCCTTCCTGTAGGAAATACTGGTCAGTGAACCTTAGATTATGGGCCCTTAAGAAAGTTCGAAGTTCGGCGACGAAAGGAATGAGGCATATCTAAATGTAATGTTCATCAATATAGATGCCATGTCCAGAAACCTCACACCGCACTACTTACAGTGATTCTCTCAGTGTGCAAAGGCATCTTCTCAACTACATCTCTTCAACAAAAATAGAAATTATACAAAATTTACAACAAAATGAAATTTTTACATTATTATATTATACGAGGGTCACTTCAAAGGTAATGCACAACTTTTTTTTTAAATTTAATTTTTTATTTACAGATTTGCTATTTTCATAGAACATAGAAGCATTCTGCCTGCCTCTATTCATATGAAACGCATCCCGTTCCCACATGTGTCGTGGTTGTAGCATTCCTGAAAGATGACTGCTGCTCTTGATGTCGGTCAGAAGCAGCGTGCTGTTATTGAATTTCTGGTTGTTGAAAATAAACACTCGGAAACATTCACAAGAGATTGAGAAAGATGTATGGAGATGACTCTTTCCATCGCAGTACCGTTAGTTGTAGGTCCTTAGGTGAGAATGGCCATGCCAAAATTCAGGATTTGCAATATCGCGAAACGGCTGAGAATGTGGAGCGGTGAATAATATGGTTATTGCAGACGGACACGTAACTTTGAAAGAAATATCAATCCAACTGGGCATTGGGGATGCAGAATATGAAACAGTTGGGGTTGAAGAATGTCTGTGCAAGCGATCAGAAAACGATGGTTGATATAACCATCGTAAAGTCCTGATCTGGCACCATCGGATTACTATCTCTTTGGCCAACTCAAGGACTTCCTTCGCGGAACAGAGTTTGAAAATGATGTCTTCCTTCACTAAATAGAGGCTGAGGAGTGCCGGCCCACCGTTTTACTGAGCAGGCATACTCATACTGTTATTTTTTGAGAACACTTGTAATAGTTTTCCACAAAGCAATCTCCATAATTGGTTGAATGTCTTGAGCTGACGTCATTTTCAAAATTGACGATAGATGCTGATCAGTTAATCTTGACTTTTCATTAAGAAAATAGTTGCTCGCATATACATGCTCCCGAACATGGGCAGTCTATGCGTAACGAAAGATAACCCTATGGGAAACCTATCCGCAGGTAAATAAGTTAAAATTCTGGAATCTTAACTCCCGTATATTTTTGCTTCAATAAAGAGTCACGTTCAAATAACTTCATTTGTAAGTTATCATCAACGATTTCATCATCAACGGACAGAGGCGATATAAAAAAACGAAACTGTAATTCTCTTTTTGAAATCAGAAAATCTTCTATCGAACTCCTTTTCTAT
>JAFIDM010000003.1:66092274-66105527 GCA_023159025.1 Thereuonema tuberculata
ATTGCAATCAGTTTATTTGACTCACCGAAGTTCCTTCCACATGAATTAGATACATCCATCAAATCGAACTTAGCAACTACTTTTGAAATGTATGTTTTCTGATGTATACTTAGTTCTCGCTTTTTTTTTTCAATTTTCTAAGTATCTAAGTTCTCAATATCTTTTATTACTATCGAAAGACACTAAATCGAAACATACAGTTAACTGTTCTTTCAACACTCAATACGCACACTCAATTCTAATAGTAGATCACAACAAAGTGACTGTAATCATCCAGGAATGCTAAAACATGCTCTAATTATCGTGTGTTTGGGTTAATTAGATCTGCAATATCAGAATATATTAATTCTAATATTCTATAAGGTCTTTGTGAACTGTTAAACTGTAGCCGTGTTTGTTTTCCTAGTGCATGCCTCACATAGTACTTCCTTGTCTGAACATTTACAGATTCTTTAATGATTTTTTTTTGCCCGAAAATATGATTACTTTGTTATTTTCAACTTCATGCTGAATCCTGCTTATTTAATTTTTCTAATGGATGATAAATTGCATCTCAAATCTGGAACAAACAGAACAGTTTTCAAAATACAGACTTTTCACAATTGTGCCAATTTCGGTTACCTTTAACGTTTGGTCTTCCTTATTGTGTTAATTATAATTGGAGATTTCAATTCGGTATATTGACTGTTATTTATCCGAGTTTCTTAAATGGACTGAGTCAGCATTGAATTCGTAGTATATAAAGTTGATATTTGAAGCTTACAAGGATTTCAGTTGAAACGATACATATTTCTTCTTCTTCTGTATTTGTATAAAGTGCATCCTTTTTATGACAAATCTTTTGTTTCTTAAAACAACATTCAAAATTTCTCCTCCCACAATTCAAACATAAATTTGCAAATGTTCTTTCTTGTTCTTGTTGTAAGGTATTCACAAAAGTGAGTGACTTGGTTGACTGCTGAAAACTTTTTATTTTTATTTTTTCGTCGAAAAAAATCTTGTCTTTAGAAACTCCAGTGTTAGCCCCTAGTAGCTAGCAAAGTCGTTACCAAGCCATCAAACGACTGTGACATTGCCAAGAGATAACAGATAATCTCACTGCTACTCGGATTAACTTCATATCCTTTTAATTCTCGAGCTAATCTATCAAAGTTAATGAAAAATTCTTCAAGACTCTCCATTATATTCTTCTTTTTATTACAATATTTCGATCTGATCTTCTTCAGGTACAGTTTGTAGGGACAAATCCCTTCTACTAAATTCGTTAAGATTTTAAAGCTAACAATTTATGACTACAACAACTAATAATCAATATCTTAGCAGTAAAAGATATCACATCATTATAATGTTAACTAATTGTTTATGCAATAAACACAATTAACTACAGAGAGATTTGTTAATTATTATGTGAAGAAGTTTTTGATGAAATAGTGCTTAACGAATACATTAACAAAAGAAATAAATACAATACGACAGGATAATCAAAATCCAACCAGGAATGGAATCTATTCATAATATTAGAAAAATGTGTGAAGAAAATAATGTAAAAATGATACAGATTAATGGAAACAAAATTATAGATAGACTAAGAAAAACAGAAGAAGAAAACAGAACATGAGAAACAACATATTAACTACATACTATTCAGTGAGCCTATTTATTATTTTTAAATTTATTTTTTACGTATTAACATACAGAAATTCTTATAGTTAATAAAATAAAATTATTAACATAGAGAAATTAATATAATGCGATGTGTTTATTGCATAAATTGTTAGTTTACATTATTTTGATTTGATAACTTTTACTGCTAAGATATTGATTATTAATTGTTGTAGTCATAAATTGTTAGCTTTAAAATCTTTACGAATTTAGTAGAAGGGATTTATCCTTACAAACTGTACTTGAAGATCAGTAATGAATTTATTGTAGCTGGTTGAAATATTGTAATAAAAGAATCTGGAGAATATAATGGAAATATCATCTATAATTAGAGGATGTACTGTATTTATTTAATCTTCAAGACTTTCATTCTCTTTGAATTATAATATAAATAATTTCTTGGTGTAACAATAATGCGATGCAATTCCTTTTATTTATAGACCTGTTTTTTTTTTCTGTCTTACCGTCCTTTACGATACCAAATGACTGTCAGAAATACATTGGACTTCGCGTGACGTTTCTACTTGCAAGTTTTTCAATTGACGACATTTTCCCTTCTTTATTGACGAAATCTTATAATTCGTTTCTGCTAATACGATGTTCTCTCGGAACAACAAATTTCCGAAATCGACACCGGCAAATGGTGTAACGCCATATTTGATCTTTTCCATCTCTTTACTTCTTTATTCGGTCTGGAAAGTGTTGTGGGCTTATAACTCGAACGCTTTGTTTGTAGGGTGATGGTTCAAGATATTAAAGATATTGGTTCTTGAGAAAGACGTACTACTTTATTAAGTTAAATATTACATAAAGAACATATCATTATTACTAGAAGATTCTACGTAGTAACCGCGCAACAAAAAGCAACATTGTCAGTGATCACATTAACAATAGCCAGTCGCAAACATCATACAATGAAGCTAATTCATTGTTTGCTATGAAGTAACTCATACCTTAATTTTCAGGGCAGAGTTATTGTTTTTAATTCCAGTTAACAAAAAGAACTAAAAAAACATTGTCTTGGGATTTCAACCAGAAATGCTTCTTTACTAAACGAAAATAGATTTCTGCGTTTGTTTTATCAATTTGCTCTAGAAAACTTAGCTTCAGACAGTAAGGCTTATATTACTGTATATAGGTAAATACATTTTCTTTTATTTATCGTATTCCTAAGATTCTTTCAACAGTACATTCGTCTGTCGTAAGATTAAATACATATATAATGGAACAGCTGTGATATCCGAAGGGGAATTATTAGTATCCAAAATTACCTGCTCTATTTTAAGATTAAAAAAACCTGGCAAAAATCCAGCTCCATGATTTTTAGGAATTTCCAGACAAATTTAAATCACAATAAATTCTAATAACATAGAATATCTAAAAATATCGCAACATCGACTACTTTTGCAGAAATGAATCAGTTTCATTACAACTTTCAGCCAATCGTAGTTGACGTAAAGAAATCTTCCGTTAAATAACACGTGCCAGTTTTTACTCATTCGAGCGGAACGCAGTTGAGTCTGTTTCCTCCTACGAGAATATGACAAATTCAATTTGTCGTTCATCAAGTCTAATTTTGGTGCGATTGGAATTGAAAGAGTGGTCTTCGTTGCTTCTATTAAGAAGAAGAAAAGTGATTCCAATCATTTAAGAAAACAGCACCGCTGCCTTTGGCATGAAAATTTTATGCGACTGGGATCTCCTAAACGAAAGGAACAAGACGTGGCAGGAATTGAATAAATTAAAGATGTTAGGAAAGATTCTCTGAGAAGCTCAGTGGGAAGAAGAAATTTCATCTCCTCTTCGACGAAATTAATTCATGATTGGCATTTGTTAACAGATTTCTCTTTTTTCTTTAGTTTCCCAGCTTTTTTTTTTTTAAATTGATGACGTATGAATATCCGGTCTAGCAAGGATTTCAAATTTCAATAACCTTCTATGAGATCCTGTGATTCCAGTTACACAAGGAGTCTTTTCTGATGATTTAAAGAGTGGAAAATTAATCATAACGTAGCCTATTGTTTTTACGCCAAAACTTGCTCTATAATTTCAGGAATCATTAGGAAAATTTCGAGTAAAGTGAATTTTTCATTAGAACGGAAACCAAAGACTGCACATAAATAAACAAAACACCCCTTTGAGTCTGTCAACAGAGGGAATCGGGAACGTTTATTGGGGACTCAATCAGCCCAATCCACCCTCTCCGATGACAAACCATGAAAGGCGTGAAAAAGAAATGGAACAAATGTACTCCCGAACAAAATATACAACAATTAAAAATAAGTGCGAAAGTGCACTTCGTCATAACAATCGTTAGGATTCAAAAGGTATTTAATTAAAAAAAAAATCCAAACCAAAAAGGCAATTACAAGAACTAACTTGCAGAAAAATTGATGTATCCCCTACAAGGACGAAACGGCCGTTCTCGATTCCCTCTGTTGACAGTTTTGCATATTTATGTGCTGTCTTTGATTCCCTTTCTTTTTCTGTACATTAAATTTAGTTCTAAAATTAATGACAGATTCAAGAAGTTAATGAAGTAACAAAAATTAATGTCAGTATCAGAAGTTAATGATAGATTCCTGTTACTCTTATGATCTGGTTTTAGGAGACCTTATTGCTTATTCAGTTTGAGGGTTTGTAGTACATTTAATCGTAATGACATTTAATGAAATATGTTTATCTGAAATTTTTTCTTTTTTTCCATATGCTATTTATGAGCATCTAGAAGATGAAGATTGTTGAATTATCTTATTGCTACTAAATAATAAAAAAAAACTAACTTAAGGTTCAAAAAATTATAAATAGAAATAGGTCACCGCAGTCTTGTAAGAATCCATGCATTTACTTTTCATATTATATTATTCATTCTAAAGATATTCGACAGAAATAGTAAATGTTTCGATTCCTTTAATTTACATTTCTTCATTACCTTCACAATTACTAATAAATAATTTTGTTAAACACTGACAAAACATGAAATGATTTTCACCAACAGTCATTTACATATCTTTCAAGTTAGCTTGGAACTCACATACTTTGTTATTATGCTTCATGTTTCCAGATGTACTTTCCAAAATTTTAATTTTTTCGACTTGAGTGGTCGGCGATTTGGGCTTAAATCTTTACTGCACAGTATATTTTACCTTTATACAGTATGTAATGCGAATTTAATACTACTTTTGAATTTAAATCCGATTTTTGTTTGAGCTTACTTAATGGCTATGATTGGGGGTTGAAATCATGAATCATTGATATTTATGCTTCATCATGATATTAAAAATCAAAAAGATATTTAATAAAATAATTAAGAATGTCTTTAAACAAATCATTACTTATTAAATTTCTTGAATGGAACTTTTCATTTATATATGAAAAATATCAAGTGAATCAATGCTGCAGATCTTCAGTTAATTGCCTTATTTCAACAACGCAGCCATTCGTAGAGGACTATTTTTGACGGCTTTTCTTCAAGGAGATTTGGTCGACTCAGATTCAGATACTCATCTGCCAAATTCTCCATTTAGTCGTTTATAAAACAGTCGAATCTCAGGGGTTGTTTATATTGTAATTTTAACTATTTAAATATATAATAAATGGTATGTTTTTTTAGGTCTCTTGAGATTTTTGTGCATTTGGAAATCTTTTGTATTCAGTAAAAGTATCGAAAGTTTTCTTCTAAATACAGAAGAAAAGAGTGGATTCCTTAATGTGTTTTACGGTGCTTTGGGCGTTTATATTGATTCTGAACTGGATAAAATATGTTATTTAAAAATAATTTAACATGTCTAATAATACATAAAAAGATAACCAAAAAAGGCACAAGAGTTATTTATTTTGTCTCAGATTTTATTTTACAAATCTTGAATCAATTCTAGCAAATAAAAATTAACTAAAAGTTGCAAAAATTGTAAATAGAAGTAGGTTATCACAGCCTTAAATTACAATGCGGAAATCAAAATAGGTCATTTCATCTTAGGTTATTCTAAAGCCAATCTTCAGATATAGATAAGAAATAAAAAAGCTGAAACGAATAGATATTTAATTTTAATTTTAATTTTGCAAAGGAATCATTTACTCGAAATTTGAGTACATTTTATCTTGGAATCGGAAACCAAAATCATCTCAGATAAAATACTTAATTTATATCTGATGAATTAGTTAGAACAGTTCAGAGTACACATGACAGTACAGTAGCTGTTGTGCAAAGAGGAAAAAAGTATAATATCCATTCGAAAATCTCAGACTGAAGCATGAGGAAGCAGTTTTAGGCAAAGAAAACATTAATAAATGAATGATCAAAGCTGCACTGTTAATTAACTAGGCAAATGCTCAACAACTAGTCGTGTATTTACTGGGCAATGTTGACATTAGAGTTTACAAAATATCGGGTTTTGTTTTTCTTAATTTTTTTTTGGATGAAAGGATGGTAGGAAGAACAAAAACAAAGTAATGTAATCATATTTTAACTTGTCCCGTAAATAAAAATTACACCAATCATTAAAAATTATCCATTAGTTTTAGATTAATGAAGATAAAAACAGTCTGACACAAAAGATAAGAAGTCGGAAAGTTGAGCGCAAGTCAATTTCAGTCAAGCTTTTCTTAAATACGAAGCCATTTTCAGTCAATTTGTGTTTCAAATAATGCTGTTTTAATGGCTTGGTTACCCGTGCAGCTGAGAAGATAGTAATTATTATTTCTTAAAAGTCACAGAACTTTCCGTTTTCCATCAGAACCTTCTACTTTTAAAACACAATTCAGTTATTGTCATGGAATTTGTAAAAAATGCGATCCTAAAGTTGTCCCAATCTTTGTTTTCCCGTGTGTTTTTATTGTGGATTCCCAATTACTTGTAGATTGTGTCTAAGCTGTTTTGTTTCTTTTTCATTTCATTCTTAGTGGTTGTCCTTCTTATGTTTCGGAGTCTTTCAGTGCTTTTTTTTTTTGTGCTCACAGATGATTTTGCTTTTATCTTTGAAGGTCAGGAAGGTCTCGAGTGTTTGCTTGTTTCTTTTATTGATTCGTAACTATTGATCAAATACGTTTGACATTCAGTTGAAAGCTCCGAAAAGCACGGCTCCTTTTCCTTTTTCTTTTGTTTCATTGACGTACAGCTTTTTTTTGGTACACTTTCCTTTGTAGCATCCTTTTTTATTGTTATTATTATATAAGAACTATTAACATCGGGATTGCAGATAATTTACAGTTACTGAAATCAAATAAATAATTTTATTGAGGGAATGTTGACCTCATTAATTAATTTTGTTTTCGTATCCAAAATGGAGATACTTGAGAACATTGGTTTTAGCCACTTGGTTTTCTCATTAGTTTTCCTTTCGTCTGTAACTCAAAGCCACTGATTTTAAAAAATATGGACTAAGGGTCGCTATTGCCTTTCTTGATTTTCGTCATAAAAATATTTTGATAGTCAAAAATATTCTTCCTCATTAAATCTACGAAAAAGTTTAGAAACAGATTTTGATTCTTACTTGCTGCAGTTCGTTACTTTTCTTATTACTTCATAAAAAATAAGAATCTGACGTTTGCTAAAAATCTTCCTTTGGATAGTTTCCATGTAAGAAAGCTCATCGACCAGTGTCAATTTAATCTTGTAATTCGGTGAATCTTTTCATTCCCTGATGTCAAAGTCGGAAATCTTCAAGCCTCCGGAGAAAAATTCATTGTCTTTAACCATACTAGGAAATTTAATTACGGAAGTGTTTGTCAGTATATGTTTATGAATAGTCCTGTTCCTTCTTTAGATCTTACTTTTGAATTTATTACTTGCATTTCTGAATTGTACCACGAGGATTTTCATACGCCCACAAATATTGGTTGAGAAAATTCATTAGTCGTTCAAATGTTGCCTCATCTCTAAACAAGACCGAAGAGACAAACAACGGATTGGCAGTTTGTGCAACAAACCAAAGGCAAAATTCTCCCTTGGTGGGTAATCGGCAGATGAAAGACCCTGCAAAAGTTGCAGATGATACGGATACAGGAGCATCTCGTGAAATGCGTTAGTAGGAGATGCATCACATACTCGGCCACCTATAGTGAGCTGACACCCTGATCTTCTGCAACAATCTGTAAAATGCGTTCTTCCTGGTTAGGCGTACGAGCGACTCTTTCTCTTCCTTGATCCATAGTTTGTGGTGATACGGATACTGTCTCAGCAACACGACAATAAACAGCAGCAAATGTTGGATGACTCGGCCAATTGCGGTCTGGAAACGCAATCTAATACGACCATGCAGCCTCGCGTCCGTTACAATTCGCGCGACCGTATATAAAAATCATATGTGCCTGCTCACGAAATGGGTATCCTGCCGTGGTTCAACGGAACACGTTTCAGTTAGCGCATTACTACACAAATGTTCACCAATGTCACATGGAAACAAATCTCCTTGGCAACAACAAAGCGCTATCTAGGGAGACAATCAGTGCAACAGCAAACGTGAGTTGTTGGATTGTATGTTGAATCGCGTTGACCGTAAACTTTCATTAATAACTGAAAACCGTAGGATTTTCGGACATATGTTTACATAGACTTTTGTTCTTGTTTTGATGTTAGAAACCCGTAACAAAGTATGTAAAACTATTTCTGAAACACCCTGTATATGTATGGTACATGAATGAGATTATAAATAGACCGCTGAGGGTGAATTTATGAATTCATTTTATCTGCTGAACTATTAATCATTACTATAACTCTGCAAAAGGCAGGCACGTAGCAGGGCGGGGGGCTCGGGAAGCTGAAGCCCCTCCCGAAATCTAAACTAAGAAAAATCTCGTTAAGAGTTGAAATCAAAGGATTAAGTTATATCAATGTAAAATTCTCGGCTATTACGACATCCACGGGAAGATAGGAAGTGTTGATATTCTTACTATGGCCGATCACCGCACGGCAATTTTTCTAGGAATGAGCCCCCCCCCCCTCGAAAGAAAATTCTCGCTACGGGCGTGACAAAAGGGCACCGTTTCTTGTACCGTAATTATAATTCAAGAATTAATCATTAATTGGCACTTTGAAGCCAATCTCAAACCTTCAGAACTGACTGTTACATGTTTTCTTGTTGTTTTTTTTACAGTATTATCGATAATCTATTGAAATAGTGGCAAATATTGCAAACTCTGCATCTAAACTACTTTTAATATATAAAACACCTCCCTAGTGTAATCCAAAAAATCTACTTTAATCTTCACAATATTTCATTTTTCTTAGCGAGAAACTTCCTCAGGTGATAATATTTGAGGAAAGAAAACTGATTTCTTTTCCTCTATAATTCCATCGATCTTGATGAATACATAATTTTGAATAAATAAACAAATTTCTCGATATCTCATTGCAATTCATTAGTCTAATTGTATAATAATTCTTTTAATCTAACTAAACAACAATTCATTCTACTAGCACGAATTATTCTCGTAAAAACTTAATAACAATAAGAAACTAATGTTATTGGATGACAATCAGACTCCTTAAATATAAATATTTCTCAAATTACAAATATTTCTCTCTTTTACTCATGAACTGTTTAACTTATCCAAAAGATACATTACTAACAGTTAATAATCTGTATTTATTTATACACTGTTTCCAATTTAATAAACATGATTCCAACAAAAGCCTCTCCTTTTCATTTTGTATCTCCTAAATGACGTCTATTATGGGATCCGGGTTGTGCTTTTCTTCCTGCCAATGGTCCGCCCAGTCTGATATTTATTTTTTATTTTTTTATAGGCTCTTATGCGTTCTGCCAATCTCTCTCTCTCAAAGTACGCCCACAGTAACCCCCTCCCCCGATTCAAGATACAATCCAACAACTCACGTTTGCTGTTGCACTGATTGTCTTCCTAGATAGCGCTGTGTTGTTGCCAAGGAGATTTGTTTCCGTGTGTCATTGGTGAACATTTGTGTAGTAGTGAGTTAGTCTGTCTTCAATTGTCAGTTGTATAGTATTGCGTTAACTGAAACGTGTTCCTTTGAACCATGGCAGGATACCCAATTTTCATTAATATATTATATACTACAAATTACCTCCATTTTATTTAATATGTATTCCTTCTCTAATTTATCCTTTTTAATCAATTTATTGCCTCTGTAAAAAACTAATCTAATACCTTTATCATTACAAATATCCTTAATACACTCATGGACAAAAAAATTAGCGCACCAAGAAGGAGTCGTCAAAATGAAACGAAAATTTACATACGTAATGACTACTTTGATATAAGTAAATGATAAGAAAATCAAAGAAAAAGGATAATTTATTTCAGAGAAAAAGGCAAAAGAACGGAGGAGTTAATACTCCGTTGGACCCCCTCTAGCGCGAATGCACGATGCGATACGATCGGGCATTGAGTCATACAAGTTCTGTATGATGTCTTGAGACATTTCGTTCCATATTTGCTGTAACCTTACCTCTAGTTCGTTCAAACTCGTGGGATGCCCAACTCGTCGTCCCAAATGATCCCAGATATGCTCGATTGGAGACAAATCTGGGGATCGGGCAGGCCAAGGAAGGGTAGTAACAGTGCGGAGACAGTCTTGTGACACCCTTGCCGTATGAGGCCGAGCATTGTCTTGTTGAAAAATGGCTCCTGGGAGCCGTTGCATGAGTGGCAACACATGTGGTTGCAGGATTTCATGAACATACCGCTTGGCTGTCATGGTGCCACGGAACAATACTAGGGGTGACCGTGTATTGTAGGCAATGGCACCCCATACCATCACACCAGCTGTCGGAGCGGTGTGTCGCTGTACAGCAAAGGCAGGATTGAAGCGTTCACCACGGGCTCTCCACACACGAACACGATTGTCATCACTGCCGAGATTGAATCTGGATTCGTCGCTAAAGACGACCTGGTTCCATTCCGCTGCAGTCAAGTTTCCTCGTGCGCGGCAAAACTCCAAACGGAGGCGTCGATAGGTGGGCGTCAAGGGCAGCACACGTAATGGGCGCCGCGATACCAACTGTCCTTCAGCCAGGCGCCTTCGTATGGTTCGAGAAGACACAGCGGCCCCTAGTGAAGGTGCTACCTGTGCCTGGATGGCGGCCGATGAAGCAGTTGGCTGTACGCGTGCATTTCTGACTATGTGGCGGTCTTCTCGACGACTGGTCTGTGGAGGGCGTCCTGAGCCTGGTCTTCGTGTACATGACATCTCTCGGGTTCACTGGTCCCAACACCTCCTCACAACACAATCAGAGCGGCCTAATTGATGAGCTACTCGCCTAGCTGACCACCCAGCTTCCATCATCCCGACGATTCTCCCTCTCTCAAACTGCGACAACTGCGTATACTGTCTTCGAACACGGCGTAATGGCATGTCTACCTCAGCTCTTCCTTTGTAAATGATTCAGCACACTCAAACAAGCTTTGGTTACCTGTTTTATACTCCACAGAGTACGATGTTCAACGCCCTCTATCGGCTATACGTAATGCGCAATCACGCTGCATTTCTAATCATTTGCATATCTCCCCGACATGTACCTTCATTGCAAGTTTCGTTACGATCCCGCAATTATTTCTTGGTGCGCTAATTTTTTTGTCCATGAGTATATTTTCATTACTTGTAACCCGAACGGCAATTTCATTACCTTATTACAATCTTTTTTAACTTCTTTCTTGCTTTTTACTTTCTTCCTCTCCTTAAAGAAATTATTAATAACTTTTGTAATAAAGTAATCAGGGTATTCATTCATTTCAATTTTTTTTTCATATTCATAATCTTCTTATGTCATAATTTCTTATACTCTGTATATGCTGATATTCTTTTGAAATAGTTTTTAATTTTCGCCTTCTTGGTACTAATCTTATTTTCAGAAAGAAAATTAAGAACATGGTTGCTTTTTAATGCTTTCTCATAGTGCTTGTATGATATCCTATTGCCTTCGTTTATTAATAACACATCTAAAAATGCCAATCTATTATCTGTTTCTTTTTCTACAGTAAATTTGAAATAACTATCAATTAAATTTATAATATTATAAAATCTGGAAAACTGCCTATCAGTTCCCTCCCATAACAATAAAATATCATCAGCATATCTCATGTAGGTATAATTAGTTTTTCTCCATTTCAAAATTTTTTGAAACTGAAACCAATTAATATAAAGATTACAAATTGTCCCCGAGATTGGACTCCCATCGGGAAATCCCCATCGCCGAAAAGGAAAATATAAATATAATAGGCCTACCGAAAGAGTATGTGAATCATTAGGTACATTAAGTTAGTGTCAATTTTATTGTTCTGCACATACAATACAGTATATAGATAATTTGCAAATACTACAGCCTATTGTAATCTCAAGCTTTCCCATTCCAGTACCTAGATGTTATTATTTGTGTATGTGTCTTATCTGATAAAGTATTGTTTACTTCGTCACATTAAAGTTTAATATTACTCTCGATAAAGTATCAGTTTTCATTCCTTAGGCACAACTTTATTTCCCCTAAGACGGACTTTTCGTAACTCGATCAGACCCCAGACCCCTTATCGAGTTATCGAGAGTTGACTTTATTAATAAAACTATAAAAACTTAAAACTTATTACTTAATTAGTTGAGAAATTTAATTAAATAAAGAAGCACGATATTAGTATTAATAATTTGGAAAACTTTAATGAATATTTTAATTAAAGAAAATATTCTTTTATATAAAATATTAAATTATTACTTTTTATAATATTTTTTTATTCATCATCTGTTCTTGCATTGTTATGGATTAGAAAACCGCTCGTTCTGGGTAAATGTACATTAACGAGTGTGTTTTACGGCTCTGTTGTCAACTTCTCTCACTGGAAATACAAGAAGATAAGATATCTCCAGTCTTCAAACAAAAAATTAAAAGAGAGAAGCACTTTTCCAGGATTCGAACCCAATTGGATAAAATCTTAAGAGAAGAAAGAAGGATAAGATTCATTTAACAAAAGAAAGACTACATTCTATTACAAGTTATATATCAAGTAAATTATACAACAGGAAAAGTATATAAAACCAAATTAATAAAACAAATGAAAAGTAATGTGTTAAATAATGTTGTTCCTCTAAACATTATTTTATTCTCTGTCAGATTTGGCGAGATTAAACACTAATCTTGTTTGGCTTTGAAAAATGACGATGTTTTCAAATAATAGAACAAATCCACTTTGTCAGTGAAATAGATCTCAATCACAATCTCATAATTAATGACTCATTTCTGGATTCGCATGCAGTGGGAGTTACACGAAGGACGCAGTGATATAATCACTTTTGAATTCGATTTTAAGGTGATTTTTCTAACGCATTTGATAGGATTAGGATCCATTGAGAATCTATTTGGAGTTATTATTCTGTCTGATTTAGTTGCCTAATTTCGAATAATTGTGTGAATAGTCACCTAGCGTCAAATAACTGCTTCTCTTGATATACAGTTTGTACAGTTTGATATCTTAAACCTTAAATAGAAAACCTAAGGAAATCAATCCATTTGATCCAAGTTTTAAAAAATTGAATCTTTTAAGCATTGCTCCATTTTGTTGTCCACCTCATTTTTGTTGCAGGTCTTCTTTTTACCTTAATAGGATGTTATTTGTGGGCACTTTTT
>JAFIDM010000003.1:66110527-66157257 GCA_023159025.1 Thereuonema tuberculata
GTGTCAAAAAATAGGAAAATAAATGTACTTAAGTTAGACGTGTATTTTCCATGTTTAGAAAATTTAGTATGTTTAGTAGTGCATTTATCTAATCAATTTTTTTTTTGAAGTTTTCGCAAAGGTTTGATGAAATTTTGATTTTAATAGATTAGTTTTAAGGATCCATTTCACCAAAAAAGCTCGCCTTTTCTTAGCACAAATTGTAATTCATTGAATAAAAACTTTTTTTCTTCTTTAAATGTTTAATTAAATCAGATTAATTTTTAGTATATGAATGACAAAGAATATCTAAAACACTACGTTCCGGATATATTGAAATTACGCAAACTTAGGCAAATTTCTTAATAGTTGTATGTTATTTATTTAGATTTGGAATTTATTTAGATTATTTAGATTAGAATAACGTTTAATCTTTAAAATTTAGCGAAAAAGTACATAAGAGGAATTTTTTTGGAACTGTTGTTGATTGCAAACTTATCACCCGCATGTTTCAACTCTTTAATCTAAGTTGGAGCAGCAGGGATTAGATTGGAAGGTGGCTTCGTATCATTCAGGTCAACCCCACGTTGATAAGATTTTCAGATAAAGTAAACTCATGAGATGAAGTGACAATGAATTTTAGAAAAGGTCAGGTTTTAATCTTAGGTAACACTCAGCCATGTTAAGAAAAAATACTTTATTATAGTCATATTCTTCTCATTTAATTTTGTTGAAAATTAAAGTATTTGCTTAGAAAGCGTAGATGTCAAAATATTCTTAGCATAATCGGAGAGAGAGAAAAACAAAGTTTGGAACAAAAAAGCTTTAAAATGCAGTTTTAACTCGAAATATCCATCAAAAGGAACATGCTCTTTTTTTGAACAGGTCTTGAGTATTCTTGATAACCTAGAACGGTTTAAGACGAAGAATTACGTTTTTTTCAGACATATTAGATACAAGAACCAGGTCTTGAGCCAATGGAAATAATCAGAAATATATCATATATCTTCTGTTCATTTCCATTGGCTCAAGACCTGCTTCTTGTGTCTAATATGTCTGAAAAAAACGTAATTGATATCATCTGCCAAACACCTGTGGTCTGATAATCGGCATTTTCCAATGTCTTTCAGGAGTGATTTATACGTTCTTTTAATTCCTCCAATGGTAGAGGATCAAGGCATTTTGAGTTGATTTTTTCCAGAGAATGAGCAAAACATCTCAATTTATTTCTACAAAATAGCTAGCAAAGATTTCATCCAAGTCTATTGTATTGCTAGATTATTGATTATTGTTAGATTATTGCTGTTTGTCTGCACATGATGTTTGATGTCAATTAATCTCAATTATTAAACCCTGTGGTAGCTTAGATCGCAGGTGATTCACCATCCAATTAGAGTAACTGCTGACGGCACTTGCTAATTAATTGAAGATGTAAACTATTCAATCAAGGTGGTGAGTGTTTTCAAACTGCTCCGAAAATCTATAATTACCTGGTAATTATTATCTCCATTAATTATTATTTACTGTAGTGAAAGAGGCTTATAATAACTTGTCCAAATTTTCACTCATTTGCAATAAAATCAGCCGAAAAATTAACGATACTACAACCTTTTCTTGCTTACGACATATACAGTGACGCCCACTCACATTTACGACTATTATCTAATCCTATTAAACAGGATTATAACTCAGTTAACACCAATAGTTCACAGTTGTTGTAATTCTTTTCTTAAACTTCTAACATAATATTCTAATTTCAGACTTACGATTTCTACTTGTTGGAACCGAATCTAATCGTAAGTCAGGAACTATTTAGATTTAGAACCTTTTTTTTTTCTTTTTGGATTTGAAAGTTCTCCTAAAACTTGGAGTTTCAATTTAATATTAACAATCTGCTGGATTGATTTCCAAAAGGAGGTGTGTTTGTGAATTCATAAAACAACATCATTCCATACAATATATGGAAAGAAAGGCGCCAGAAATGTTCTAACGGTGGTTTAGACTAGAATGTAACAATGATTTACTTGTGTCTTTGTTTTTCCTTTTTAATTCTATTTCCATTTATTTGTACTTTTATTAGGAAAGACATTAATAATCCATACTAAACACATGTTTTGATATTCACCAGTCTAATATCCTGTTTAACCCTGAACGATGTATTCAAGATATAGATTTGGTTTGGCTTATGCTGAAACAATTGAAACCGTGTGAGTATTAATTGATTCCGAGAATAAAATAAAAACAAATACTAGGTTAAAGTATAGCTTATTAACATTGAAATACTTTACTTTTTATGCAATATTTGGTCGAGATTCAAAAATTATTTTCAGTTTATCAAATACAAAACTTTCAATATTAATGGTTTCTAAAGTACATTTTGACGAATTTGAATTGATTGACTGGCAACTAATTATGGACATTAGGAAACACCTAAGTATACAACTTGAATCTCAAGGAGGAGGGGACCATGATAATTGGATAACTCTTCTATGAGGTATTTTCTTCTCCGAAACAAATACACAGTGCCAGACTTCATGTAACGCTCAAAATCTTCTGAAGAAGGCTCAAGGAACCGAGCCGAAATATTTCCTTGGAGTGGAAAATCCCTCATTGAAGAGTTTATCTAATAAACTTGTAAGCTTCATTCAGTTTTTAATAATAACTGTTTTATTTCTGTTTCTGTAGAGCAATTGCACTTGGAATATAACTTACAAGTGCTTTAAAATGGTTATGTATTCTTGTCTCTTCTTGTCTGTTAAAATATATCCCTGGTCTGGTCAGATTGAAGGCTGGGTTAAAATGCAGAATCCGGCACAGGTGTGGAATGAAGATGGCGGGCATCATGTAGTGCTGAAATATGGAGGGGTTATATACCAATACATACATCCTGCAGCTAAGCCAACCTAACTTAACCTAACCTAAGCCTAATTGTTTTTGGTTGATAATGAAATTGGTAAAAAATGCTTACCTTAAAAAAACCACGTGGTGTGTTGTTGCGCACCGAATCACAACGTGGGCCGGATTCTATAGTCTAGCCTTAGCTCCACCATGTCCGTTCATTCGCCTGTGTTCCTTGTCAATGAAATGATCAAAATGACATTTTGTTTCCATCATCAGTACCGTTACATCCACCATCTTGTAGCAGTGGTTATGTACTAATAAGCTTTCACAGAAACTAAGTAATTACACATTCATAGAAGCATCTAAAATTACATTATCGGAAAATTTTCGGAAATACATTCAAGAAATTGAAATAATTTAAATTTAGAAATTATTTAAAATTTCGCCGATGATTTTGATTGTTCATGAAAAATGCCCAATGGTTTTTAAGTTAGGTTTCTTTTATATATATATTTATATATATAGCTGATTTATCAGTTCCAATTATGTAAATAAGCATGTTTTATACCATTTAGCAATTACTTTTAAATTTGTTTTCTGCTTACCATGGATTGGAATTTAATTTCGTCCAACTGAAACATTTCAGGTATTTGTTTTTCGTCCGCAATAAACCTCATTCAAATTCCAAATCCGTTAAATGTATGACGTAAACATCCACACATTTATGACATAAAGATTGAGGAAAAAATCAAGCGTAATTAGATCTGTGGAAATTAAATTTGGCCATTGATGTTTCTTCAGATATTGATGAATAGGAGAAAAAAAAAACAATGAAAAGAATCATCATGGAGTAAATGTGAAGAATTCGACAGAGCTATTGAATCTAAACTTGCAACGTAATTCTGGCTTTGTATCGAGAAATTTGGTGCTTAACAAAGCAAGTCGAAGATCAAAGGCAGGAAAATGATATTGCCCATTCATCTTCGTTATTCAGAACAAACAAACAATGATGAATGTATTGATCTTCTCGCAACTGGTCAAGGATATAAAGGCCATTCCTGCATCTCGCTTCAGTTCCTTGGATCTTGCTCACTTTTCCTGCGCGGAGTTTAAATGCGATAAATGCAACTTCTACATAATTAATGTGATAATCGTGATGGCATTAGGCATTGAAACTCTTAAAATTTTACTGGTTAACCGTAAATACTGAGAAAACTAAATACGGAATAACATTAATCTACAATCATTCCTTTGTATGTTACTCAACAATCCGAATGGAGTTGTTTGTTGGCTGATTATATTGTCTGGTTTTTCGTTAGCATTTGAAAAACATTTTTTGCCGTTAAAGAGACAATCGAAATAAGTCATGCCTTATCGGTTTTTTAAAATATTTTTGTGGTTTTTTTTCAATTCTGTAATTGATTTAAATGTGGAAAATTTATGGTTTTTTTCCAAGCGCGTATTCTTAATGACATTATGGAAAAAAAATCTAATATATTTATTCTGAATTAAGTCTGATTTTTTTTTTTTTTTTTTTTTTTTGTACTGTAAATTGCTTACGTTTTTAAATTAGTCGAGTCTATTATCATAAATTAAACTGTTACGTAACTGAGACTAACAAATATGGGTTTGTCGAACCTACAATAGTTAACTTATATTTGTTGTTGGTTGTTTTCCTAAAGTTTTGAAAATAATTCATTAAGAATACATACTGGGCTTTTTAGAAATTATGAAAAATTAAAGTCAAAATTATTCAATGTAAAGAAGTTGTAAAATTCACATATTTCCAATGTAATGGGGAAATGTGTGATTCATGTGTAAATCTTCTTATATTATAAAAGCGTTATTCTGTCTGTCATTCTCATAAGACTTTACGTTTTTCCAATTTTGTGACCAAACTATAAGAGATAGATTGGTCAAGGAAATGGATAAAATGTAGATCTTTGTAGGACAAACAAAATGCTACAAAAATCTTTCGAAAAAAGTTTTTGGTTTCCAAGATGTCGCCTTTTAAAGGGTCAATTTTTATTTTTCTCAATTTAAACGAAAAGTATAAAAGTTGGAAGAGAACTTAATATTTAGAACATGTTGGTATTTCAAAGTTATATCTAACGATATAGCAGTCATTCATAAACGTTTCTGCGTTTGCAAGATACATGCAAAAATATGAAAAAATTCATCATTTTTTTTTTATTTAAAAAGCAAATATCTGCGGAATCTTTTAAATTGTGTTTGTAAAATTAATTTGAAATCAATTTAATTGTTTTATCCAATCGTTTGATAATTAATCAATTGTTTGAGAATTATTAATTATTAATTTCTTATATTTTTTAATTCACTTACAGTTCGTCTAATCTAGGAAGGCAGTCCCATCTAACCTAGGAAGTTGGGACTGAGAACTTGAAAAAATGGGGGTGAAAGGGTATCAGGGTATTGTTGTGGAATTAAAAAAAGATCTTATGTGATCCTTTTTTTAGTATTTTGGAGAATTCAGCTCTTCGGAAATGTAGTTACTTAAAGCCGATAATAACGAGGTCAAGCTCTGCAAAGACTTGTAATATTTCCTCCCCATCCCTTCTACCTTATACCCTTTCATCCCTATTTTTTTCAAGTTCGCAGTAGAACTTCTGCGTTGGATTTTGATTTTTCGATTATTTTCAATTTCAAATTGCATTCGAGTCAAGTGAGTTAAATTTAAATATTACAATTTCATCAATGTTGACTAAAAAATTTTTATATTATATAAAAATCTGTCATTCTGTCGTAAGACTTTACGTTTTTCCAATTTTGTGACCAAACTATAAGAGATAGATTGGTCAAGCAAATGGATAAAATGTAGATCTTTTTAAGACAAACATATGAGTTATTTTCTTTTTTCTCTGGCTCTTCTCTCATTGGGCCACACACACACACACAAACACAAAGTGAGTGATAAGAAACAATTTGAATGTTGTCCCCGTGGCCTAATGGATAAGACGTCTGACTTCGAATCAAAAGGTTGCAAGTTCGATTCCCGTCGCGAACATTTCATTGTAGTAATTTTTTCACAGGAAATTAACAATTGCGCTGGACATAGAAATAAAAGATTTTAGTAATATAGATTAAGATAAAATTAAGTTTCTTAATAAAAAACAGATTTAGTTGGCGAATTAACTTTCCAATAACGGTAACATCCGAAAAATATTAATAGTATGAAAAGACATTGATAGTGCAATTTTACCTATTTCTTTGTAACTTTATTTAACGACGTATTTCGCTTTCTATATTGACAGTTTTCAGTTCTTTGGATTCAATTTCTATCAAACATTGAAAAAGAAATGTAGGTTTCTAATATAAATAATTTTAAGAGTTATCACTAAAATATTAGTTAGTATTATTATCTTTAATGACAACGTGCTTCGCAATTTTTTTTTTTTTTTATCTAAACCTTTTTATTTTTTTTGGTCAGATATGCATCAAAGTCCGTGGGAATATAAAAACCTACACTTACCTAAAATTTCAGCTTCAGGTTTTTGAGTTATCTTGATCAAGACGGACGAATATTTCGGCGTAAAATTACATTTTAAAACTTTTCTGTTGTAAAGTTTTTTTTTTCTCTGATGCAAATGAACGGACATTTCTATAAACGGACAAATATATAAACTTTTTATGGTCGATAATTGCCATACGAATATAATAATCTTATTCACTCAGATTGGGAATGTTTTTTCAAAGTTCAAACTGAAGGTATCCCAAATTATATAATATATCCAAATTACAGGATTGTAATTTTTCGTCATAGATAAAAGGTTAAAATCAGGACGTTTCAGCCTAACCTGTAGGCTATTCTCAACTGTGCTGCTGGCTCGGATAACATGCATTTAAATAGTTTTTTATGACCGTATTTGATAGTTCATGGTTAATGGTGGGGGTGTTGGCTATGTGCCAAGACTCTCTCAATGTGAGTGAGAAAGTGCTAGGGGCGTGGTCTATTATCTGAATATTGTCAAAGTTGGGGGTATGGGTTGTATTTTTGCTGTGGATATATAAAGTGGATTTAAATTCATCTTTGTTATTGTAATTGGTTTGGTGCTGTTTCATCCTTTTATTAAGAGTTTGGGTAGTATAACCAATATATTTCTTATTGCAGTCATTGCATGGGATGGCATATACAACATTAGTTTTAGTTAGAATATCCACCTCATTATTAGTTTTCCGGTATGTTAATTTGTTATTAGTTCTGTTAATTATCTGTATATTATGCTTTCTGAGACATTTTTTGATGTTATTGTTAATGTTCTTTATATATGGAATAACTGCATAGTTTGTAGTTTGCTGTTGCTTATTAGGCGTGGAGGAGGGTTTTTGATTACAATATTTGGCTTTATTGTAATTTTTGTTTATGTATTTTTTGGGATAGTTAGATTGTGCAAATAACTGATACAGATAGTCAATTTCTTTTTGAAGTAATTTTTGATTTGAGGAAATCCTAAACGCCCTATTGAAATAATTGAACAATATGTTGTTTTTTATGTAATTAGGTATGTTGGAATTGTAGTCTATTATTTTATTTGCATGTGTAGGTTTTCTATAGACGGCAAATTGAAGTTTTAGATCTTCTCTTATTATTTTGCAATCCAGGAATGCCAAGGATTTATTTTTTTCTGTTTCTATCTCAAATTTTATTGAAGGGTGCATTGCATTAATATTGTTTAATATGGTATCAATTTTATCTTTGCTTACTATGGCAAAAATGTCATCAGCATAACGATGATATGCTGCTATGTTAGATTTATTAGATTGAAGAAATTTAGTTTCAATGTATTTCATCACATAGTCCGCAATTAGGGCAGAGGCAGCTATGCCCATGAAAACCCCTTTATTTAGTTTATATATTTGTTTTTGATAATTAAAGTATTGGTTGTTAGGCTGAAATTGGTTGTTAGGCTGAAACGTCCTGATTTTAACCTTTTATCTATGACGAAAAATTACAATCCTGTAATTTGGATATATTATATAATTTGGGATACCTTCAGTTTGAATAATAATCTTATGTGAAAATAAAAATTCTGGAAAATATTTACTTCCGTTTCTCCTTTTAAAAAAAAATTAAATTATCTCTGACAAAATTAAGGAAATTATGAACATTTGCTAACATAATAGAAATACGTCTTAAAATGTAACGTTATTGTAAAACTTCGTAAAACTGCGAAAACTCAAATAAAAACCAAAAACAACTGGATTTTATCAGGCGTCTTTTTGAATCCACTTTCTGTATTATTTCGATGTGAGTGTGAGAAGCAACAGATGGGACTGCAATATGTCATTTGGTAAATGACTCTTTGTCTTTGTCAGTAACAAAAGAGAAGTTAATGTAACCACAGACAACACTGTGTCATCTACAGTCCAAAACCACAAAATCCTCTAATTTTACGTATAAATGGTGTTTGTTAATCGAATTGATTTCTGAATTTGTTTTATCAAAGATTTGTTTCGGAAAATGTTACATGCAAGATTTGTTTTAACTTCTTTTTGCTTTTTGAAATTTCTTAAAGAAAGCTTAACATTCCTAAACAATATGTGGTCGCTTTCACTGAATTTCTAAATACAACTATCAGGATTTGATTTTTTTTTTTTTAAATTAATTAAATGTTTCAGTTGCTCAAATCCAATAAACTTCAACCAAATCAAAGGATTGAGGATCAAGAAATGGATTAAGATGCATTGTTAGACAAAGGAAAAAGTCATTCTTTCGCTTCAAACGCTTCTTTGGTCACATTCATAAAAGGATTTTTCATCTTCACACACAGATTTTTTCAATGATCCGAGAAATTCTTCAAATACAAAAGTTGTATCATCTGTTATCCATAAATTTGCATACCAAGTTTCCAAAGGATCCATTCACTTAATAAAAGCTATTAGTATAAATTTGTGTTTGTTTTATGTTTATCATTTCTCCTAATAGCTCTGATTTGGTGATTGGATCCTTTTGTCTAAGTGACTGATTTTGATGAGCTCAAAACAATACTTTAGACCAGTTCTATCTTGTGAACTTCCATCTTATACTTCCATCTTATGTGATTAACCTGCGACATATAAGGCGTCTTGTCCCTTTTACTATTTTTACTTTCTCCTTGAGCAGTAATGAAAAATATATTAATCATAAAATGATCTGCAAATACAAAATGTTTTTTCTAATAGATCTAATCAATTCATTTTTTTTAAATATATGTGTAAAGAGGCTATTAATCAAATATCCATGACCAGATTTTATTGGAAAATGACATTGTTTGTCTCCCTAGAACAAATTTAGAGTGTATTTTGAGTGAGTTCTGAATGGATGTGAGTATCAGAGATATCTGTTTTCACGAGCATAGCCAGGATCTTTTTCAGGGAGAGACAAAAGGAATTAATAATGAAGTACGTAGAATACAGGTATCTTGAGTACACTGCAAAACAGTAAGACGGAAGATCCCGATCAATTACCTTTTAATATGCCGACCGAGTAGCAACGCACGAAGGACGGGGGCAAATTACCACCCTCTTCCCTACCCTGGCTACGCTCATATCTATTATTGAGAATCTTGTGGACAGGAAAACTCGCAAAATAATTAAACGATCTACACCTAACATTATATTTAAGATTTTAGTTTTATTAACTGCATATGATTAGATTTATTTGAGATGTAAATTAAATAGCCTGATTGCATTTGGATGTTTGTAACGCTATTTACGAGAACTTCATAATAATGGCCAAGCATTGGGCTGTGTAGTAAATCAAAGAATAATGCATCAATTTATATCCAATTTCTTATTTAAGAGTTTAACTTTATAGCCAAGATCTCATTGAAGTTTGGCGATTGTTTATCTATTTCCAGCTCCACTTTCCATGAAGCCCTAAAAATGGTCCTTTTGTAGCACAACTAATAAGCTTCTACTGTAAATTAACTATTGATTGTGAATTTATTTCCTACGTTAGACCGGGAATTAGTGATTAGATTTTTAGCTTATTTACGTTAGGAGCTGTTTTATTTCGGACCAAAACTTCTAACTGAATCAAAAAAAAAATTCTGAAACTATTTACAATTCGTAAGTATAAATCTTGAATTGATTTCAATGTTATTTATTTTACTTTGTACAAAGTTCAGAATAATGTAACTAGCAATAGCTACTAGTGTTGGAGGAAGTTGTCTTCCTGTGTTAAAAGATAATCGTTGAATATTTTTCAAAAGAATTTCCTTGAAAGAAAAGCTATTTGTTTTGAACTATTATTTTGCTTAAGTTGTAATATTTGCATAACGTTTTAAATAAAGATTAATCCCTAAGGTCATTTACTTATGAGATATATCATTCAAAACATTTTTGTATAACTTCATTTAACTCCATTACCATTTATAAATTTAAAAATTTGCTTTATTCGTAAAAATTCATAAAGCAAAAAAAACAATAACTTTATTATAACTTTTGGAAGAAATTATCATTTTAAGTTAAAGAAGACAACTTATTTTATTGAAATTTCCTCATTTCGCTGTTGCATCGATCCAATTAGATCTGGGATGGAGCTAATCCACTTAATTTTTTAATCGGATCAATTTAATCCTGATTACAGTTTTAATCTATTTCTCTTTGCTTTTTCAAAGAAATTTCATTCCTTGAACTTTAATTTTTAATAAGGCTTAATTCCTTTTTATTTCATAATGGGAATTTTCGTTGCTTAAGCGATTAAAGGAAACTTCGAAATTTGCGTTTTAAATAAATTCCGCCTTTTAAAGATTTTGATTTACCTATGTGGCGATAATTATTTCCCCAGTACATACTGGGTGTTTCATTAAACGTTAGTAACAGGTTCTACAAAGAAAAATCAGTAAAAAAAAAAAAATATCCAATAAATATAGGAGCGGTAATACATCGTTTATGAGTTTCAAATTAATTCTTAATTTTTCTTTAGTTTCTTAATTTTTCAACCAAGCGCTTTTAACATGTGACTTGTCAACGGCTCATTAGTGAGTCAAACTAGTAGTTTGTAGTTTAATGTTTTAAATGTGTTTTAAATTATTAGTCTCTTTGTTGGCCTCTATTTTTAAACTTCTTAATTTTTTTCTACCCATTATTTCATTAGAGAATATGATATGTTAAAATGCACGCATAATACTGTGTGTAGCCGATGAGTGCAATAACGATGATGTGTATATATATTGTGTGTAACGTTCCAAAATTACAAAGCTTGGTTCCTTTTCTTTATTATAATTTTTAATTTTTTTTTATTATTATGGGTCGCCCTTAAATTTATGCTTTAGCACAAGATTATATTCACTTGTTTGTGCTTGTATTATAAAGAATTACGTTTAGATTTTGTTTTCTTAAAATATTCCATACGATTCGCAATTCTTGGTGACTTTTAAAAGATTATTTGTTGAAGTTTTACTTAATTATATCGTTCATTGAATCTTGGATTCTTAATGTCTTTGTATGCAAGGTATTTTGTTAAGAAAAGGCGATCTGTGTAATTTAGAAAGCCATGACCTTTTATAATAATCCTATACGATTCACGTCTTTCCATTCGCATAGGTTTCAGAAAAAAAAAAAAAAAAAATCTTTTACGAAAGACATATTCTTGTTGCGTAGTCAGATCCGAAATTCGTCACAAAGTATTTAAATACAATTATCTCCCTAGGCTTACGGTTCTGGAGCATGTTCGTAAGTTGAAGCAATGTGTGGAAATCCAAAAGGAATTACAGTTTAATAGTGGTTCCACTCTTACACAGATAATAAATCACAAGCTAATAGAGATTTCAAAATATTGAACTAACTATATACCAGCGACGGAAAACATATCAACTAGAAGACAACTTACACAAACGAGCTTCAACTATTAACAATCAGTACAGTCAATAATACCACGACGCGTACAACTGCAAATCCACAAATGTATTTTTTCACCCATGAATGTACGTAATTGCACTGCGATCATTATATGCAGACGTAACTGAGTAATGAAATAACACAATGAGATGCCAAAGTACGTAGCAGTCTTTCTACTTTTGCCTTAAATTCTATAAGCTATATTACAACAATTAATTTCTTATTTGATCACAAGAAAACACTAAAAGCTGTAAACAATTTTACATTAAATTAGACTTACTTAAATGTAATTAGACTTACATTAAATTAGACTCATCGAGAATGAATGAGATGCCAAAATGCGTAAGAGCCTTTCTACTTTTGCCTTAAATTCTTTGTGCTATTATTAATTTAATTATTATTTTAATCATAAGAAAACACTAGAATAAAAGTTATAAGTAATTTAACATCAATTTAAACACAAACGAAACAGCTAAACCAAAAGAGATGCGAAACGAATGATTTTTGAAAACAATTTGATGAAAGTACGTAAGTAGAAGTAATGCACAGAGCACGCAAAGGATGCATAATTCGGAAGCAAACACAGTAACTTCGGAGTAGGGTTCCAATGCAAAATGTACGTAAGCGCGAATGTACGTTAAGTTAAAAATTAATGTGGGCAAATTATTAAAACCAAGTTGTTTTTTTTAAAAAAAAGTCCAAGAAAACATTAAAATTAAATACACAAAGAAAGTGGCACCACGTGACTTGTTTCAGGTACCTTGCGGTTCCCTTCCTTAAATGCTTTTGATGATCAAGAAGAGATTCATCAAGTGAAAAGGAGAAAGCAATCACTCAAAATCATGAAAAAGATAAAGTTGATTGGGTTAAAGGTAATAAGTATAAAATCCTTAGGTCTGCAAGAGGATCATGTCCAGACAGAATGCATAAAGCGTGGGTGGGGAAGGAGAGGAAAAAAAAACAACTTAAGGACCCATAAGGTTGCGTGAGGAGGGAAATAAATAAAACCAGTGATGGGATCAAACCACAGGCCTCTACACTATCAACTGAAAGTTTATTGTTATTATTAGGCCTCTTCATTAATATTAACAGTGATTCTTTCAATTTACAACACAATCGACTTTATACCTTTTTCGTTACTTGCTTTGTCCTTTGAAGCTGGTGAATCTCTCCTTAATCCCAGGAAAGGGTTTGAGAACGCTCACTGCAAGGTACCTGAAACTAGTTACGTGATGCCACTTTCTTTACATGTTTAATTTTAGTGGGGTTTTTTTTTTTTTTTGGTCTTTTTTAAGAAAATAATATAATGTTTGTATGTATGTGTGTATTGCAGAAAAGCCAAACACCCCAAAATCAGGCGGTGCTTTTGAACAACTTAGCCCGAAGTTCGAGGTATCGTCTTTGTCAAAATTCATTATATTTTGAAGATTATTGCTGTTTTACAGATTAATGAAACTTTAAGCTCATTTCTTTAAAATCATTTAAATTGTAAATATTTTTAAAAGTAAATTAAAAGTAACATCCTTGGAAATCAGTCACTTTATTTCTATTATAAAAAGTTAAATAAATTCCTTAAAGCTTGATTAAAAGAGATCTTATTCTCTAACTTGTTTTAATAAATAATTTAATATAAAATTAAGTACCGGTACTAAATTTAATATAAAATGTAGTACTAAGTATAATATAAAAAATTAAATAAAAAAAGACATACCTAAAGTAACTAAGGAATAAATAGATTAGAATGGAAATTAGAAATAATAAATTCGCCCGTAAATTGTTGTAAGTAAAAATTATAATCAACTTTAAAAAATGAGATTCATCTACGAGTAAATGTTGCTGGAAAAAAAACCTATATTAGGAGCCGTAAAAGAAAGAAACCAAAAAGTAATATTCAATAAACAATTGTAGAGGCATCATCAATTGATATCGGAAATGTTTTATTCTTTTGTGAATTAATTTTGTGAAAGTAATGGGTTATTCAGAATTATTTCTGTTTCGTTACATCTTCCATTTATTTATTGAAAGATATGAGGTTTTTGTTTGTTGTTTTTACAACTTATATATTTTTTTACTAAAAATAAATCATCATCGTCGTGCTGCTGATTTGGGAGAATGGATTCGAACTTTATTTTGAGCTGGAGCTTGAGATTAAGACACTTGCTGCTTTGTTCCCGGTGAATTCGAAACAAATTTCACAATCAATTAAATCAGCATTAAAAGTCAGTTGAATTGGATAGATAAGATAGCTCTTACAGATAAGTTCAATTATGTAATAAAAGGATAAAAATGTCAGCAAAGACAAAAATGGTAGAAACAATCTATATTACTAAAATCTTTTATTTCTCTGTCTGTCTGTCTGTGTGTCTGTCCGGCGCAATTTTCTGAGCGAATGGAAAATAGAAATAATTTTTACAATGAAACATCCGCGACAGGTATCGAACCTGCAACTTTCTGATCCGAAGTTAGATGCCTTATCCATTAGACCATAGGGACTACAACTCTCTTCATATGGTTTTTTTACTTATATCTCCTTTCCTTTCCCCCATCAATAAGGAATGTATTCAACCTTTTTTTTGAATCTCAAGATTGTTTATTTATTTCACATCAGTCAGTTTATTTGTAATTCGAAACTGACAATTAGAACGATAATTGCCGAAACGTTGCAATATTTTAAATATTCTTACTTAACCAAATCCTACGTGATATTGAAAAATATGTGGGTGTACACGCCAGATGTTGGAGTAAAGAAAACAGAGTCAAGAAAGAGAGAAGCACTCTTTTTTTGAGGTGGAATACCGAAAAAATCACTATTTGCAACTCAAAAACCATCAATAAATGTAACTCAAACGTCACTGAAAAGTGACAATTATAATTAAAATGAGACTCAAAAAAGAATGAAGCGATTATCACTATCTGTAACTATCACTATCTGTAAAAAATCACTATCTGTAACTCAGAAA
Source organism: Thereuonema tuberculata (assembly GCA_023159025.1). Taxonomy (NCBI): domain Eukaryota; kingdom Metazoa; phylum Arthropoda; class Chilopoda; order Scutigeromorpha; family Scutigeridae; genus Thereuonema; species Thereuonema tuberculata. The sequence goes on from JAFIDM010000003.1 coordinate 66,125,149, forward strand.
CCATCAATATTTGGAACACAAAAGCCACTGAAAAGTGCCACTTAGAATAAAAAAAGAGACTCAAAAAAGAAAGAAGCAGTATTTCTATTAGATAGAATACTGAACACTATTGTAACTCAGAAACCACTGAAAAGTATCATTTGGAATAAAAAAAAAAAAAGAGTCAAGAAATAAAAAGCAGTATTTCATTAGGTAGAATACTGAAAAATCACTATTTGTAACTCAAAAACCATCACTATTTCTAACTCGAAAACGACTGAAAAGTATCAATAGGAATAAAAAAAAAAATAGTCAAGAAAGAAAGATGCACTATTTCTATTAGGTAGAATACTGCTCAGAAGTTAGACGTCTAAGCCATTAGATCAGTAGGCCTACATTCTAATCTCTTTAAAAAATAAAAATATATCATAGATATATGATTTACAAGGTGGTTCTAAAAGCAGTCGTAGATTAAGAGAATATAGACATCAAAATTTAAATTAAAAGAAAAGCTTTTAAAAAATTTTAGTTTTAGTTTCCTTGATGTAATTTGTGTGCGTGTGTGTGTGTGTATGTGTGTTTTAATAAATAAAAAATTGTTTTCCGTAACATAAGGGAGGCTTCCGGAGCGAAGCGACGGGTAGCCGACTAGTTCCATAGAAAAAAATAATTGTTGTTTTCTTCTAAAAGAAAGCTAATTTTAAAACCTGAAAAATTATCTCTTTAAAGGTATTCTCGGAAGAATAAACCAGCATTTAAGTGAGGAAGATTAAAATTCTTTATTGATCGTTACGAAAAATAATATCCTTTCAGTTGAGTTCTGTCTCATTTGCCTGATGCCATTTAATTAAGTCTTTAACCACCCTCGCAACCATTTTCTTACGACATTCGGTGCTTAATCAACCTTAAGCCTGAGTGTCTAATGCGACCAACTGCTGTCGAAATTGCTGCACTTTCTGAAACTGAATACCTTTCAGCTCGTTGTTAGTTGAATTGATTTGTGTTCTTAATCCTAAGTGAAAATCTATAAAAACAATTGCTTTTAATTCAGAAAGCTTCATATTTCACACTACAAGTCTTTAACTTAATGATTTCGTTACCAAATTGCAAAATCAAATCGTAGATCTTTGAACAAATAAGCAACTTAACTGCGAAATAGGTTGGTTACATAACTGCTTTGTTTTGGATAATTCTCAGAAGGAAAGACTTAAAGCGGAGCTACCAGTGCTGTTATATAAAGTGCTGCTGAAGTTTTCCTCCGTTTCTCCTTGGGAGAGATCAAGGTTTTTTTTTTTTTTTACAAAGAATGAATATTTTATTTTCAATTAAAAAACATTATTAAACATTACTCAACAATAACTTAATATAGTCGTAATCCCTGTTTAGAGAGCGTCGGAGATTGTATTCGAAACGCTTGAACAAACTGTGGAGACTGTCTCACCCCTGTGAATATGTAAACTTCATAGAGGGCTGATTGATCTTGGGATCCATATGGAGAAAATGGAAAAAAATCCTCCATCCTAGGTATCCTCATAGGCAAGTGCAAAAATACTTCGGGTATATAGCCTGAGATTATATCCAATTTGATATAATCTACAAAGTAGGATTACACACCGGAAATATTAATTTAAAAAAAAGCCTTAAGCTAAAAGTATTACATATTAATATATATGAGTAGTAAAAGATTTTTCTTTTGGACAGGTGCATCAATTTATTTAAATTTCGATAGTTAATATTTTAAAATGCATGAATATGATTGATTTAATTCACTTTTAATGGCTACTTTGTTTAGAAACCTAATTCATTCAACTACATTAGTTAAACATGTTCCGAAATTAGTTGAAATTTGACTAGAACGATGAAATTTTTGTAGCATTGATGTTTTGTAGCTTGTGTTTCATTCTAATTCCTTTTTTTTTCAATTTTTATTTAGGAGGGCAGAGCAAGGATCAGAGCATTCAGACCAACGAAAGACTCCGAGTTGTCACTATCAAAGTGGCCGGGTCTTATGAAACCGCCAAGAAGTCGCTTATCACACTGCACGAGCGTTACAATGAGTCGAAGAACACCCACAACGTCTTCCGTCGCTACCAGATGCTCAAGGTGATGATCAAGGAAGTAATTCAACTCGACGAGAAGTACTGGATCCTTGTGGACATCCCCAAGCAAGAGAAGCAGGAATCGGTTTCTGTCTTCGTGCTCCGGGCCTGTTCTGCTCTCGAGAAGAGCGCCGAAAACAAGCATGCTGACAGCCTTCGAAACCCCGGCAAAGCGGCCGAGGACGAGGCCAAGGCCCGCGAGCGTCTGGCCAAACTAAATGGTGATTATTCTTTCTTTTTGCAGGCGATTAGATTATGAAGGAAATCAAAAATTTTGTATATTTTAAAAATATGATAAAACATTAGATATATTCTTCCTTTGTTATTTTTATAAAATCTTTTTAACTTAGTAATATTTATATAGATGTTTTGTAATGCATAATGAAACCACTTTAACAGGTACATCTCGACACTATCTATCGACTTGTTACGTCTCCTTTGGCATTCAAAAAACCTTGAATTCTCTCGTATAGATTCTACAAGACACTGAAAAATGGTGGAATGTTGTAGATATGATTGTGTCGAGCAAATCTGTTAATTGGAAGGAGACACAGTCTTGAAACAAATAGTTCTTGTTCTTATCCCAAATAGTTCTCATCCCAAAAATAACCAAAAAAAGTTGATTTAATCTTCCTAGAACCATTTCATGGTGATTAGACCGTGAAAGCATTTTTGTTACATTCAACGATACACTGTTTACGTTTCCTCAAGAGATGCGCTTTCTTGTTCTTCGCCGTCATTATCGGTCTCCGACGTGGTCGTTAGCCTTTAAAGCCCGTTCGAGATAATGCATGATGCATATTAGTACGTTCCGAGAGGATGTTCTGCTTCTGATGTGATTTACCAGGTTGTGGCTCATCTATTAGTTTGCATGAACCTCCCCAACTTCGTCTGAGAATCACAAGCGATTTTCTTCCACTGGAGCCGAACACTGAAAGTATTTTGTTTTCTGCATCTCTTTCGATTAATACTTGACACTATGGTGCGTGAAAATCCCAGGACTACAGCCTTTTTAGAGATCCACTATTCAGCATTCCTGGAACTAATAATCATGCCCAAGTCATGAAGGATACCCTTTACGGCAGTTTTCTATTCATAACTGATACTTGAAAGGCTGTTCTGTCTAATTTATAGTGAAAACCAGGATGAACTGACATATTATCGTTGTTCGTGTTGGAACAAACCATTTATGTGAGGAGGTGAAGTGCATCTAATAAAGTTATACCTCAGTCTAGATAAGATATATATCTATGCAGAAGATATTATTTAATATATGTTTTAAATAAAAGTTCTTTTTCTTCATGCTTAAATGGAATTATTGCATCATTTTTCTTTTATTTCTTTGTCAGTTAAACACTTTTTTTCGGTTTTTAATAAGTCATTTGCTTACTTTTACATTGGTTGCAGTATTTGAGTCTTCTTCTAATCGAGAACAAGTAAAAACCAAATAACTTTCTCATCTAGATTCTGTCTCCATATTGGAAATATCAAGATAAAAAAAAAGAATAAAAACTTAAAGAAAAGCAACCTATGATATTAATTAATTTCTTTGGAATTTTTAACGTTGAAACATCGGATGAGGAAATGTGGTAGGAAGTTGTCTTGACAGACAACTCAAGAACCCTTGCTTTTTAATTATTGTTCTAAAGTTATTCTAATAGCCAAGACTTTTCTTTTCATGGAATACTTTTTCTGAAAAACAAGAGGACAACAAATGATATAAACGATAACAAACAAGAGAAGATTAATCCATACATGAAATTTTGAAGGTTTCTCTCATTTTCTTCTTAATGCAGATAATGTTTGTGTTGTATGAGTTTCTTTTTGGAATGAGATGGGACAAGACAGGTTGAGTTAATTCCAGTTACATGACTGCAGAGAAAACCACTTTTACAAGTCAAGACTTCTTCAATTGAGGCAATGATCAATGACGAATCCGAGGAAGGGCAGAGAAGAGTCCTTCAAGTGTTTATGCTGTCCGATAATCCGTCTTCGTATCCAGGCGAAGAGGCGCACAATCCCCATGACGGGATTGCATTTGCTCGGCGATGATTGTAGGTGGTTGGAGGGAGGCGTCCGTCCTCAGGGGATGGTCTCTGATGAAAGCGGCGAATACCTCTTGTCCGACCGAGTGAAGGCGATAGATCCGTATCCCTTAATTTCTCAATACGTCTCCTGAGACTCAGTGCTATTGGACCGCACCCTTAAGAGCAGCAGACACTTGTTTACTCTTTTTATTCAATTTTCTCCATTGGTTGTTGCCAATTTATTACTTGAAATTGGTTCTACGACATGAGGCGAAGCTCCGAGAAGAAACTGAAAGAGTTCCCCAATTTGCCCTTTATTATAGCAAGTGAGTTTCTCATTTGTGGAAGTTTAGCAAAGGTTGAAGGATTGTTGATGGATAAATTTTCAATAAGGGCCTTTTTTTTCTGCAACGAGTATCGAGGTTAAATTGTTACTTACAAAACTACAAACTTGCTCAGTAGTTTTCTTTTTTTTTTCTTTTTTTTTCAGAATTGAAATCAGCATCAGTATTGAAATTCTTTAGTGTCTTTTATTTCCCAATTGAAATTACTAGAAATCTGAATTTAATAATAGCTCAGGGTCATAAGAATTGAGTTATGGACTGGATGAGCCCAGTAGATCAAGGATTTTTTTTCCCTCTGATTATTCTTTTGAATTTGCATCGAAGGATTCACGCAGCTCTTTATCAAATAGTAATAAGATTCTTTCCATGAACTTAAAACGGATATCACCGGCTAGTTATTGAACATTCTCCTTTTGCTGTGTTGCATTCCTTCCAAAGAGAATAAGGCATCTCGAAGAGTAATCATTAATTTCAATTGAATATCAGGACTTAATTTTTGCCTCACCTCAAATTATAAATTCTGTCTGCTTACGAACGACACAAAAGGAATTTCTGATTTGTTACTTAAATAAAGTAAGTTAGAATCATTTTGTACTTTTTTTAATCAGCTTTTGGTGATTCTATTACACGAAAGCTTTGTTTTCTCCCTTCTTCATAATGTTAAAGTTTTCCACCATTTATTAGCTCGGATCTTTTATCGATCTCGATTCACAAAAGAGAAAATACAGGAAATCAACTTCTGGAAATGGTTCAGTTAATTTATTAGAGACCCTTTCCGTTCTCTGCGTGGGTTCCTCGAGTTCCGGCGTCTCTAGTTTCCAAATCTCGATTACTCAAGATTTCCTCCATTTTCTAATCGACTCTTCAACTAATATAATTACGAGATTTTAATTTTACATAAGTGAGGGTTAAATTCAGGTTTGGAAACGGAAATTAAGATCATTCCACAATGAAATTAATTAATAATGAATGAAGAAAATCATTTTGGAATTATTGAAAATTTTGATTATTAAGCATTGCTTCAAATTTTCCTGTTAAAAATTAATAAACATCAGTCCTATATTTTTAATTCTAGTTCTAGTTAATACATTCTTTATTAATATATTTTCACCATTATAATAAAAGAAAAACTGAGTTATAAGTTATTTTCTAGAGAATATAGTGAGCATTTAAGACTACAAAAACTATTCACAGTCAGATCAGGAGAAATATATTAATTGTATTTAAATTCTAAGATTCTTTAAAAAAAAAAGAATAAGAATTTTAAACTGGATTTTTTTTTATATATATTCGGGATATGCAGACACGAAAAAGTTTTCAATTTAAAACATTAGATTTCTTTGGAGAAATAATTGAGCTCTCAGGGATGCTCCTACTTCAAAATCTTCGACGAGGCAAATTTTAATTACATTTGAATACCTCAGGAATAACAGTATTTGCTTTTACAAGGGAAGGCCCGACAGCGCACATCGCGATTTCATTCATATTTGGCAGGTATATAGAATGTGACGTACTATTGCACAAAATACAGCTTTGGTTAGCTGTCACTCATAACTAGTGACCAGTCAGCAGATGCTCACTAGTCTTAGGTGCTGACGGGTCACTAGTCAACAGTGACAGCTAATCAAAAGTTTGAAATTAAACATAAATAAACAACAAGAACTACAAAAATATAAGAACTTCAGTGGCCCAGTGGTCTAAGGCGTGCGAACGTAATCCATTGGCTCCGGCTCGACTCCAGTTGCAGACACAGGTTGCAAATTTTTTATATTTCATTAATTGTTTCTAGATTAGTTTTGAGCTTATTGAATTAATTAAAGGCTTTCTAATATGCTTTTCTTGATTTTCAAGTAATTTTTGATAAGTTACGTTTTCAATGTCTCGCGTATCATGTTTTACTTCAATGTAAATGAAACACAACGCCATCAAAAATAGCGTAGTTATTGCAAAATTCATGAGATTCATATTTATCCATGTCACATATTAGAAACTTTCGAAATAATCAAATAATAATTCGGCTTTTCGTTTTTCTAAATCACTTATTAATTTTGAATTATCTCGATAGTACTGTTGGAACATATTGGATAAAAATGCACGAACAATATTCGTCGGCTCCATGATAGCAAATGAAATGAAACTCGGTTTGCGGCGAGTATTTATTGCATTTCTAAAAACAGAACACTGTAGCTAGCATACCCAAAATGAATAATTAAATGTTTTGTAAATATATATATCATGGGTAGATTTACTATAGCACAAAAATAAATTAAAAACTATTTTATAATTTATTAACAACACTTTAAATATTTAAGAATGATTAACAAAATTACAACGGAAAAAAAAAATTGGAATCTGTGCCTGAACTGGAATCGAACAAGAGCAAATGGATTACATTTGCATGTCTTAGACCACTGAGGTTCTTATATGTATTGTAGTTCGTGTTTAGTATTTATGTTAATTTCAAACCTTTGGTTATCTTGATCAGTAGCCAGTCAGCACCTAGGACTGGTATATTGTGCAATGATATGTCACGTTCTATATACCTGCCAAGTATGAATGAAATCGCGCAATCTGAGGAATCTTTTATTTGGATTTATTTAGAAAGTTACAATGATAATGGATAGGGAACCACTGTGAAGTCGAGAATGAAAAGTGAAAATACTTTGTTTATTAGCAACATATTAGTAAAAATTAAATATTAGGATGTCGTATTGGAATTTGTTGAAGAATATTTGGGCCTATCTTCGACAGATGTTTTAGGCAAACCTTATGTAGTTTGATAAACTCCTTTATTACTGGGCTAACATCTTAAAAGTCCTATTTATGGAAGTCCTATTTATAATGAGAAATACGTTGACATTTCAGGAAACCTGAATTTAATTTTCGGATACATACTTTGCTTTTTGAATGTACGATTTTTTTCACTTGGTTTCATTTTTAAAAACCATAAGAACACTAAATTTAATTTTTTAAAAACATAATCCAGTTAATTTAGTCATTAATCCCGCGAATGGAGATCTACGGTACAATTAAGAAGCGAAAGCCAAATCACGATTCTACATTGTAATTACACCTTCATAAACCTCACGACTCGAAAACTACTTAGCTTAGAATGCAAACATTTTTAATTGCGAATGGCCGTCGTTTAACATTAGTTGTTTTTTAACGCAAATTGAAAGCATAGTGAGAGCTGAAGGTCAAAATGCTTCCTATGTTATGTTAATTATCTTGGATAGCTTAATTAGTATGTTGACATTATTTACTTCTTCTATGAATAAATAATTAACTATATGAGTTTAAATCAAATACTTTTCAATCTTCCAGATTAGCTCACATCCACTCTAAAATCAAAACTCAAGTCTATTTTTCTCCCATGTTTTCTTCCAAGAAAACTTTATATTTCAAATTAAAAAGGATTTATGCGATTGAAAACATTATAACGTTTATCGTTGTTTTTAATGGTATTTAATTGATTGTTTCTTTCAGATATGTCTTCCTCCGAAATCGAATCCGAAAACAATCAACTAATCAACGATTTTCATCGTCTGCTGAAGAAATACTCTGCTATTAGAACTTTGATGCGAGAGCTGAGGCAGGAATATAACGATTCGAAACCGTATCCTTTCGTCCCTCGTTATACAATGTTGAAAGACATGATTAAAGATGTCGTGAGTGATCCCAACTTCATGGAAGTTTACCACGAGCAAGAAACCACCATACCTTCATAGGGATCACATCGTTTCAAAGCCACTTTGCTTGAATGCGTTGCGTTTAATTCGTTTGAAACTACGGCTGTGTAAGCAACAGTTTTAACTATTTCTTCTTTCTTATTTTGTATCTAGTCGCAGTTTATATTCGATCCATTCAGTTTCTAGATGCAAGTCATCTTCTGTAAATCGTCCATTAGAAGCTATCTGCCAAATACAGCTGCAAAAGCATAGAAAATCAGAATTTATAAATTCCAAAACGTTAATTTGTATTTTTCAATATTTTTAAAAATAGTAATTATAAATTAGTGTGCTTGGGTTATTTCGTATTAAGAAAATCTTTTAACGTAATTAAAATATTTATAGAATGATTTTTTTTTTTGCAAAAATAAAAAATTAAATGTAGCTTTTTGTTACAGATATAAAAAAAAATCTTCTTTATTTCGATAATCTAAGTAAGAACTTCGCTGAATGTAATTTACTTTTCTAATAATGTTAAAAATGTTGGATTAAAACTCCTTTCCGAAAATACAAATCCTTAGTTTTCTTGTATATACATTATGAAGTATTATAAATTTACTTAAAAATTAACAACAAGGATTTTATTATCCAAATATCATGCCAAAAATTTAAAACTGAAAAAAATAAGAATATTATTAGTATTGGAATCTTGTATTTTTATTCTGTGTTTGCAGATTTTGAAGGAATTCAAGATCTAAAAATTTCGTAATATAACCCTTTTTTTCTGTTAAAAAAAAACAAAAATGTACATTAACAATTGTTTAAAAACAAAAAAACATGAATATTGAAAAAAAAATCGGAATTTCTTTTTTACATTCCAAACACCTAGTTGCCTTCTTTTACTATTTCTCATTTTATTCTTTATTTGTTGCTTATGAAATAATTGTTATACTTTTCAGAACACCTATTTCAGAATATGAAATTATAAACATATTAGACAGATTCTTTGCTGCTTTTTCAAACTGCCCGAGAAAAGTAATAAAAAAAGTGATTCAGAAAAAATATTTTCTATTTATTAGCTTATTATGTTTTTATGTATCAGTGGTTATTCACCATTTGCTGGATACATTGTATTTATTGTAGAGTTTTGATGAATTGCCGTTCTGGGACCAATCATCAAATACACTAGGTTTTGGTTTTCTGTTTATAGCATCTGTTTCGTACAGCAAAGTATTCCTGATAAAATGTCCGCGATTAGGAGTAGTTAAAAAAACAAAAAAAATATTTGTCCAGTCAGTTTGCAGTTTCGTGCTCCGAGATTAGTCATCCACGAAATAAAAAATGGTCAATTCAGAGCGAACAGACAGTTTCTAAGATGTTTCTTCTGCTCCTAAGAAGGCCGTTGTTAAAAAAAAAATTCCTTTATTTTAATAAATTTGCGATGCAATGATGCTTATCTACCAACAAAATCTTTAGAAATCATGAATAACATCAAACATGATTTTTATTTTCTATTGTTCGAGAGAATAAGAATGAACTGAAATTGTCTTTCTGAAATCACGGCAGAGGAACCAGTGCTTATTTAGTAGTTCATCTTGTAGATTAGCAATTTTAATGGACATCTTTTATTTATAAATTAAATGTTTAGATTTCAATAAGTAGGTGAAACATTTTTTTTTCAATTCTTTAAGATGGTAGATAAACAGAAAAGTCTGAAAACTGCAGCAGCACAAAAAAAGAGCCATTAAATAAAAAACTTATCCTCTCACCCTCCTCACTCTTTTTTGTTCCATACAAGAAAGACACCCTAAAACACTGTATTATCAATAATGATTTATGAAGACATCAATAAACATCCTTACGTTAGTTCCTTAAATTAGATTTCGTTCTATATTTCAGCGGTAGTCCAGTGATTTAGACGTTAGGCTGCGGGAGTCCGGGTTCAATTCCCGGCGTAGGTCGGGGATTTTTCCACGGTTATTTCTCCACCAGACGGACCCTAGGGTTAACCCAGCCCTCTCTCAAAAAATAGGTTTCTTACTCGGAGGTTAAACGCGGGCGAGCGTCGGGCTCACCATACGATCTCAACTAGTCCCGTTGATCGAAAATCGCTGTGAGCCTCTCGCGCACCCCAGGACCTGCATGTCCTGCTGCGATACAGTTTAACTTTTTTTAAACATATTTCAGAAAAACACCTTTTATTACAAGTCTAACGTAGAATAATATTAATAATTTAATTTTCTAAAGATATTTCTTTTCAATTCTTCTTTTTATGTACATTATATTAATTTATAAAGATGTTTCAATTATTTCTTAAGTCTAGTTACGCTTATCAGGAACTCCTCTTTTCTCTCCTATTCAAGATTCAAGATTCAAGATTCAAGAAAATGAAATGCTTTAAGTAATAAAGTATTTTTTTTAAAAAAAGTAAAATGATATTTTAGAGTTGTTATTGTTAATATTAAATCATTGATAAAGCATTGGGGTACATTCAGTGACCGTATCTGCTTCACATATTTCCTCAATCAGACAGTGAGGGAATTATGCATCAAGAATAGTGAAAGCCTTATCAGAGGCCTTTCTGATCTCTGACGATGTAAAAGTCAAACTGATCAAATTCTTGAAAAGAGGTTCTCGGAACTGGAAATGACCAAAGCTTTAAGATTCGAGAAACTGTCGTGTGATTAAATACCGTGGCTCTTCTGAATACACCCAGTTCTCACTATGGTTCATTTCCGAAGGTTCTGAGCATCTCCATTCAAGACTTTCCTTTAAGACTACTGGATGTTCTAAGATAAGCCAAGTTCTCCAACAGCTTTTGAATATCGCTTCATTTTGTTGACTTTGGAAATATATCTTCATCGTTAGGGAATCTATGAATGTTTTGTCCTGCACGAATAATCCTATAAACTATTGCTTCATCAATGATTTACTTTAAGCGTAAAAATTCATTGTTCTAGAAATTCATTTTTTTTTTCTTAGCTTTTGTTTATTCTCTTTTCTCTATTTTCTTACTGATAATATTCAAATTTATTACTGTATTTTTTCCATGGTTTAACTCTGCAACCTCTCGGCACCTATTTTGTTATGCATAAATCATACCTTTGCCAAATTCTTTGGCAATTGAACTTATTTTGATCGTCGTGTCATATTTCGAAAACTCTTTTATGATTATAGTTGCATTCGTATTGTATTGGCAGCCCATATTAAAAAAATTCGAAAATTCTAGTAAGACAATTTATTTGAACTGCATTAAACTCTATTTTTAGTAATAACAATTTACGACATCCAATTAACAGTGCAACTTCTTAAGCAGTCCTCATGATATCCCATTCCTAAATGTCGCATTTCCACCTTCTTCTCTATTAAATTGCTGGATTCAAGATAGAATATTGGTACGATTCGATGTAAATATGCCACTGAGCTAAAATAAAAAAGCTCAATTCTGAACCAAATGCTTTAGTCTTTCTTTCGGTTACTAGGAATCTACTATATGTGCTTTTACATGTGAAATCTTATCTACAGTCTTCGGCAAACCAATGCCAAAAGAAGATTGAAGCTCAATCTTGAAATTTTGAAAATAATTTTAACGTTCGCTGTCATAACTATAAGGAACAATGACTAAACAAGCAAGCAATGTAGTCACTTTAGGATGTTTCCATATGTAGCTATACTTAGATAGAATCTCAACTAAAGAGAAAACTTGAAACTTCGTTCGCGTTTGTTGCTTCTCATTGCACAAAGCATATACAACTTTTTACTGGCATGCACTTGGGAAACGGGCTCTTTTAAGCCACGGATTTAAAGGGTTGGGTTGCTTGTGTAGAGTAGCTTTGTATGGACTCAAGACTGTCTCCTAGATAGGTCTAAATCCTTCTGAATCTTTCCTTTTCTGTTTAATTAAGGCTTACTAACAATAATAAACTTTCTTTTTAGGCTTTTTAACAACAAGAGAATTTCTTTAGGCCATCGAAATACTTAGAACATGTATAAAATTTAAAATTCTATTTATAACATATTGTCCAATGATTGAAATTTATAATTGGCCCAACTCGTCAGATAAGTCATTTTTTGGATTAATTATCTACTTAACTGGTTTTAATTTTTTCTATTAATAAAATTGCCGAATTTAGTTGGAAATTGTGCGATGATCTTAAAAAATGTTAACAAATTATTATATATATTTCCCACATTACATCTTAGATCAGAAAATTACTCAGAGCTTTCATTGGTCTTCGCTATGATGATATTTGTAATCTATCCAAGAAATAAAGAAAATAAACTGCTTCTATTAACATACTTTGAAAAAAATGTCCACTTTTTTTTAAAATCAAACTTGCTTCTTCGTATGCATTGGCGCTTGGAGACCTGAGAAATAAATAAATATCAATTCTAATCAAAATTAAGAAACTAATCTCCCCTTAAGACCTATTTCGATGGACCAATTAAATCAATTCAATTACATAACACATCAAAAAATTTGCTTAAAACTTCAGAAATAAATTAATGTAGGAATTTGATTGTCATAGTAAATTTTTCCTAATAAACTGCGAAAACTTATTTACGCAGTGAAAATTGTTGCTTTAATATAATAAAGTTCAAAATGAAAGTTAGGCCTATTTTACAAAGATACAAATTGAACTATGAAGAATGCCTTCATATAAACTGAAATCAGTTTTCAACTCAATAATTAGTAATTCATTACAGATATAGGTTCTTTTGTCGTAGGATTGAAGTAGAATTAATGGGAAATTTTGACTTCGTTGGGCAAAAATTTCTAAAATACTTCGAATTGTAGATCCTGAATTTTTTTTTTCAGTTAGATTAAAGGGAAAAAAAAGATCAGTTTGAATTCATTTCAATCTTTTAGGCTTCAACTTTAATTGCTAAAATATCTTTCTTTTCCGAGACAATTAAGGAATTACAAAACAAAGTCACTTTTGTCTTTGTATAAAATTGAGGCTATAGGTTTTATTTTTTTCAAAAAACATTATTTTATAAAAAATCATTGAGATGCTGAATTTCAAAAGACCCTTGAGTTAATAGTTTTTTTATAGAATATTCCTACAACAATTGTTCATTCTTATAGGCCTTTGAAAGGGAGGAAAAACAATAATTTTAGCTTTAAATCTTATGGAGATAAATTGACATTCAAAGTAATTTTGCAAACGTGTGACGTCATTATTTATTTTCTTTCATTACGAATCGATGGTGCAAGATTTACACGACATGTATATCAGGAATATGTTATATGTGTTTTAGTCATATTTCTTAAAAACATAAAAATGTGAATGTAAGTACGAGAGAAAAAAAAAAAAACACTATAGTGAATACACATTTTTACATAATCTTAATCCTTGGACAAAAAGAAAATACTATTATTTTTAGGGAAGAAATGATAAAGGATTTGTAAAGCTTTTTTTTTTTTTACTTTTTGATTTAATTGTTTTTTTTATTTGATCTGAAATATTAATGGCAGATACTTCACTATTTCTATCAACGCCTTAGTAATCATGGAAAGCTTCTTCTTTTTCTTCTTCCTATCTTTTATTAGGCCGAGTGTCTTCTACGGTCTCTTCCAAACATTTAGGAGTTTGTCCAGGGAGTCTTTTTACCTCTTGTATGATAATAAAGAATTTGTTGAGGATTTTTAAAACTTCCAGTAACTTGATTTTGTGAATCATATCAAAAGCTTTATAGAAATCTATAAATGCTAAATGAATTCTCTATTTTTTTATTAATAATTTAGTTGAGAAATAATCTTTCCTAAATTCTTTTTGTTCGACAACAAATAGATTATTATAAAACGTATACAACTTTTGATGTAAAAAAAAATATTGTAAATCTTAAAACCTGAAGTTAAATGACTAATTCCTTTGTAATTTTTGACATTCCTACAAACAGGAATGCAAGAACCTTATTCCAACTATTTGGAGGATTTCCTCCATTAAATATACCACTGTTAACTGAAAGTAATCGCATTTTAAATTCCATACTTTTTGCATATATGACTGATCAAATCTTCCACTGTGATTTATTTCATTAGTATGAATTGAAACATAAAATTTTCTTTCCCTATTTCCTCTTCTTCATTATTGCTGATCTTCGTCAGGCAAAACATCATCGTCAAATTCAAAAACCTTATTCATCCGCGTCCAACCTTGATCCCTTTTTTTCCCAAACAAAGGCCTCTGAAAATGAATTCTTATTGTTATTGTTATTGACAGTCTTCGGAGATAATTCTTGTCAAATCTTCGGGTGAGAATCACTTGCCTTTGGTGTTTAAGTGGCAGCTTTAATGTCCGCTTTAACACATCATCAGGATTCCCATTTGGGAAAAGGACTCTTCACCACTTCTTTCTTTCGACAAATGAAATAAGATACGTTCAGCTTCACCTGACTTATTTGTGCTCAAGAGCAATTCTGTAATTCTGTACTTTAAGGTATTGAAAGCTTTTGAATTGCACGATTTAACCACTACTTGTCAGTATTATTAGCCATAATGCAATTGCACGTGCGTACACGTTAACTAGTACAGTCAACTCTAAATGGTTCTTTGCACGAGGTCCAACTATTGTTTAGAACGTTCCTGTTAACAATACCAACGCCATTTCACAGGAAGGTTAGTCACACCTGGTTAACATAACTCGATTCTGGTTTTCCGCCTTGTAGATTATGTGTAGTCTTTGTGAGATTAGGCCAATAGTAGAGAATGTTCGTGCTTATTCACAGCTTCCCTAGTAGGTTGCTACGAAATATCTACAACTTTTGCCATAATATAGAGTTTACTAAACTATATAAATCTAGAATAGAAAACTTGTGTATATTGTTTGAACTTGGCTTCGGTTCGTATACTGTACTTATTTTCTTCATTTTACGTAAGAGTGATCTTTGATTATTTTGTCTTGCCCTGTTATTTGTAGCAGTAGATTCGTATTAACTGAATCAGACAAAAGCATACGATAATATTAAAAAAAAAGGTGTATTTAATAAATTCAGTTGGAAATTCGTTACCATCCAAATGAGGACTGTATTGTAAATTATTCAGGAAAGTAATTTATTCAATATTACTAACGTGATAAAGAATTATGAATTAAAAGTTACAGGCATTGAAAATTCTTATTGCTAAGCAGTAAGGTTTTAAACAGCACCGCTAGATGTCAATTTACGACGAATCAAAATTTATTAGCGTGTTATGAATCAAAATTTATTAACGTGTTATGAATCAAAATTTATTAACGTGTTATGAATCAAAATTTATTAACGTGTTATGAATCAAAATTTATTAGCGTGTTTCTTTTGTTTATGAAGTGTTGACAGTTCTTATTCAATCAAAACAGTAAAACTTTCATTAACCTCAATTGCTTTCTTAATATCATGTAATTAAAGTTGAAATAAAAGGTTTTCATATAGATTTCGTTTTAATAGAGAAACAACGTGAGGTTAATCACTAACTAATACTAGGTAATTAAATGTATCAAGAAACAAAATGCGATTGAAATGATCCTCAAATTTTTTTACAAATTCTTATTAAATTTACAGAGACGGGAAAACTGCTTTGTATAAATATAAATAGTAACTTTGTAAAAATAGGAACTGAGAAACTGCGTCATTTCAGTGTGAAAGAAGTTTATTTCATGCGTTTTATATTTCGATTTTAATCATGTTTCGTGAGAGATTGTTCGCAGTACATAGATGGAATATCTTTGTATTTCACTTAAAGCTTTCAGTGTCGTCCCTTCCTTTACTAGTAGTTTACTTTTATTTAAGACATAATTATAATCAAAGTATGATTTTAATTTCCTATTTTAAATTAAAAAAAAAAAAATAGTGATTTTTGTTATCCTGGCGTGCAAGTTTATAAAAAGAAAATAGCAAAGAAAATTGACAAAAATAAATAAATAAATAAATAAATAAATAAATAAATAAATAAATAAATAAAAGTCGCCCATCAATTAGAATCAATAAAATACGAAGGTAAATTCGAAAAGCTTTTTAACTATTATTAAAGCTATTTATTCTAAACGTATTAGCTATTTTGTATATCTACTTATGCTGCTATTAGTCTTAGTTAAGTTTTCATTTCTGAATGTACCATATGTTAACTAACTTTATAAAATAATAAAGTTTATTTATTATTACTCTTTATTATTATTATTTTTGAGATATATTTACTTTTTTCCAAATAATTATTAAGTTTACTATAAACTACTTTTTCACAAGAGAGAACTAATCAAAATTGATATATATATTTATTATATATTTAAGAATATTAATCTGATAAATTTATTGCACAGCTTTTATGTTGTAGTAGAAACATAATGTTAATTGTGTGGATGGAAGCAAGGTTTTTCTTCCTTTCAGTTGTTTTTTGTTAAGAATTCAGGCTATATTTTGCACTTCTCAGGTTTTCATTTGCAACATAAAATTAATGATATTGAGTAAATGTCAGATAATAGTTAAGTATAAATTTTGTTTTTGTTTTTCCTTTTTTTAAATTATAAATTTCCTTTCATTGCACTTCAGTACAACCTCAGTCATTCGATTTTCCATTTAACTTGTCAAAAGTTTATAAAAAAAATTGGAATAACCGGTGAATCATAGCTAGAAATTTGGATGCATGTCACTGTATTGCCGATAGTCGCACGGAAACACGTGACGGAATTGGACATCCATCATTGGTCGAACGTTTCCGTGCTAATTGCTTAACGACCGCTACATGTGATTTTTATAAGTGCTTCAACATATCTTCCAATAAAAGTAAGATCCCCAGACACTTGCCAATGAATGAAGTTTCGCTGATTTCAATTAATGTGTTTATAAATTATTTTCTATTCTAAGTGATTTTTGTTTTCATAATTAATGTCATGATGTTCTCTTGAATAGTTTCTAGATAAGCGTTGATATCAAGCTCTCATTTTTCTTTTAAACTAAATGTTTAAATTGATTTAAAACAAACATTTAAAAAATACCTACTACAGTATTATTAATTGTTATCCGATATTAGATCTGATTTCTGCTAAATCAAGTAGTACTTAATTGTGATAGTATAAGTTTGTTGTTAGACCTTTATTATATAAAAAAATAAATCATTTTTAAGTTAAATAATATTATACCAAAAAGTTAAATCATTACTTGAATAAATTACGATAAAGGACGCTCTGCTATACTGGGACAGCTGTTTCGAGCTTATTAGGCTCTCTTCAGCAAGGACTACCCAGTGTTCAAAGATTCAATAGGCGTACGAGGACAAAAGGAATACAATCATAGAAAAGAAAGTGTTCCTTCAAAAATTATGATAAAGAAAACTAAATACAAGCTCAAACTGTGGAAATCAAATTTCTTTTTCTTAATTTTTGAAGGGTCACTTTGTTTTCCACGATTAAATAAGTTGTGGATCTTCTTCTTCCCTTTTGTCTAATAGTCTATCGCAATCAGAATTATTCTCATTTATTAAATGGTTATAAGACTTTTCTTATTTTATATTTTACTTATTTGATTGTAGTTAAAACCTTAGAGGTGTAATAGTTGATTTAATATTGTAATTGCTACAATTCTTATTATTTCACGTTGATTTTAACTTGACTTTCACATGTGAACTTTACTTGTTGATTAGTTTTTTTTTCTTAATGAGTTCTATCCAAGTTTCATCAAATAAATAACTATTTTGTTTATTTTTCTTTTTAATTAGCAATATTTTTTTTAAAGTATACTGAAAAAGGCTTCCAAGATCTTGATATGAAGGTAAAGATTCACTTAAGGAACTCCCACAAATCCCAAAGTGTCGAACAGAATTGATTAACTGAAGCCCTTAGCCAATAAAATATTTTTGTATTATTTCATCCTTATTTGTAAAAACCACAAAAAGTTATTCCAATTACTTGAATGATTAGAAGGCATCTCGTGCTGGTTAAACATTCACACTAGCAATTCACTTGGTTAGTCTATAAACTATCAATGCTTTACATGGTTTGTTATCTGTACTCCTAGATTAATAGTTAGTTTAATCATACGACTTACTTAAGTTACAGATTCAGTAAAGGAGACATTTTCAATCGAGATACTTTGGTGTTTTTTTCATCTATAATCAAAAATTCATTTAAGTTATTTTTAACAAGATTCTTTCGATACGTTCTTTCTTCGGCTTCACTTTTAAAAAGAAAAGAATTAAGAATTGTTTTTGATGAATTAAATAGTTTTTTTAAGGTTGCTGATGATTCAAGTGTTTGCTATTTTAAAATATTTAACTTTTTGAATTTTTATGATATTCATTTAATTTACACCCATTATTAAAATTCTTTGTTATTCATACGTTTCTAAACCTAAGATTGTGTGTCCTAATTAGTTTTAAAATACTTTTAGTGAGATTGTAATGAATGCTTAGTCGCTGCAATCGCACAAATACTAAATTTGTAAATATGTAAATGTACTTCGGGAATAAGAGAATAATTATTTTAGCGTAAATATATTGTATTGTGCTTAACACAATGTTGTTGCTTTCTTTGTTTTATTAATCACTGCTCGATCGCAAAAAGACAGGATTAAGCTTCTGGTGGAATAATCTCATCTTACAAATGATAGCTTTACAATATTTATTAGATTCAAATCAATGTCAGGAAAACTTAAAAACAAATACTGAATAAAATCTGGGCTATTCCATATTAATCTGACCGTAGATCCCATAATTCTGCTTTCCTGTAGACGCATTGTCATTGCTGTGTTTTCCATAGACTTTTCTGATGAATATAATTGGCTCCACTGCTTTTTCCTTTGGAGTACTTATTTACTGCAACTGGACGCTTAGGACTAAAAAAGCTTTCATTTTTTTGAAAATGCTGAGCGAAGTTGTAGCACAAGTAGGAAATTGATAACCGAGGAGAAGAGGAAGTCTACACCATTTATCCACTGAGTTATTCTCTTTCAGCTGAGTTCTGACGCTCTCATAGAGATGGAGGCAGATAGAAGGAACATTCCGTCTAACTGTAGACTGACAAGTGACAAAATCTAAAAACAGACTAAAACGAAAAACGAAGTTACTTTTTGGATCAGAACTAACCCTTTGAGTTTCTTTGGTTTTTCTTTTACAGTTAACACAGGAGAATTTGAACATGAAGAATTGATTGTTACAGTACAAACCAACAAATACAAATAAAGCCACCAAGAGAAGAGGAAACCACAGAGATATTGGATAAGCGATTGTTCATGCTAACATTCTGAGCAGAACAGCGTACTTTTTTTGTTGATATCATTTATGTAATTATTGCACATATATTCGCTTGTATTCAACCTTTTCCTTCCTAAATTTTAAATAGAAATCTACGATTGCAAATAGTAATGAAAAATATTTCAAAAATGTTTAGATTCTAATGTCACGTTGCAATCCAGGTCTAATTGATTGACCAGATCATGTCCTAAATAAGGTTCACCTTTATTAATAGAACAGCAGTAATTTTACAAGAAATATAGGCGTACAGTCATTATTTGGATATAAAAAAATTGATAAAATGAAAAGGACAGATTGACAAACTTAAAGAAAACAAAAATCCTTTAAAAAAAACTGACACTAATCAGATGCGAAAAAAAAAATAAAAAAAGCTGGTCTCGTAGAAAGTGTGATTGATACAGAATATTTGGAATTCTGACAATAATTAGTTTAATGGAGAAAATCGTTGAATCACTATTAATTAGACAGAGCAATCGATAAAATTGTGTAAATATAGAGTATTCCATTAAACCAACAGCATTAGGGAAATGAATTACAAAATGTCCTACAAAACAAATTAATTTCAGTTTGATTTAGAAACAGTGGTGCAATATTAACCCACCAGATACAAATATTTCAACATGATTTGAAAATAATTATGAGATTGCATTTAAAGTTTTCATGCATGTGACGTTGGTTTCCAGGTGAGGATTCGGCTTCAAAATAGGAAGACGGGATGTCATTGAGAAGAATGCGTTTTATTTTGACATTGATGCGATTATAAATAGTAATTTCTGTTTTTCATCTATACCAGTGATTCTTAGAATGGGATGCTCTTGAGGAGTATCTATCACTTACCCAAGATTTTTTTCTTTCTTTTTGTAAATGGCTGCCATCAAAAAGTAAAAATGAAATAAATAAATAAAAACTAAAGACTTACTTTTTTTTGGTGGGGTTAAGAAAACCTAAAATTCTTCATTGTCTGTAACTATTGAGGTGTAACTGAATCATTTCCAAATTTGAAAAATGATTTTTCTTTCCTATATCTTAATCCCATTTTATAGATCGTGAGCTGCAATGGTAAGGCTTTTCTCTAAACGATTATTTTCCTATTTTTATTTATTTCTCTTCCACACGGATCCTAGGGTTTACCAGACCCTCTAAGAGCTATTGTCTGTAAAAGAGATTTGTGTTCTCCTGGGATACGAAAAGGAAATAAAACCCATGGGACGAGAGTCTGACTGGCCTTTTGTCATTAACTTCGTTAGCTAGTGGTCTGAGAACCTCTATCTGACTAATGAGAATATATCATTGGTTTTCTTTTATAGTAAATATTCTGAAAACGAAAGGAATGTGGACAGCAGTAAAGAACCACTGATCTAATGAGTTTTGAAAAAGCGTTCTCAACTAATTACATTATTATTAACCAAGGATTTTAGTTTCTTCCCGAAAATGAACGAATTTTAAAATAACCTTGTAATTATCCTTTTTTTTAAAAAAAAAATATAAGTTGCTTTTTTCTCAAGTCTCGTATACCGATATTTATATCTTTAGATGTTTTTGGAAATTGTAGTTGATTTCATTCTATTCTTATTCGTTGTTCTTCTATTAAAAAAAAAAAGAAATCTGATGGTCCCATTCATTATCTTTCTTTTATTTGCGAATTACTTTGAATTTGATTATTTTTTTTCACATTTAGAAAATAATTAATTGGAGGATAATCCACAACTTTTCTTCTATTTTATATATTTTTAGATTATTAGATATTTCGATACACTTACATAAATTTATTAATAAAATGTTGTGTGCATCCATAATCAAAATTTAATAGAATAACTTTAAATCTTTGCTTTCTTTAATTTGAGTAATTCTGAAAAGTATAACATATTATCTCGTAGGTTAATATGGATATTTCAGTAATATTACTATTCTATAAACAAACACATGGCCATTCGTTCTCGCTTTTAACATCAAAAGTTATAATTATATGCAAATCAATGCGAATGTTATTTGTATTGGAAACTACGAAGCTAATTCAGAAATGAAGCATTTAGTATAAAGAGTTCATACAAATTATTTTATTTTAACTTATGAATACAACTTATAATAAATTTATAATGAATTTTTCAACTGACTATCAGATAATAACTGTAATCCACTTGAATTGTCTAGTTTACAAAAATGTCTTATATTCCAGAGTATAGAACAGTAATTTGTTAATTTTTTAATAAGGATTCATTTTAATCATCGTCCATTATAAATTTGCTAAAAGATATTGGTTGCAATCTAAAGTAAGGATCTGAAATAAATTAAAAACGAATATTTTTATGTAGATCATAAAAAGTTTTTGTTGTGAATAAGAATTGTAAAAAAATATATATATACTAAATTTCGAATTCAGAAATTTAATTTAACAATTTAAAATAATTAAAAAAAAAAGGTAGTAAACGGTATTTTTTAATTTTAACTATTTCAATTGTTTTGCTTTTTAACAATTTATGTATTTAACAAAACATAAAAATACTTTCTTTCTGAAAGTAAGGGTCTTTCCAAATAAACGACTATTAGTCCGTATTCGTGAATAAAAATACTCTCAGATATCGTGAAGAATTTAGACTGATTCCATTCCTTATTTAGTTTCGTATTTTTAGGTAGATTTTCGCTTTTAGACGCCTGCGCTGAACGTCTTCAAATTCTTTTGAAACGAGAGGATAAAAAAAAAAATGTTATTCCTTTTTCGGCTCCGAGGAAATGTTTATAAATTAAAACAACAGAAAATAAGAAATTAAGAAGAAGAAAACACATTTAAATTACTAGAGATAGTTTCTACAGTGATTTTCATAGAATATGAATTAATTTACTCCCTATTTTATAACATTTACATTTTATGTTTATTCTATTTTATCAACAGTATTTTCATTTAATATGAAGTACTTGCAAGCAAAAGAGGTTTCCTTAGAGGTTTTGCATCGAAAATGTAAATTAACTAACTCCAATATAGTGATTTCTGCTCACTTGCAAAAATATTAAAAAAGTAATTTTCTATATCTCTGGGTAATACTGTTTTGATTGTAAACTCTTCAAAGGTCTAATTAAGTTACAATATTTTTGATTAGTGTCTTCGTTAACTTGTAAGTTAACATTTTTCTTAAATCCTAACATATATTTATATGTTTGCTATTGGGTAGTTATTTGTTTTTTCATTAAAATTTACTTATTTGTTAAATTGTTCAATTGGTTTCTAAAGTCAATCTCATCTCTTGTAAAAGTCGAGACAAATTATCATAAAAAAGTAGTGAAATATGACTTGAAAATGTAATGAAATTAATTTTTAATGGTTTTTATTTTTTTTTATTAATTTTTTTAATAATTTTTTGAGAAACCGTTGTTTCGAAATGTCGCATTTGCATTAGTAATTTCAAAATTAATTTCAGAATGACAAAGTTTTCAATGTTTAAGAGAGACAAGTACTTTTTTTATCATGTTGGAATTAGTTTTGAAATAATTATAGCACGGCCATTTGCAGAGTGACCAACATTGAAATTGTGTTATGATATAAAAATACCAATTGTTAAAGAATATTGTTATGATTATTTAGGAATTGTACATACTGTGAGATATTTCAATTAATTGACATATCATTAAGATTTGTTGATGTTTGTTTCAGTCTTCGATGAACTGCCACTATTAATAAGTTAGGCTACTTGGTGAAAATTTCGTCCTTCTGCGGGTAAAATTTCCTTTGACTCTATAGAGATAGCAGTCATTCAGGCTACGTTGGTGCATTTGGTCGCTTTAACCCCCGAATCAAATAATTATTTTTTCTTATGAATTGTGCGTCATTTACGGCATCGGTCCCTAATATTCTTTTGCCTCCGAACCCTTCTATAATCATCCAAGCCTAAGAAAATACTACAGTTTATAATGTGCAACTTTCCCTTCGACGCTCTTAAATTCCCGTGTGGCCGTCCCCTAAGACCGAAGCGTCCTGTTGAAATAGTTCTTCTGCTAATAAATGTTGAACATCTATGACCAGCACGTTTTAGAGTTTCAGGGAGGTTTGGGCTACTTAAATTTTGAGGTCCCTATCACGGTTGTCTCATTATAGGTAACATTAACTGTAAAGCTCTTGCCATAAACCCCCAATCCCTTGAAAAATCCTCATCATCACTAAAGCAGCCTTGATTTAAAACAACCTCTGTTTTAAGCAAATGCATTATCTATATTCAAAAAAATGATTTTTAAGAGACTTATAGGAAATAATGGACTCCCTTTTTTAAACATTGATTATTATTATTATATTATTTTAGTATCTGCTTTTAGAAGAGGAGTGGACTTTTATGGATTTGTAATTTCAAAATAATATTTTAATTGCAGCCGTATTTAACATTCGAGATTATAATTCAGTCCTGGTATTTCACTGTTTTCTAACATTAAATAATGTGGTATTCAAATAAGTTTTGTAATATAGCTGATAATTTTTTGTTCAATGGAAGTATTGTTTATATAAATTAAAATTGTTATTTATATTAAATTAATTAATACAGTCTGTTCCTGATGTGAGGACTAAAAAGCCTGATATCATATATTAAGAATATTAAAAAAAAAAAGGTGAAAATGGAAAATGCTTCTATTAAGTACTGCATTATTTTTGTACGTTTTCCTTGTGTTTTCACTTAACATTGCTTAGAAAAAACATATGCTGGCAGAATGAAAGCCAAATGGCAAACTGGAAAGTACCTAACTTACAGTAATGGTGGTATATATTTGTTTTTCATCGTCGGCTTTCTTGTTTGGATATATCTTTATTTACAAGTGTTACTATTGTATGAAAGACACTTTGTTTTATCAATATATATTTTGTTGTATCACAATTACATTTTTTTTCTTCTTTGTACAAATAATTTTTACCAGCAAATATTAATAATATACTTGATAATTTACTGATTTCATAATTGTAATGTTGTAACATTTAACTATAAGATACATGTTCACTGTTGCATTAAAAATTTCAATACATATACTATTGATAGGTATCTACGCATGTTACAGGATGAATATATTTATTTTTTTATAGTTTGTAGAGGTGCATTGAAGTTCTAGTTATTTATGTAGATAACTTTATTGTTGATCATTGCTGGCTAAGTCAGTCTTCACTGATGTTAACCCTTTCGTTTTAAATACTCGCCTAATAACTTCATTTCAATAACCGAAATTGAATTTCTGATTTTTCAAGAACATCTTAAATTATCTCTGTAATTTAAATATATAATTTGTTCTTTGGAAATTGCTCCCTCAATTTCCTTATTATTTTTGAGATTACAATAGTAGAAATGAAAAAACAAACAAACAAACAGAATTCTGTCACACCTACATACCCTTGCCTAATTTACCTTATACTGACGACACACTGGAGATTAACTCGTTCCATAAAGTTGTTTCATTTTATGTCGTTTTTATCCGATCGAGTTTCTGCTGAGAAAATGTAAGAATCGAGATGGACGCACTTCATTATGAAAAAACAAAAATGGCTCCACCAGCAGAACATTCAAAGAATTAATATTATTTTCTAATGTGATAGTCACAGAGAAATAAATAAAATTGTATTTTTTTTCACAAAACTTGGATTAAATTCACAGTTAAACTATGCTTCCGCTGAACAAAGTCTGGACCCTGCTTTCCGACGAGATTAGCTAAAAACTTGAAACGAGATTAACAAATTCTCCGTTGTTCCATGTGTCTAAGGTATAATTCCGTATTACTTATTTAGATATGATGTGAATTGTATATGCGACGCGCGGACACTCTCTCCCAATGTGTAGATTGTCCTTATATTTATCTAGTAAGCAACTAATCACGAAATGTCACAACATAAGACTTCATAGTAGCCTAGCTCTAGTTCAATGTAACGTCGTTTCGAATATTGTTGTAGTGTTGCCGTCGTCAAAAACCGGTGTGACACGTGATTTATTGTTGTTCATAATTGATTTTTGTTTTACTGACGCCAAAGAACCTTGGCAGGGGAAGGATAAATACATTTTTACAGCTTTTTTTTCCTCCTATAATTTTACTTTTAAAAAATAAAATTTCATTTTGTACCGCAGATCAGAGATACTTGATACAAATATATTTGATCTCAGGATCATCGTTTATTAGATAAGTAAAACAAATATAGTTTTTAAAATTAAAAATATCCTAGCTCTACTGTTGCTAAAAATTCCGTGTGCTTTTTATACGTAGTAAGCAAATTCCTTTTTTATATGGTCAGAAGCCAATCAGTGTAAGTCATTTTGTTTTAAATTGAAATTTTTTCAGTAAGTCATACTGTAATGTTTATACTTTCGGTTGACAAAGTGCCCAAATCACTCCTCCAAGTTTATAGTTATGTTATCTTTCAATAAAAAATTCATTCTTCAAATTTACAAACTTTGTTACGTAATTTTAAAAAACCTATTTCATTTTTTTGGTTTATTGACTTACACTGATTGGCTTCTGAGCAGTCCATATATAACTTCTTAAAAAAAAAAAACATAAAAAACAAAAGAGAAGAAATAGCAATTTAATGATTTAATGATTAGACCAATACAATATAAGTTTTCAATTTTAGAATTTTAAAACTTCCATTGTTTAGAAAAACCTTCGTCATCGTCCATTGGATAAATATTCAATACAACAGACCAACTGATCTGTATTCAAGAAAAAGAGTAACAGTAGTTTTAAAAACGACAAATAACTCTTAAATATTAAACTTTTCCTTGAATAGAACAACTTTGATATATCTTCAATCCATTTCTTTTAATTAATAAATAGTAAAATACATCTTCAAATAAATCTTCTCATACAAAATACCACAATATTTCGCTCACTCATCGTGAAGCTTCATTAGGTTTTATTTATAAGGAAGAGAATTCCTCTCCTTCCTCAGAACTTAAAGAATTCATTAAAATTACATAAAAGTTACCATAACAATGAGTAGTTAAGTAACATAAATAATCGCTGTGAATAACTTAAATAAATGGTATCCTCTCCTTGCCATCATCTCCCTTTGTTCGATAATAATTAATAATATCAACTTCCTTTGTTATAAAATTAACTTTACTTAACTTTGTTCTTCACAGATTCTTTAAACCAATTTAACGCAAAATCACTAATTTTAAGGACTTTTTCTTTGTTCATACAAGGAAAGCTATTTCTTAGGTACGAATCTATCTTAAATCTATCTTTTTCCTCTTTTACACGTTATAATATAGTCACTATTGGATCCGGGTTATGTTTTAACTTTCTACAATGATCTGCCCATTCGGAAATATTGCTCTGGTCCTTTTTAAAAGCTCTTTTATGCTCCATTATTTATGTTACTTAACTATTCATTGTTATGATAACTTTTATGTAATTTTAACGAATTCTTTTAGTTTTGAATAAGAAGAGAAATTCTCTTCCTTCGATATAAAACCTGATGAAGCTCCACGGTGACTGGAACGAAATATTGTGATATATTTTCTTATTGCTATCTTAGAAAGGTAGATGAATATTTCGGTCGAACACGTAATTTTTAGTTTTCTAAGTATTTATATCTAAGAGATAAATTAAAAATTGATATAAATTCCATGCAATTCTAAGAGATATATAAACCAATAAATTAAAAATTGATATAAATTCCATGCAATTCTGTTGAAACCTCTGAAATTGGAAAGACGGGGTTGACGTTGAGGGCGAAGCAAAAGTACAAGTGAAGTTCAATATTTTAATATTTACTTGAAATACAATAACGTTAGAGAATTCTTTGCACCCTATCTAAACTATCATTATTTACAGAAACTTTTTTTCCTTAACAAAATTTTGAATTTAAATTGTAAATTTTGAGTATTAATATATAATAATAATTAATAATAGTAACGGCGTAAAAAGAACTTAGCCTTGTAAAATAAATTGCTTGGCTTTATGAAAATAATGAAAATTTTATATTTAAAAAACAATATTACAGTAAAGGACAGTTTTCACAACCTGAATATTCAGTAATCATTAACAAAAAATAGATAAATATTTGAGATTCGTAACGTTCTTATAAGTAACACAAGCAATTTATAAAACAAAACCAATAACAACAATAAAAATATGTCAACCGTTTCAGAGGAGAACGATGATACAGTTCTCATTCAGTTTTCAGATTCTTGTGCTCTTTAAAAGTTTTTGATTCATTTCCTACATGAAATCATTGGAATTTCTTATATAGACGACAGAAAATATTCAAAGATTGTTCTATCCAGTTTTTCTCCAGGAATATTTATTATTTAGAAGAATTTCGAACTTCGTTTAGTTATAATAACATTGCTAGGAAATTTGGTATTCAGTGCATTTTCTAATTTTCAAAGGTGGACTGAAGTAAAATTCACCAAAGGAAGTAAAAAAAATGATTGAAATAATGTTTAACATAATAATTAAAAAAATACGTTTATTTGATTGGAGAGCATCGGAATCTTACAGATAAAGGTGTCTACCTAAATTATCAATTATAAGTAATGGTTTCTCTGAAATTCAGGTCAAAGTATTTCTGATCTATGGTAAATAGTATAAATCTTAAAAGCAATGATTTTACATTAGGTTTGAAGTCAGAAAATTTTGGAAACATTTATAGACTCACACTTATTTGACAAAAGAAAATTTTATCTTGGCTGCTGCTAAAAAGAGTTTTTAAGTTCAAATGTTAGAGCAAAGTATTTTTGAATCTATAACATTTTTAAAGACAAAATGCTCAAAGGACAATCGAAGATTAGGAATTTAAATAGACAATTTAAAAAAGATTTATTCATAGAAATTCTAATAAAAAAAATTTCCGACGAAAATTTAATTCTTCCTTATACTTAATCATTTCGATATGTTTTTGAAAAAGAAAAATTAATACGGTGCTTTAATCATAGTTAATGTGTTTTACGTTTTTCGATACAATAAGTATTATAAGCTAAATTATATTAAAAATGAAATAATATTAGCTATAAAGAAATCCAGAAATTAATGAAGACTATTTTAGTAGGGAAAATATTTTGGAGCTAATTATAAAAATATATCATTTCCCCCCCCCCCCTAGCATTTTCCTCTATTTATTTTCTTTAATCAAAAAAAAAAAATAATAAAAATGCATTTTTTTATTAATATCAAATGTGTGCTCTTTATCTTACATGTTTTAAACTATTTTTTTTTTTTTTTAATTAAAATATGTTCTGATATTTAATCTCCAATTACTGAACATTATTATTTATCATTATTTCAGTTAAATTTATCGAGTAGGCCTAGTAAATAACTGGTTAGCATTTCTTCTATTTCCCAGTATTTACTTTTTTTTTTGTCTGGCTTAAGTTCCGTAGAAATGTGTGCAAGCGACAGCTGTAATGAGGGAGTCTGATTTTAATCAGTTTCTCAGGAGGTTCGACCCCAACATCCTCACTATCATAGAATGTGATTGGATAATAAATGAGTAAAATTAATGGGAAATGGAACTGGAGAATGTCGTTTCTAAATTACTATTTTCTCGGTAACTAGCCCTTAATTATAGTGCTATAAACATTTCATGTTTTCGTTGCTGTTTCTAAAGACAGTTACTTCCTTTTTAAGAAAAAAAATAATATTTTCTCATTATCAACTTAAGGATTATAATTTTTAGAAAATAATGCTTAAATTATTTTAAGAAATTGAAAAATATTCATTTTCTTTTTATTTGGATTTTACCATCAAATTATCATTAATGTTTTTTAATTGTATTTTGAATATCCATAATGAAATCTATCTTCAGATTATTCTGGAAAATTCATTATTTTTAATTATTAGAAATGAATCGTTGTTAACGACTGAATTTATTTCTAATGAAATTTGATTCTTCAATTCATTCATTTATATAAAATACGTGGGGATAATTTGCAGCCTATGGTTGTGAAAACAGAGACAAATTTTTTATAAATAAAAAGCACAGATAATTGTATTTTAATAAAAGAATTTAGAATAAAATTTAAGCAAAGCACCTTCAGTGCTTTTATGTATAATTTTATTATAAATCAGAACAATCAAAGTTTCTAGGATTTAAAAAAGAAATGTTTTAAAATGATATATAATAGTCACTACCTAATAAATAAATAAAACCATATTTTGCATTTTGCGGTAAAATGTTTCATGAAATTTTAAGAGAAAAGTTACCCCTTTTGATAAAAACCTTTTCATTCTATATTTTTAAAATATATTCTTTTAAATTTAATTTAAGAACTTACATCAATCCATGTTGGACCAATTTAAATAGGAAATTGAAGAAAAAGATAAAAATAATTACGGTACATAGTTTTTTTACAAAGGCTGAAGTAAATCTTTATATACTTAATTAGTTTATTAATAAACTGAAGAAATGGTTTATTTTGCTATCATGAAAAAAAATAAAGTTAATCAGAAATTCATAAAACAGTGGTCAGAGGAAATGCAATGTTATCAACTATTTACTAAAAAACAGTCATTTTATTAAAAACAAACTTGAAATGAAGGAATATGATCATTGTTTAATTTTGTATGTTTTATTAAGATATTCTATGTATACGAATCAGATTTTTTTTTTATTTAATTTTAATGTATCCTTTCTGTCATCTTCTTGATTTATTGTCAATTATTCCTTCCACTAGGGCAGACAATTTTATAAGATTGGTCATTCAAGATCTTCAAACTTGTCCTTGTATAACCAAGTGTGCTTCCGTGCATTCTTCATATACTACTTATAAAGTGAGTAAATAAATTGAAAATGTATTTTTTTTCTTTTGTTATTGAATTCTTGTGAATGAAGTGTATTGTACAGCGTTTTATAGGTGCTAGGTCTAACTTCATGTATTTGAAATGGCTTAAATTTGCAATATTAAAATAAAATGTGAATATTTTGAAATTTGTTGTTATTCCTTTATTAAATTTGTAGCAACATTTTATTGAAATGGTTGTTAGGATTTCTTTTATCTGCGATTAGTAGTCGATTAACATCAACGATTATTAAAAAAGTACAGTTTATATGTTTTGGAAAAAAAAAATTTGAATCTCTTCTACATTTATTGACAGCATTCATTTATCTTTATGTTTATTGTAATTTTTCGAAATATGACGAACGCGGTCTCTCCTGATTAAACTCATTGAAAATGTCAACTCATCTTTTCTGTTACCTCTTTCCACTTCATAAGAGCAAATATTGCATTTTAATTTTATTATGTTTTGACTATAATTTAAATGAATTTTTCACATAAAAAAAATTACAGCATGCACTGACTTAAAATTTTCATTTCCTCCAAGCTTCTTGAAAATTGAATTATTATTGCGAATCAAGTGGATTAACAGTTAAACCAATGTATGTGTATTATTTTTTCAGTGTATGTCCGAAAAAAGAGACAGGTCCCATTTCTTGGGGATCTTGTCTTTCAAAGGAGATAAAAAAAAAATTGCTCAGATAGACAACACCTGGCATCTTGTTTTCCACTGAGTCTTTGCCATTTCAATAATCCAAGTTTAAGTTCTGGAACAGCATCTAGTTCCTGAGCTTTTTTCACAGTTTAGCGAAGAATTCTGTGATGTGGGTAATTTTGTTTTGTCAATTGAATAAAATGCAGTTAAAAAATATTTTACTTGTTGGTACTACCATTGTACAATTAATAAACAATTATTGCAATAAGGGAATGTGGGGGTGGTTAATCATGAGCCTCAAAATGTATCGTATTAGGAGTAGTCTGAAATATCGGCTCCAACCAATACGATATATTCTTACGACATACATATAGTTACACATTGAGTAACTATTCGTGTCTTTACGAAATACCTGAGAGATCGAAAACAACGCCAGTTCTTGTTACTTTTTTATCCTCAAAAAATAAAACGAAAGCCCTTAAGACTTATTCGCTATTTTGAACAAAATCTGTTCTTCCGTTGTAGTATTTCAATTTTTTTTTTTCACTGCTTTTTTATTTCTTTTAATTCAGAAGAAGAATTTAGTTTAAAGCCAGAAAGAGGTAACGGTGCTTAGTTATGGAAATGAATGTTCATTAAATACGAAGAGGAACCCTTCCCTTTGTGTGTTTCAGAGTTTTGGAAACCAAAAACCTTCTAGAAAGCGCTAAAAACAATCAGAAAAAAAGGAATTAAAATAACAGAAATAGAAAACTTTTTAACACTTCTGAGTTAAAAGTAAAAAAAAAATAACATAAAACAAAATTACTTTATGCTTTCAATCGACATTTGCAAATGAATTGAAGACAGAGTTAAGGTAAACGTTCTGATATTCACGAAATTACTCTAGGACTTAACAACCCTAATAAGAAAGAACAGAGAATTGGAAAAGATATTTGAAGAAACATAAATATCAAAAAACAAAGGTAAGTAGAAAATAAGACTCATCCAACAGCTGTCACGTGGATCGTTTGACATTTCCACCCTTTGCGATCGATGAAATACAACAATTGTGTAAGTATTGTAAATAAGAAGGAATTGTAATAGAAAGGTACTTTTTTATTATTTCCGGGGAATGCACTAGATTAAACATGCGATATTTAGTTGCCTGAAAAAAATGTGGATTGATTTTAAAGCAAAAAATTCAGATTTTTGTGATATTTTAATACGCTGTTCCAAAAAAAAAAAAAATGCCGCACCTCTAAAAAAAATATAAGGAGAGCCTTGAAATTCGGTATAAGTATGATTAAAATTTCACCGCCAGTGAACGCGTTTCCGGGCATTTCCAGAAGGCATGAGAAAGGAGGCAATATAAGGGCTCAATATAAGGGCGACGTT
>JAFIDM010000003.1:66162257-66181017 GCA_023159025.1 Thereuonema tuberculata
TGGGAACTCATATATTTTCCGATCTCGATATTAATTTGCTAAATAAATAAAGTTTTTTTTTTTTTTTATGCTATGTATGCAAGGGTTCCGGCGGGATTGGGCTGATGAGTCCATAGAAGGGCGAAACGGCCGTTCCCAATTCCTTCCCAGTAATCGAACCAGAGAGGTAATTTTAATTTATTCAGGTGCTGTTTTTGTTCTCATTTTCGTTTATTAAATATACTGCCAGTAAATCATGTATACGATGAACTTCTTTACTGTATCTATATTTTATAATTGGTACCAAACTTCTGAATCTTTGCGAGTGCTCTTAAATGTCTTAGTTTGTCCGATCATTCCTCAGAGCGTACATCTCTTCTTGCAAAACTACGAAATCCCTTTAAGTATTGGTGAAATCTGAAGGAATTAATACTAAATGCACTGCACGTGTCACATCAGATTATTAGTAGCACATAGGTTATCCTAATACTCCGTATGACATATACAGTGGAATAACGAATTTTTAAATGCCTCTAATTTTGAATGGCTGTGTACTTTCCTTCCTTTTTCCTCGCAGTTGCCTTCAATCGGATTTTCGTGGAACGTGAGTATGCAAACATTTTAAACTTGATTTCTTTCGTTAATTAGCAAACTATCGTTCTCTTAGTCAATTTATTCGTCGTAGCACCATACTGCAATCTTCTATGAGAAGTTTAAAAAAGCTATCTATGTCTGCTTGATTTTGATCTAAAAGAGATTGTGAAACTGTGATGAGAAATGTCAATATGAGGAGTTAATTCATTATGAATCTCTGGTACAATCATTGCCAAAACAATTAGAACAGCCAGAATGAATGATCCGGGAAAGACGAAACTCTGCACGACATCGTCACAACAGTTGTGCGATTGCTCGCTAAGAACTGCCACCATGAGCGTTAGTATCGCTACGGCCGTGGTCATGTGAACCGCTGTGTGCTTTATAATCAGTGTGGATGTGGGATGCAGATCTTTGAGTCTGTAGCATGCTTCAACGACGCAGTTTTGAACAACTTATAGAGTTTGAGAGAGGTCGTACAGTTGGACTGCGGAGACAGGCTGGACCGTTACTGTACTGTACGGCGGTGTCGGGGCTTTGGAGATGCGAGGGAACACACACGCGCCGAGAAAGCACTGAGAGACCTAGATAGACTATCAGAAGAGAGGATCGTGTCATCGTCCGACAGTTGCAAACTGATCCCTGTCCACCATCGAGAGACATGCAGCGGCATCACTGAAACCCCTGTGTCTATCCGCATGATAGTGAGGCGACTTCCAGAAAGAGACTTGCATTCTCTGCACCCCTTCTCCACTAACACTCCACCATCGGCGGCTTCGTTTGAACTTTGAAGAGGGGTAGTGAGCTGGTGTAGTTGCTAGACTGCTGTGGACTAGCAACATTCGTGTTTAGTGATGAATTCAGGTTTTGTGGACAATGATAACCAACATACTCGAATATGGAGAAACACTAGACAGCGCAGAAATCCAACTTCATTGTTGAGCGACACAGGACTGGTGGCGTCATGATATCAGGAGACATCTCCTACGATTCTCCGCTGGTAGGATCAGGAAACATTGACGGCGTAGCAGTACCTTCTTCTGCCTCCTGTGCTTCCCTTCATGAAACCGGTAGAGCAGTCCATTTTCCAACAGGATAATGAACACCTATATCCAGCACGGCTTCTCTGTCTTTCGACACCATTCTTTGATCCGTTAGGTCTCCAGACTAGTGGCGCATTGAGACCAGCTGGGAGAACAATTGTCCATCGACATGTATGAGGGAACTGCAGTTGCAACAGCTATGGGAGGATCTTCCGCAGGATAGCATTAGACATCTCTCTGACTTCATACCAAGCCGTATCGCCGCTAGGTGTAATATGACGTATTACTAAAGGGACTATTGATCTATAGTGTTTTGTCCAATAAAACGGCCCATTTCCTCTGATATTGTAGTCAGTTATATAGATCATCATTCTCATTTCCTAAGCCAAGTGTCATTCCATTTCGACTGCTGCTTCTGTGAGCGGTAATTTTTTGAAACTGAGTGTATTTTTTTAAATAATTATAACATTGTAATGTGGTACATCTACGGATGTTGTTGGAGTTGATCTGTTTTTTAGCTGTTCGCCACAAAGATTGACTGAAAATAAAATAGTTTGCTTGGCAGATTTCGAATAATTGTATTGATGGGTCAGGAACATTGTTCAGTTAAACTTATTTGTAAACTTTTCGTTTCATAAAAAAAGGGTTTTCATTATCACAATTGGTCATACATGAGTCTTTGGACTTAATATTGCCTTCTTAATTTTCTTCTAAAGCCGATAGCGCACAGATCCATTTTGATACCGTAACGTAGAAGTTTGATGTCATCCTGAGTAGATACGTCATCAAACATTGGGTAGA
Organism: Thereuonema tuberculata; assembly: GCA_023159025.1. NCBI lineage: Eukaryota > Metazoa > Arthropoda > Chilopoda > Scutigeromorpha > Scutigeridae > Thereuonema > Thereuonema tuberculata. The sequence goes on from JAFIDM010000003.1 coordinate 66,164,675, forward strand.
TTTTCCCAGACGTCGAAGTCGAACTCTAACAAAGTCTCCGTTCCGTCCAACCAATCACATTGCAGCAGTCTACGTGCAGCCAATCAGTAGAAACATGACCCTCTGTATATCAGATACAGAGGGTCATGGTAGAAACCACCTTCTCGCCAGCGAAAATCAAATCGAAGAGTCACCATTTTTCTCGTTGTATCGGATTGTAAATGTAACAGAAACATATTCACTTACTTCCTAACTTCAAGAGACTTATTTCTATCCATTCAGTTCATGAATTTAAACAAATACAATCGAAGGAAAGTTGAAAAAATTCTTCATTATTTCTTTGAATAAAATGTTCAGCGCCAACGACGCTTCTTTTGTTGACATTGCCAGTAATTTTTGTCGAAAGTATCCGAGCATAATAATTTGAGCATAAATAACTGCTCAAAAGAAATAAATTCATAATTATAGAATGATTTCTAATCGGATCTTACATCCCTCCAAGTTTTAAATTTACCGCAGATTTAGGGTTCAGCCATATTTTCTCATTTTTCAAGAGAAGCGCCATATGAATAATAAAAAAAATTCTACACTTCTAACCATTTAAAATGGTAACTCGCACGTGTATTTAAATTATACATACTAAAATAAGGTTTGGTGTATTTTTTTTTCTTTATAATGTTAATAAGATTTCCAATCATATTTAATCTGAATAGTTAAATAAAATAAATAAATAAGATTTTCAGCTAAAAAATCAAAAAAACAAATCCTTAAGAAATCCTAAAACTTCACTGTAAATGCTATTAAAACATAAGCACTTCGTGTAATACTCTAAAAGTACATATTATGTACATAAACAGTTTATGTACATATTGTTAAAAAATATACAACAGCTTTTAATTTGTTCATTAAAAACAAAAACAAAACTCGCTAAAAGTTATGAATATTAACAAAATTAACCTCTTACTGAATCAGTTTTCATTTTTAAAGAACATAATATGGTTTTATATATGTAATAAAGGAAAAGAATATTTTTTTATTAACTTATTATAAAAATATCTTTTTCTAATTTATAAAACTTAAAGAAAAGTAAATAGGTGAAATTTCTTATTAACTCTCCTTTTTTTTATATTCGAAATCCCTTCCACCTTGTCCTGTGGAATGTTTCTTTAAATATAGAAAAACCAATGATGAAAAGAAAATACTGAAATCATTTACATCAGATGTGAAGTTGGCGCTATATTTTTTTAGGGAAGCGCGATAATACTGTCCGGTAAACGTATCGGAGAAACGGATTGTCAGACGGAACAGTGCGCTTTGTTTTGACGTCATCGTGGTCGGGTCGGAACGTAGTCGTGACGGAAAGTGTCAGACGTTTGTATGGGCTCAGGCCATAAACCTTTTGTGTTGTCTCTGATGAATTTTATGAAGTTTTCCAATAAAACTCTAATCCGATAATACTAGAGCTATCTTTGGACAATAGGTATATTATTAAAAAAGTGGGGTTTTTTTCAAAAAAAAAGTAAATAAAAGTAGTTAAAAACAACATTAACAATTACTAAACATCAATATACATATTAAAAAGCGTTTATTTCTTCATTCCAAATGCATGGTGTAATGATTAGTTTGTCACAGTTTAATTGTAAAGATAAGTTTATAACAATATGATTATGGATTTATTGTTGTTATAACCGTTTGGAGACGGTTTTTCAAAACGTAAAACAGGCCTGAAGAAACAGAGTAATCCACACTACGAAATATTTATAATGAAGATGGAAGCAAAAAAACACAACAACATTTGCTTTATTTTCAGTTTCAATAAATCTTCTTCTTCTGAATAACTGCTCCGAATCCTTGTAACTCTTTACATTTGAATATCACTCATTAGCTTTTGATCTGTCTCACCTATTAACAGTAAACGAAAGAAGAGTTTAAACTGTTTGCGGAAAAATTTCAAATGGTACTGATTTGAAAATTCAAATTGGTTGATGAATAATTAATTCTAGCTAAACTTACTGAATGAAGAGTCGTTAGGATACTTATACTTAATCACCTGCATCCTTAAAACCTGATATAGTATTTGATAGAAGTAACAGAGATGTTATGTTTGCTGATCTATACACAAAAATTTTATTAAAAACTAGAAAACTGATTTTGTTTTCCTTTTGTTAAAAGCTTGAAATGGATCTTCAATATTTTAAAGCACTTCGAAGTAGCAAGAAGAAGCCTGAGAAGGATATCTCATCGCTATCATATCTAATAGAATATTAAAACACTGAGAGAACACTTACTTATTTTTATCTTTATTTGAAGAATTTGATACACATATATGCATTTATTTCTACGTCTCAACTTGATACAAAATACTGGAATTACATTTGATTCAGAAAACAACGAATGCATTTTAAAACTGAGCTCTGAGGAACATGTTTTCTAAACCACTTATCTTTTAGTTAGGAATGGTTGATTACAAAATAGCCCTTTAAAAAATGATCAAGATCCATTTAGCAATTTTTTTTAATAATCAGCGGATGTATCCGTTATTCCTTCCTTGACTTAGCTTTATTGACAATTTACTCACAACAATAAATCTTGAGTGAATATAGATGAAGGTAATATATACTGTATATACAGATTAGAAATTTCCCACATTATCTATAAAGATTTCATCTGGTGAAGGCCGCCTTAGCTACGGGCCCTCTGTACTGGGCCCTCGCTTAACAAAGCATCAAGCTTTATAATCTATATTACTATATAAAATCTTTCTTTTCCGATTGTCCGGCGCAGTTCAACAATTGAAACAACATTGTTTCCATTGTCCGGCGCTGTGAAAACATGGCTACACTGAAACGCTCGCGACAGGAATCGAACCTGTAAGCATTTGAGCCGCAGTCAGACGTCTTATCCATTAGGCCACGGGACTACATTCAAATTAGTGGTTCGTATCACTCCCTTTGTGTGTGTGTGTGTGGCGCAATGAGAGAACAGCTAGAGAAAAAGAAAATAACCCATTAATTTTAACCTTAATAGCCGAATAATTTAAATGTGAATGTTTATTGTTTTACCTTCTCTCCGTCCGCAAAAAAGGAATAAAATGTCATTTTGTATCGTCATAAATTTTTGGAATCGATTCTTCTTGGAGTATCTCATACTTACCAGGGGAGACGGGGGGGCTAGTAATTGAAAAAAAAAATGCAAACAACAATGAAAGTAGAAAAATTGGGAGAAAAGTACGCAAATACTTTAGTATTCAGCCACAGGAATAATTAAAATGTAATTATCTGTTACAATAATAAATATAATTAAATAATCATGTTCTTCACTAAAACCTTTTACTCCATAATAACGACAATATTTCGAATAATCTATTCGATTATTCTTCTTAAGGTCGAAAAAGGAAGAAATAAAACTATTTCTTTCCTTAAATACAAAAAAAACACAAAGAATGAATATAGAAATTCCAAATTTCAATCGATAAAAGTTAAATTTGGTATATTACATCTTTACAATATACTTCAATTATTGAATATAATATAAACCAATTATTAAAATTCTTGTAATGACAAGATATAGTTATATTAATTTATAATAACAATAATAATTTTTCTTTTATCGACCTGAAGAAGAAGAATCGAATAGATTATTCGAAATATTGTCGTTATTATGGAGTAAAAGATTTTAATGAAGAACATGAATGTGGAATTACATTTATCACAGGAATAATAATTTAAAACTTAAACCAAAAATTCAGGATTTTACAGAATTAGGAATCATAACGTCCTCTTAGGTTTCTTTGTATAAAGATAACAAATTCTATTTGCAAGAGGCCTCACAAACATTAAAGGCAAGCCTATTCAAATATAGGAATAGTTCACAGTGTAAAACTTCCATCAGTAACTTTTTTTGTTTTGAAATCTTTCTGGACAATCAAATAAACAAATATCTTTCGAAATATTTATAATAACATTTCGAAAATAGATATGTTAAAATAGACTTTAATAATAAAAGTAAGAATGTTCAGAGGTTTTATTAAAGATACTTTACTTTTATTAAGATTCATAGAAACAATCTTTATTAACGTTATTGATTCTTTTATTAAAGAATTTAATATTAAATGATATCATTTCACAAGATATTTATAAATTTCTACATTCAATTTATATAGATAATTAAATTTTTTAAATTCAAAATGGCCTATATTGTGAAATTAAATTTAAAAAATATGACTTAGGTTTATCTGTAAAAACTATTTTTAAAATTGAAACCGAAGAAAATTCGAATAAAGCGCTAATTTTGAAAAGCTCTTTTCTTGAACAGGAAGTTTCTGACATCACCGGAAGTGACGTTATAATCCGATCCTCGTTTTGGTGAAGTGCAATGTTCTCGTCGGAGAATTTATTTGTAAAATGACACTATTGATAAATTTCCGAAATCATGAAATAATCCAGCTTCTATGGAGAGGTAAGTTAAATATGTCCTGTTGTTCCTTACAATATGGTAGCGTCCAAGTGATGGGGAAGAGACTGAGCGAAGCGAACCTTAATTCGTTGCTGCCAATGTGCGTCTTTTTGTTGTTTCCTGCACAACTGAAGATTCAATTGATTCCCTCCTTTCACTCAAAAGCAAATATTCCCTCTCGATTAAATCAGGCAACCCGATTCTCTCACGAGATCTAACACATGTACACAACCTGCAATGATTCCCTAATGAGGTTATTAATAAATAAAAATGGTCTCCAACCATCTGATGAAGGCAATTAAAGCACCTTTCCCTTCGTAAGAATTATTTTCTGATCACTCAAAATTATTTGTAATCAACATCTATTGTTGATATTAAAAGTTGTTAAATTGATCAGGTAAAGTCGTTATTACATAAAATTTAATCTGTACATTGTATTCAAAAGGTAATAGACATTTGTTGAAAAATTGATCCATTTTGTTGAGTTTTAAAATGTTATGGTGAGTAATAGTATTTTTCCAAATATAAATTGTGTGAAGTAGAAACATTTTTTGAATTCAAAATATTACCACAGAAAACTTAAGCAAATCGGTTATGCTTGTATCTCTGTATGTTTATTTAAATATATTTGTATTACTAAATAAATAGATCATTAACTGTGTAATTTAAAGGAATGAAATAAGATGACATTTCACTTCTTTAGCAGATGCTCTATCGAATCTTGTCATCTTCATACACTGCGCTTTTATTTAATAGGACTTATAAAACATTTAATCTCCTATAATGTATAATGAAATTTTACTATTGGTTTTAAGATGCTTTTTAATTAAAATGCGTTGCATCATTTAAAGGAAGTAAGAATAATATAAACAGCTTAGACGTGATTATGTCGAATCTTGTTTAAAAAAAAAACTTGTTCATATTATTATTAGCTTAAATTACTCAATTCAGAATTTTCCTACTTCCTAGGTTAATTGAATTTTTAAATAGGATTTTTTCAGGTTGAAAAAAGTCTTAATAGTTCAGGCGAGTAGGGAGTGTTCTAGCATACTGTTTGATTTGTATTTATAAAAAGAAGATATTAAAATAACTAGTAAGATAACTTTAACCTAACAAGCTTTTTCATATCGCTTAGCATTACTTAATCCAACAAAGTGAAATTATGAATTACTTATTTCCTTACAAGTAGCGCTGTGAAATAAAACTAAAATTAGGTTAAAATTTTTTGTCGTTAGCACATAGATTATAACTTGGTAAGCGTGCCAATTTTTTTTTTGTAAAATTGACATGAAAAAAAACCAACAACCTTTAGAAAATTTTTTTAGCAATGGAATGTTTCCTGGACTTTATTTGTGATTTATAAAAAGATAATAGATATCAACGATATAGATCATTGAAAATTAGTGAAAAACATTCACTAATTTCAGATGATCTGTTTCGCTATTTTATTAATTTTAATAAAATTAAAATTTTATTTTATTTTATTTCAAATAATGTCGTTATACTAATGTTATCAGCTTTTTTTAAAAAAATTCTTTCTTGGTCAGTCTGTCTACAGAATTGAAGATCCACTTAACTGAAATAGAGTGATAAAATTATTATTCTTTATAATTTACTAGCAGAAGGTTTTTGAGGAAAACATAACGTTTTAGGTTGGTGATTATTTCATTGGGAAATTATAGCAATTCGTAAATCTTAATGTTTTTTGTTAATTTAAATCATTTTTAATTTCTGTTATATAACAATATTTAGTTAAAATATTTTCATTGTTAGTTTGTTTTTAAATGGGCTTTTTAATACTTTAAACTACATTATTTTTTAAGCTTCCAATTGAAATTTTTTATTTATTAAAGGGAAAAGAAAAAAAAAAAAAATCGATGGAATGTTATAGACTACGAAGGGCCATCTTTTTGAGAATCATGTGTCATTGAAAATCTATTTCAATGGCCTAATTTTCTTACCCATTTATCACTGAACTTTCTCATATTATCTGATGGTTAAATTTTCAGGAGTCTCTCCTCTACCTAGTATCACAAACTATACTTGCTAACTGCTTCTGCAATAATTTTCTTCTCTTTTCCTCACAGTGTGGAATAATCATGATCTAGAGATTCAAATTACATTCACTAAAAACTAAGATTTGCATTTAAGCATTCCTTCATCAGCATCATAATGTGACATGTCATGCCGTCTCCATTCACGACTACCATATGGTTTTCACCAGGTTTAGTTTTGTGCTTCTCGTTATAAATCAGGAAGGTCCATTACCTTTTCCAGGTGATCCTCTGTCTTCTCACTCCTTCTAGTTGGAGTCTTCTGAAGACTGTCATGTCTTAGCAGCTAAAATTTGTACTACATGCACTTTAAAAAAAAAGGTAGCAATCATACAAATTCTATATACTGTTGAAGTAAACAATACAGTAGTTAGCAAGCAAAACACTAACAAGACCATTCTAGCTAGACAATAATTAAAAAAACTCACTGACATCCCAAGATCAGTTATATCAACTTCATTGAATGGATGTGGTCATCCAGCTCATTACCTTTATGAGAAACAATATAAGAAAGCTCATTAAGTAGTCATTTTTGTATGATCAGTTTATTTATGAAATTTTCCATAATCCTTCAAACAAACAGTTATAAATAAAAAGATCCAATTGAAGAAAATCATAAATACTAATAATTTTTTACAAAAAATACAAAATTCCTCTTATTAGTCATTTCTAATGCTACAGCTGGCCTCAGGCTTGTGTTAAAATTAAATTGCTCTGTTAGTGCTTCTTAAAATATATTCAGGAGTTATTCTTTGTTAAAACTAGTGAATATTAGGCAGCATGGTAATTTTATTTTTATCTCTTTGCATCACTCATTTCTAATAAATTGCTGCAAGTGACTGAATCTTCATTGAGAAATGCTCTAGTTAGACTTCGTAATTGTAGAATTGTCTCTGAAATTGCAGCAACCATTGGATACATCAGGTTAGAACTTTACCTTATGTTGGAACATACAGTGCCTTTCTGTGGATGTTCCTTTAATGGAGCTTGTTGATTTAAATATGTAGATATTAAAGTAAATGACTTCACATCATTCCAGTTACTTGACAAAATCAAATATAAAGAATTGCGGGATGGTTGAACATTCTATTTATTTTAACATTAGACATACTAAGAAGTAGAAATTTAGCAATAAAGAGGATGTTAATAAGAAAATTGCCTTTATGAATTTTACTGACTTCCTCAGTATTCATTCAGGAAATTATGAATCAAAATGAATAGTTTATTCTCTCCACTTCACAGACTGAAGTAGGTCTATGTATATGATCTTTATATGAAACAGTTGATATGCATCTTTATATGCATATAGATTTCCTTCAGATATTTCTTACACCATTAAAATAAATCTCTATCTTGTGTATCAAAATTCATCTTAGAAAGTACAATGTTTTGTAATTATTTTGGCTCTGAAATTTTCTAATCTAAGCATATTTTAGTATAGAAGGAGTACATTAATACTGAAGCTATGATTTGTTATTTTTATACAATATAATTCTTATTTAGTAAGTTGTGGTTGGAAGTGACGATGTTGAGTTAGATAATCTATAATTCAAGTGAAGACTATTTAAAACAATTAATATATATGACAAAGCATTATGATTTTCAGAATTTTAAACAGAAAATAATTATTCTTAGTCTATTTTAAGAAAGTGCTCCTTGTGTGTAGCCAGATCATTATGAAGTTTCCAGTGATTACAAAAATTAATTGACCATACTTACTGCCAAATTTTTTAATGAAGACATTATTTTTCCCCTCATTTAAAATGCTTAATTATATTTACTTATTTCATCTGTTATTCGTTCTTGAGTACATCTAACGGTTTACTTACATATGATAGATTCTAGCTTAAACTGTTTGAATTTTAGTACATTGTTAAAGAACCAAAATTAGAAGCTGTTGTATAAAGATGACACAAAATGATAGACTAACCGTTTACCAGGAATTATTAAAAAAAAAGAAATGTTGCTGAACAGTTCATAAGAAGAGGATTTCAGATGTGTCAAATAAACAAATTATATAGAGTTTTAATATAGAATATTTCAGATCCAGTATGTGTTGTTAGGCAGAACTGTTGAATAAATTTAGCTTTTCTGTGCTAAATCTCAGATCATTATTAATGATTACGTGTCACAGCTTTATAATGATTGAGATTCCTTGCAAATAACAAAGAGAAGGGATTCATCTTAAAATAAAATAAAATTTCATTATTTTTAAATAATCTGCTTTGATTTGATTAGCAAATTTGTAATTTAATTTCTTATCTTAATCATTCTAGCTTCAATTCTGGAAATTGCATAACAGCAACTAACAAGACTGCTATATTTTAACAAAATAAGAGAGTTAAAGACAGATCATTATTTTATTTTATTTTTTTAAATAATAGATATTTACTTTAAAAATTTCATAGTAATTATGTAAAAAGACAACTAACATATAAAATAAAATTGATTAATATGAGCTTAGAAAGTTAATTATTATACGTGATTAAATTAAAATCTACGGATATAAAAAATATTCATTAATGCAAATTTTGTTTCATTTAATCGAATCTTCTGTTATCAGTGAATGAAAAGTCTGATTGATTGTGAATGAGCTGCAGAGATTTAAATGGTAAGCTTTAAATTTGGATTTTATGGAACTGAAATACCAATAATAATGATTACTTTATTGGAAGTTATTGTGTTAGAAGATCTTGAGAATGGCCGGGATCTCCAGTTAATTGCTAGAATGAGTTTCTACATAGAAAATGAAATAGCAGTAAGCAAGCATTAGAGAATATCCATCAGCCATATCCTCTAATTAAGAGACAGTAATCGGAAGAAAAAAAAAACCAAAACGTGGAAATTGTTAAACATGCAGTTGAATAAAGAGAAACAATAGTATAGAGCTCAGAAGAATATTGAGCAAAGAAATAAGCCATAACTAAGAAAAAAGGAGTGTATCCTGAAACTTGTAAAAAGAAATGTAAATCACCATTTGGGAAGCTATAGAGATTTGTTAAGATGAAAGAGAATCCACAGAGATTCAAAAAGTTGGCACTACTTAATTTATTAAGAAGATAATTCATTCTTAATAATAAATATTACTTTTTAATATTTTTTAGAAACATAATGAGGCATATGTAGAAAAATTGCCTCTTCTGAAGAACAATGGAAATTAGTCATAGAAGTAAAAATGATTGAAAATTGTGTAAATTGTCAAAGATGATTGGTGAATTTCATTTTAAAAATGAATAAAATAAGTACAGATTCTGAATGGAAAAATAAAATATGAAACTAGATGAGCTGATTAATCAAATGACAATTTTTTGGATGACACCAAGATGGGTCTATAGAAATTGCTTAGTATAATTTTAGATTTGAATAGTCAAATAGCTGCCAAATTGCCCAAACAAGGTAAGGAAAATAGTTTTCACCAAAGTATTTCAAAAGCTAGGCATAACATGAGAAAATGAATGATATGAATTAAATCACACTTTAGTCAATAAGACAAAAATTCATTTGGACAAAGACTTGATCACTATGTTTAGCTACATTTGCAGCATTCAGGCTAAGGTAATTTTAATAGCATTTGAGAATCATTAAACGTTCTTTAACTTGCGGAGTGAACTAATCAAGAAACACAATGAACATGCACAAACTACGCAAAGGATTCGCACCCCTGAGCTGTCATCGTGAAGAGACTGGGACGGACCGTTTCGTCCTTATTAGGACTCATCAGCCAGCCAAACTCCACTGATAACAAGCTTCAAAGGTGCGAAAGGTTATCCATCCTGGCTCTTGCCGGTTAACCTTTCACACCATCTGAGCTTGTTATGGAGTTTGGCTGGCTGATGAGTCCTAATAAGGACGAAACTGTCTGATCCAGTCTCTTCACGATGACAGCTCGGGGGTGCGAATCCTCTGCCTAGTTTGTGCGTGTTAATTGTGTTTAATGATTCTTAGCATTTGAGAATCATCTATAAACAATTTACAAATAAAGCAGTTAGTGGTTATATCCAAATGTGACTGAAGATACGTTTTCAGAAAGTAGTGTGAAGAAGAAAGAAGTAAACATCCAAAGAAGGCCATTGAAACAGTTCTTTAAATTAACAGAAGAAAATTGTCTTAGAAGTTTTTTTTTTTTAACAGAGCGAAAATTGCATAAGTTCTTCTAATAGCAGATACGAAATTAAATTAGATGTACATCACTTAATGAATGTGTGGTTTAGGATTATATCGAAGACTTGTTGAGAACAGATCAAAGATATGTTAACTAACTTGAAATTAGAATGTTTGGATTCAAGCAAGAAAACACGTTAGATGAAATATTTGCAAAAAAATAATGCAGTAAACTTATATTTTTACTTCAAATTATTAATAGGAAAAGTGATTCAGAAGTAAAATCAAATATTGCAAAATAAAGAAATAAGGATTGGAATGTCCCAATTTGGAGCTACAGGGAAAAATCCACCATGGATGAGAAATGCTGGTATGTAATTGATCACTTTTTATTTTATTATTTGTAAATGGTTTTCTGAATTGGAACTCACCTTAAGTTAGCCAATTGTGTTAATTCTAGTGTCTTAATATTTCTGATTTGCTGAAACAATGTATGCTACTGCTAAAATTATATAATTTAATATAATCATTGCTAACAATATAAGTTTAAGGCCATTACTCAGTTACCTGTAAGGTATAATTTGTTACATGCTAACTTAAACTGTTATTTTGTTAATTTTTTGAAAGTAAGTAAAGCTTTTTTCGTAATGGATTAGTTTTGTTTTTTTCTTTCTGTTTTTGCTAAAATTTTTCATCTTATACAAATTTCCATTAAGCATTCTGTTACTGTTTTTAAACTTTGATATGAATTTACGCTTCTTGTATTTTAAATTTTGTTTTGATAATGAAGATTTTTTTCCTTTTCTTTTGATTCTCCATTATTGGCTAAGTATTTACATATATATTTTTTTTCCCTAATTAAAAAAAAAAAAATTACAGCTTCTGGTTTGGGTCAGCCGACGCAGCTTGGAAGTCCCCTTTTAGGACAAGCAACTGCTGCAGGAACAATAGGTGGACCAGGTGTGGCAACAGCCTCCACCTTAAGTCAGGCAGCAGTGTTGCAGCAACAGCAACAGGCTGCAGCTGTAGCAAATCCAGCATCTGCTTATAATGCTGCTGCAGCAGGTAATTAAATCAGTAATATTTTAAGTTTTAGTACTTACAAATATCAAACTTACAAATTAATTATATCTGCTTTAAGGAAGATTAAATGGTGGATTTGCTCATAATTCGGAAACCAAGGATAAATTTCTGATTGGTTAATATTTTTAGCTGAATTCTATTAAATTATTTTAATCATAATAAGAAAATATCAGGATAGCATGGTGTTTCTAATAAAAAAATAATAATATTAAAAACTGTATACCAAAGCGTAGCCATCTCTTGCTTATCAAAGGAGTTCCGAAAGAGCTTTTGGTAAGTGAGACTATTTTAGCTACACTTTATATCGGTGATTCTCAACGGGGGCACTACTGCTTCCTGGGGGCGTTTGAAGCATTCAAAGGAACGTTAGGCGCCAAAAGAGAGACCGGAAGGGGGGGGGGGCTGCTTTAGATGTAATGGGACAGCAGAGCAGCGTTTTTAATATATGATATTAAAATTTTTATTATATGTTAAATATGGTATTGTTGTAAATGAATCACAATGAATTTTCGAACACAATCTGACAACTATTTAACAACTCAAATTCATTAGCTATCAAAGGGTAAGTGCTTGAAATGATTGTATGAATTTCTTAATACTGTTGTGGAGTTTTTTTTGAAAAAACGCAGGACAGCCTCAGTAATAACCTTCAAAAAATCAAAACTGATATTGCCTACCTATCAGATTGAAATTTACTAAATTGAATGAAATGATTTTACAATTACCAGGACAAAACATAACTTGTATCAAAGTGAAGTCTCAAATATTGACGTTTATGTCGAAATTAATATTTTTTAAATGCAACGTATAACGACGTGAATTAGTTTCTAAATTTGAAAATAGAAAACAAAGTGAAACAGCTGATGATACTTTACTGATTTTTGTGAATTATTTACAAAAACTGCCTGAAGATATGGTGGAAAGGTTTGAAGACCTTCTTAAATTGAATGTTTCAGATTGAATAATAAAGCCATATATAAATATTGAAATTATCAGTGAACGTTTTGTAGAGAAAGAACTTATTGAGCTACAAAATGATATTGAATTGAAGCCAACTTTTAATAATTCTTACCAAGAGTTTTGGTTGCAACTTTATCCTGCATTGTGGGCCATTTCTATCTTTTCAACATCACATTTAGTCGAACATGGTTTTAGTGGTGTATCACCAATTTTAACCGAATTGTACGCAAACTGTTGAATGTGGAGATTTATGACTTCAGCTTAGGGGAATTAAATATTATAAAATGGCAATAGAATATCGAGCAAAAATCATTATCACTGAACAAGATATTGTGTTCTCAAGTTGCGCTCAATATTCAACATTCTTTTAATTTTAATTTCTAATAATATTTAATTGTTTATATATTTACTACCATGATTTAAGTGTTATTTAGATACATTAGATTTGTATTCTTTTGTGTTTTGTTCATATTTCCATATAGTTTGTTAATATACTAATTCATAAAGTAATTTTTGTGTTCAAAATGTGAAAAATGCCAGCAAAGATGGATGTATAGTTTTTTCACATATTATGTTTTATTCTTTGTTTAAATTTCTTTTTTAAGTCTTATATTAAAATAAACTTTTGTTGTTGATTAAAAGCCCAATATTTTTTCTAAATTCAATTTTAAATATTTTTTTAATCTTCAAAAAAGTACTAACATCACACACAGGGACTATATACAAGGTGTTTTGGAAATTGTAGACAAAGCGAAGAGATACAGGTTCCAAAGGTCATTTTGAGCTATGGCAATTTGTTGTACGGGCCTTAGTTTTAGAATTAGGAAGTGAATGCTTTGGGAATGGTCCCTAATCAAGCTCAGTCATGACATTTGTTATCGGAAGTGCTTTTTGTAATAAACCTTTACTTTATTTACTTACACTTCCTAATATGAACTGAATTTTCTTTGATTAGGAACCATTCCCAAAGCATTCATTTCCTAACTCTTAAAACTATGGCCCATACAACAAAATATCATAGAACATTTTCGACTCAAGATGACCTTTGGAACCCGTATCTCTTTGTTTTGTCTACCATTTCCGAAACACCCTGTATGTGTATTCATATAATATTCATTATAATTGAAAATGTAATATTTTATAAAATTATTAGAAAATATAATTTATAATGTATTTTATAATATTTTATAAATAGTATAAAATAAAACCTTTGTTATAATGAAATGTTATTAAATGAATGTAAATTAAGCGAACAGTGGCTGTACTTATTCACACATTTTTTACATTATTATTTTAGAAGCTTTAGAATTAGAATTTAGAATTGCTTGCATTAGTTATTATCGCTACAAAACACAATTTTTCTGAACTTAAATTTATATTCAACATTTTATCACAATATATTGGAAAATACTTACATTGTCCACACTTTTTACTCATAAGTAACAAAGAAGAATGAAGTTTTTTAATAATATTCCTTGATAGTATTCTGGAATGCTATGGCATGTTGCCTACCATCCATTGTTTTTTAACAAGAATAGATTAGGTTTTTTTTTTCTTTTCTTTTTTGTGTGTCTGTAGACATCATTAATCTTTCATTGTACAGTTGTATCCACACCAGTTAGAGTTAGAAGTTGGCTACTTAGGAACTTGATCTTCATGCACAATAATAACTGCTTTATATAGATGTATTGTATATTTATTTATTTACTTGATTTAGGCTTAGATGAAACAAATAGGATTGTCATCCTGACGCTTTGATTTTGTAGGTTTCAGATCAGATACATTACTCATTTTATAGTTATGAAGGAAAATTAGTACCAGTCTAAAAACATTATGCTTGAAGAGTATCTAACTCCAAGATCTAAAACAACTTCAGAAGATTTATGCAGCAATTAATTAATAATAAATTTAGAATAATACTCGTATGACTGATCTATAACTTATTGATTATTGTTCATTTTGCAGTAATTGACATATGAAAGGAAAATATTTATGATGTGTAAGATGTTAGAAATGCCAGCGAATACATATCTTCTTTTTTCTTTAGGTCTTACTGCCTTAATGAATTCTGCAGGACTTACTCAAGTTGGCCTGGTTTTACAGCAGCAGCAACAAGCTGCTGCTCAAGCAGCATCACAAAATGCTGGTTTGGGTACACTTGGTATAACTCAAGTAAGTATAATTTTTAATGTGTTAAAAAAAGTTGCATAGTGTAAATATCAAGAGGCAGTTCTAAGATGTTGTTGGTGGATTATGCTAAAGAGTTTTAAAACTCATTTGATATTAACCTGTTCTAATCTAGTAACTTATCTCAAATATTATTGGGCATTGAGGAAATTAAATTTTTATTGAAAGAGTTAAGTGGTATGTATATGTTTTCATTTTTGTTTACTAGCAATTAGTATCAAAATGAAGTGAATAATTTTACCACTTTGTTATAGAATTTATAGCCTGATTAAAAAGAAAAATAAATTGAGAGCAGAAGTATATTACTGATGGATTCCACAATTCTTGTAAGAGACACCTCTTTTTAAAGAGATATCCAATTGTATGTGTGAAGGCCTTGAATCAAGGGGATACAATTTTATTAACCACTAGTAGATTCCAAATATGCTGGTATTGCCTTGCATGGAATTATTGTTAAATTATTTTTTTTATTATATTTACATCATAATGAATTACATCACTTTTCATTATTATGATAATTTAATAAAAGGAAAACAATTCGTTTGGATTGCCTGTCACCAAATAATGTAACAAAATCTTTTAAACTATTGTAATTATTAATTGATATTAGTAGCAGTGCTGTTATTCTAGCTTCTAATGACATTGTTGATATTAAGCAGATTTCATTTGATGACATTACCAACAAATCCTATTTGCAGCAAAAGAAAAAAAAGAAAGGCGTTTTGTTTATTATTCTAAAGTTGCAGAGTTTGGTTTCCTATCTTAACATGTTCAAAGTTTATAAATTACTTCAGTATATTTTTGAAAACATAAAAGACTTATTTTTAAGCTTAAATTTACAGATAAATGTTACTTTTGTTGCAAGTTTTAATTTTGGTCATTAAAACATGCAGCAAAAGTGTATCTGTATAATGTTTATCTGTATTATACAAATAAATTTTGACTAAAAGTTTTAGGACAGAACATTGATTATTAAATTTTGATTCCTTCACGTCAACACATTATCGTCTCTAAAAAACTTTAATATCTGTGATATTTCATACTCTTTAATCAAGAGCACGTCCTCAGATGGTTAGGATAAGCTTTATAAACCTATTCCCTAATACAGGGAATTCATTACAAATGAAAGAAT
This sequence comes from Thereuonema tuberculata, assembly GCA_023159025.1. NCBI lineage: Eukaryota > Metazoa > Arthropoda > Chilopoda > Scutigeromorpha > Scutigeridae > Thereuonema > Thereuonema tuberculata. The sequence goes on from JAFIDM010000003.1 coordinate 66,180,626, forward strand.
TTAATAAAGTTGATACATTATATTTTTTGTTAAAAAACAAAGGGAAGGTAATACATCATTAATACAATGGAGGTGATGTGTTAATACCACATTATTACTAAATTACAACTTCAATATAATGGATGGGAAAGAAGTTTTTAACAACAATAAGATTTTTTGACAATTGTTTTTAGGAATTTTTTAAAAACTTTTTATAATTTTATGCAAGTTTACAGGAATTTTTCAACATTTTTAATACTTTATTTGAATTTGTTCAAAGTGTAGTTACTAACCTTTAGAAATTTTTCTTTATTTATACACGGAAATGTATTGATAACACATGATTCAATCCTGAATTTATCTATTTTTTTCATCAATTTGGAATAAAATGTTAACCATGGGAAATTATTAAT
>JAFIDM010000003.1:66186017-66219088 GCA_023159025.1 Thereuonema tuberculata
GAGAAATTGAATAATAGAGATTAAAATACAGAAAACGGAATAACTAGAATACACAATGATAAAAACTATGATTCAAGTATATAAAAATCACTACAATATGAGTGCAATCGTTCGATAGTTTCCACAATCTGTATTATCTCCTTTCTTCAAGATGGGAATAAACACAGATCTCGTCCAATCTTTGGGCCATTTACACGTTTTCCAGATCTGTTGGCATAAATGTGTAATGATATCAATCGCTGCGTCAGATTGCCTTATCAAATCGATTGGGATATTGTCACATCCAGGAGCCTTATTGTTTGGCAGAAGATTTATTGCTGCGGCAACTTCATCTTTCAGAATATTCGGTTCCTTGTCGTAGTCAACATGTATTTTTCCCGACTCTGCATCGTCGTTCTTATAGAGCTGTTCTGTATATTCCTTCCATCTTTTTTTAATCACTTCTGGCTCAGTCAGCCTAATACCACTGGCATCTTTTAACATGCCCACCCTTGGTTGAAGTTTGTGACGAATCTCTTTGATCTTTAGGTATGCTTGACTAGTTTTACCATTCATATGTTGACCCTCGATATCTGTACAAATCTTCTGGTAATAAAGTTCCTTGTCGTTGCGCACAGATCTCTTTAGTCTCTTCGTGATGTCAAATACAGCTTGCTTATTGCCTTTGGCCTTCTCCATCCGCCTCTCCTCTATGATCTTCCAAGTTTCTCCAGTATTAAGTATTAACTTTTTATAGTATTAAAGAAACATGATTAAAACGATCTTGAAATGGGTGAATGTTGGCCTCCAAATACATATATTATTTAAAAGTATTTTATGTACTTTCAACTCACAGAAGGGTGATTCTGATATAGATTTCAGATTATGTCATCTCAGGGTTTGTAAGGAAGGTGATATTGTTTTATTTGTGACTAATTTTACTTTTTAAAATTGACAGATTTCTTTTTGTATACAAATTACAGCCTGGAGTAGCATTACCAACTTCTCTTGCTACAACCCAAGTTGGGACTGGAAGTGTTTTTAAAAACATAATAGTTAATCAAGTAAGGAAGGAAATTACTTATTTCTTTAATTATTCTTTGAATATTAGGTGATGGGATACATTTGGAAGATTCTAAATAATATTCTGGTTTATTTATATGTAGAATATCTGTCCTTCAGATTTGGGTGCTGCATTTTTTTGTTATTAGAATGGAACAATTTAAAATTGATAAATTAAAACTCTACAATAAAAATAAACATTAAAAGTTTAAAATAAAAGTAAAATAAGACCAACAGTTTTTACCAAGTCATCATTTTGAAGTTACACATGAACAAGGACAAAACATGTAGTGAAGTTTTTCATATTTAAATATTTCATTGCTTGCACGTTAAGTATGGAATAAAATTGTAAGGAATCAATTATAAGGAAAATTGATCATCTTGCTTGAAAATATAGCAGAAACATTTTTTTTTTTTTCATATAGATAATAATAAGTTACATGCAGACTCATGTGGACTGGTTTATTTACTTCTTGAAGAAGTGGATTCTGTTTTATTGAAAATGAATTCTCTCCCAATACTTTTTATTACTTTCACAATGAGAAAAATAAAAAATAAAGTGGGACTATTTTGTTCATACAGCGGTGAGATGAAATGTCTAAATTTAGGACTTTTGGAAGATTCAATGTTTTTAAATTCAAAATCCATATCTTAGTCTTTAGATTTAGTTCAGGATTCGGAGAATTTTTTTTTTCTTTCTTTAATAAAAATCTTGTTATTTTTTTTACTTATACAACAATTTTCTTTTTTATTCTTTTTAAGCCAAATTCACAGTGTTCTCTTTTAGATCACAAAATAAATATTTTTTTGCAAATGAAATATAATATATAATATTTAGTTGTCCTGAATTCTTAAATAGTAAGATTTTTTTTAAAAGTAAAAACAGTGCATTGAGGGACTTATCAGATTGGTAATGAAGTTTGATTTAGTTGTAAATTCATTATAAAGGCTTGTTCCACAACATGTAAAATGTAGTCTTTTTCAATAGTGACTATGGGATTAGTATCAAATTCCCACTTAAAACAACCTTTTCATCATTCTTCTGCTAAATACAATATTTATTTAAATGGGACATTTGTGTCTGAAATGAGACATTTCAAAAGATTTAATTAGATTAGGTTCTGATATTCTGGTTTTGTCCCTGAAGATGATGAATAATGAGTTAGAATTTTGCAGTACAAATCTGTCCTAAACTCCCAAAACAGTATTTTTGTTACCAGCAAAGTTAATCAGAAAAGCAACTTTTTAAAACTATTTTGTTACTTTAACAGCCTGGCATTGCATTGCCTACAACATTGGCAACAACACCAGTACAGACAGTGAGTTACCCAACACCTAGAGTTCTTCAGCAAGCACCACAATATCAACAACAGCAACAACAACAGCAGCAGCCACAGCAACAACAGCAGCAACAGGCAACACCAAAACAGAGAGTTTTCACCGGAAGTGTAACAAAATTGCATGAGAATTTTGGCTTTGTAGATGAAGATGTATTTTTCCAAACAAGGTAACATTTTTCATTCAGCCTTAGAAATGAAATTATAAATAATTGTTTTTTACTCTTAATAATTCTTTCTTTTTTTTTTTTTTTTTTTTTTTAAGAAAAAAAATTTAAGTTTATAAACACAGTTGTAGATCTTCTGGAGTAGACTACAGGAAAGCATATCTAATTTCAAATGGAAATAATATTTTTTTCCCCCCTACAGTCAGAAAGAAAGCAAAATTGTTTGTGTTCTATTTTTCTTGAATATTAGTATCATAAATGTAGTAGGCTTAACTTAAAACAAAAAATTTATAAACTGGCTGCCAAATACTATTAATAGGCTTTGGGGATGCAAGTGCTTCCCATGAGAAACATTTTATTAGTATAGGGTATTAGTTATCAGTGTGATATTGTTTCCTCAGCGCAGCAGGTTAAGTAAAAGTGCCAATTTTCAAAAATTATGCAAATGAGGAATTTTGTTTTAAAATTTGCAAAAACCTATGAATAATTATAAAAAAATAAAAAAAAAACTGAGGTGACAATTTTTGGTCATTTATAAATAACAAAGAAAGAAAAGAAGCTTATAAGATATCACGATGTAGAAATTGAAATTGGGTACTTATTGCACAAGAAATCTACAATGCTGATAAGTATTCCATGGATGCTGTTGGAACAGCATCATACAGATTACAAAAATATTTAAATTGATTAGATCTCTACAATAAAGGTTCATTATTTATAAAGGGAAAAAAAAAGGAGATATTACGATCAGCTATACTTTTGAGATGACTGTAATTGCAAAGTCAATTGCATACCTCATTGTCATGTTAAAAGAAAATAAAGTAGATTTGTTCTGGATCTTTAGTGAACCATGCAGTTTTCTGACTCCTGGCCGCAGGAGCAACTTAAATTTTTTCGTAATCACAATGCTATATGAGTAAGGGTAAGGTTAATGAAATATGAAATTAAATGAACATTTAAGGCACTATGAAATCTTAATGATGACTTTGGAAGTGCCATGACTTGTTCAGTCAATGGCAGTAATATGCTGATGAACTAGCTGATAAAAAAAAATCATTTTGTAATGATTGATTACAAAAGTGTAAAGAAGAGAAAGTGAAAGTATATTTTAAAAATGAAGGAAGCCCTTTTGTATAGAGGTTTATTGCATCCATGAGCAATTAATAGCTGACCATGCTTAATTTGTTAAAATAAAATTCAATAACTTGGCAGAAAAACATAAAATACTGCCTTCATAATTTTAGGATCAGTGCTGATTACCATAAAATCCCCCATAAGTACTCCAACAAAATCTAAAATCTTAGGAATCCCAATAGATTTACAACACAATACAAGCAATATAATTCTTGGCACAGGCTATATTCTCAGAAAAGTTTTCAGGGAAGATTACAGATTTCATTCAGAAGTGTTCTTAGTTATCCTTCAGTGTGCTTGATGTCGTCATAATATTCACCAACCTTAACAACATCTTAGTTTACCGTAAAAATTTAACAATCATCAAAATATTTGAGATAACTAATCTTTAATCCTCCTTCCGGCGATATTTCGTTAAGATCCTATAATGGCTTGTCAAAGTCCTTTAAATAGGACGAAATATCGCCGGAAGGAGGATTAAAGATTAGTTATCTCAAATATTTTGATGATTGTTAAATTCACTAACCTTGTTTGAGCAATAAAAAAAATTAACAATTTCCAGTTTCAATGTTTTCTTTTGAAATTAATGCACAAATGAATGGTTACAATTTGTTTTTAATTATTTCTTTTCTTAATGGATTTAGCTTTGTTTAAACAGAATTGTGGAAGTACAGTATATGGTTAGCTAAGAAAAGTATAAATGATTTTGGATTAGTTTTGAATGAATGAATTCTTTTGCCATTTCCAGTATTAATTAAATGGTCTTACTTTACTTGCAAATAACTGGAATCTTTAATTGTACGCATTCTTTTGATTGCACTCATTCTTTTAATGGAGTTTTTGTTATTCAGTTAGGATCAATTCATCATTCATCTCCCACTCATCTAGTCTAAAGTTCAGAAGCTTTTGTGAAACATTTCAATCTCTAAACAGTTATGACAGAAATCATTAACAAAATTCAAAGTTGCATAACTAAGAAATCTGTATGAAGATGTTTTTTGTTACCATGATTTTCTAAGTGTGTTCAATGTATCCTCAATGATTGTACAGTAATTACTGTCATTAGATTTTACTATTCCTCAAGTTGATTTTGTTTTGGTAAAATTTAACTATTTTCTTGAATATCAACCAACATTCAACAAATACAGTGTTTATGTATTGATCTGAACTTTGTAATTCTTCATCTTGTTAAAGGTTGGTGGGCTTTTGAAATAGAAGACAATAAAAGGTGAAACAAGAGTTCATTGTTTAATGTCAATGAGAAAATCCATTTTCAATAGAAACCAAGAACACGTTATACGAGGGGTGAACAGAAACTAAGGTTACAAAGCCTGCAGTGAAATGTGTACACTTTATTTCATACAACCAATACAGCCGACTGATAGTATATACATTAGATTATTTTTCAAAATAGTCTCCATATCGGTTTATGCATTTGTCGCTTCAAGGGATGAGTTTGAATATTCCCTCCTTCGTTGTCGCGAAGTGTTTCACCTCCTCGTCTGAAGCAAATCGTCGGCCTCCGTTGAAAGTGCTTCTGTTTCGCTGGGACATCATCGACCTCCCTCCTTACAGCCCGGACCTCGCTCCAAGCAACTTTCACCTGTTTCCTCACTTGAAGGAGCACTTAGAAGGCTGACGATTGAGGAGGTGAAACTCTTTGCGACAACGTGCCTGAACATGCAAGAACAGGATTTTTACCAGGAGGGAATATTCACACTCATCCCACGAAGCGACAAGTGCCTAAACCAATATGGAGACTATATCGAAAAATAACCTAATGTACTGTATATGCTCCAATAGAGGCCCCCGGCGTTTATTTGAAAAACTAGCCTCGACTCGCGGCACTTAATAGAGACTGGCTGCTATTAGAGGCCGGCCATTATTAACAAAAACCTTCAGAATGCAATATTTTTACACATAAATACTGGCTAATATTACAAACAGCTACTTTATTTGAATTTCACATGCTACATAAGACTGTTAAAGATAAATGGCAATGTCTTTCTGTACCTTTCGCTGCTAATCGTCGTCCAAATCTGCAATTTCTTTCACGTATTCCATCGCTCGAATCTTAAAGGCAATGTCAAATGATCGTTTCGGCGGCATTTTGTAAGGCAATGTACTGTAAGGTATTACACACGACTATAAAGATACGGTACACTAGTACCGGTAGGCAAATTTCAAAGACCCAGCTACTGTTAGAGACCGGCTACTATTTGGCCGTATCTCCTCTGCAGTCCGGCGCTTATTAGAGACCAGTGACAATAAGAGCTTCGGTGTTTATTGGAGCATATATGGTATGTAGTATCAGTTGGCTGTATTGATTGCATGAAATAAAATGTATATATTTCACTGCAGACTTTGTAACCTTAGTTTCTGATCACCCCTCGTATTTCAAAGAAACTTTAATTCCAGAAAAGAGTAGGTAGCTGTGATTACCAAGAATATCAAAGATAGTAGAAGGGTATTGAATCATGTTGTGATTAACAAAAACAAACACAAAATAACTCTATGAAGTTCTAAAAAGAACATTTCCATAAAAGGAGAAATGTTAAATAATTAATAACCTAATTTTAAATTATTTAAATGTTAAATAATTAATTCAAATTACGATGAAAGTATAAGCTACTATCATCCAATTTTTTTTTTAGATTGAGAAATTATCAGAAAAGAAATAAAGGCTATTGTGAATAATTTACAAATTAGACAACACTAATTTATATTCGGATATACTATATATAGGGAGCAACATTTGTGTTTCATCATTTCAAGTCATAAGAGATTCACTTTTATTGTAATAGAAGAAACTTAACATTATCTTTTTTCATATGTTTACTTTTGATGTTTTTGTAAATATTTTAGTTTGTTTGTGTCTGTCTTTTACTTTTAGCTGTGTAAAAGGAAGTATGCCGAAAGTAGGAGATCGTGTTTTAGTAGAAGCGACATATAATCCAAATATGCCATTTAAATGGAATGCTACTAGGATTCAGGTTTTACCTAATCAAGTAAGATATTTCTGATTTTTCATAGTTTAAAGTGAAATTACTATACATTATAATTTATGAACTAGAATTCTTTATTGTTAATCAGAGTTAATTTTTGATGAATCTTCATTTTGAGAGCTTTCAAATATCATAGAAAATTACAGTTGATTTAATAAAACTGGGTTTTATTACATTCTGAAATCTTTTTGATAAAATTTAAAGCACAATTATTAAGCTATTGAAAACTGTCCTTTTTTAAATGTCTTATCTGTGATGATAAAAGATTATAACTCAAACTTATTTAAAATCCTAACTTTGCATCTTATTGAAAATGTATTGGTATGTTTTTTTATTGTGAGAAATTACTTTAATGTTTTTGTTATCAAATATTTTATCTGGTGTCAAATGATTATTATTTATTTGGATTCACAATAGTATAATAACATTCATAATCCATTTTTTGAATGATTAATTGTATAATCATTCAAAGAATATAAGCAAAAACAAAAATAAAAGAATAAAAGCTTCAAAAAAAAAAAAAAAAAACTATAAAATTTGAAGCAGGTTTTGGTTTTGTAAATGATTTCCTATATTCTAAATTCATTGTTTTCATTGAAAATCTAAGAAGTCTTTAAGATTTGGCTTCTGTTTGATCATAATTTAGCTTTCGTAGGTATTAGATGAGGAATGTTTAGTAAATTGGTTGTTTATGGATTGATAGTAAGGAAGGAAATTAATGCATTTGAATAATCCAGATAAAGCACCTTGTTGTCTCAATATTTCAGCTTTAACTTGCATTTTTTTTTTATACAATTTGTTAGGTGATTTATTTTTGCCCAGCTCAGTTCTCAATAAATTATTATTAAACAAGGAGAAAAAGTGCTTCATAAATGTAAAAGAAACCTCATGTTTACTGTATGTTTACAGTATTTCGCTTATAAAACATGTCTGGATTGAAAATGAGCATTAATTGCAATAAAGGTCAACTGATTGCAAACACACATCTTGGCTGGAGATGGTCAGAATGGTGAGAGTTTCAATATTTTACTTTAATCACTCTGGCTTGAAATATATTTAGTTTGTATATTGGCAACTTGGACCCATTTTTTAGTCAAGTTTGCAGTATTCCTGTTTGATTAAACAGGGACATGCACAGTTTTGTTCCTTGCATCATTTGCGGTTCCGAATATGTATAGTTTGTGTAAAGGTTACTTCGACCCATTTTCGTCCACTTCTGAAACAGAAAATGACTGAAGACTGGAAGTGTATTTTCCCTCCTTGACAAGTCATAAGGGTTCCAAAAAGGATATTATTCATTTATGGAAATTAATACTAAATATTCATAAACAATAGTTGTTGTTAAAGATATATTCTGTCAATTCATTTGACACACAATCTTTGCATTTATATCGCAGTAGCGATAAGCTAATCATCAAGCTTTACATTGCTTGCATTAGTTTTTATGGTGTATTTCTAGATCTAGTGTCAATTGTCTGATGAATTTCCATTCTTCAGTATCAAATCAAGTAATTTTATTTATTTAACTTTAAATTTTAAATGTTTAAAATCATAAATATCAACAAATGAAATATATTTTTCACATTTTAAAATCTAAAAGAAAGACCCCTTTTCATATTCTAGAATCTTTAGAACTTTAAAATGTTGAAAATTGATTGCAAATAAAATGGAAGTAGGTAGTACTTAAAATAATAGTTTTTTTAGTTTTAAATAAATAAATCATTATCACTAACAGAACGAAAATAATGAGTATGTCATCATGTTGTTAAGCATTATATCCTTTATAAATTAAAAATGCCTGTAAGTAAGAGGGTAATTCAAAAAGTAAAGGTAATTTTAGCTTTACTCACCTAAAATACCAGTTTATGCAAATTTAATGATTTATTTTTCAATATAGTTTTCCATTATTGCAACTCACTTTTATATAATGGTCCAGAAGCTAACAGATCTGGTCATTGATCCAGTCGTGCACCGCCTCCTTGACCTCCTCATCTTCAGCCATGTAATGTTTCTTTGAGTGGTCCAAACAAGTGATAATCACTGGGGTCTTCTTCTTACCGCCTCAAAAAAATTGACTCCCAATGCCATTTGTTGTTGTTTGTGCTGATTGGCAAGTTATTTAGGTACCCATCTTGTGCTTATCTTCCAGCACCCCAGGTTATCATGCACTATAGAATGGGCAGATCCAATGCTGATGTCCATAAATTGAACAATTTCAGCTGTAAAAACTCTTTAGTCTTCTTTAATCATGGTGTCAGCTCTCTATATATGATCCTTGGAATGCGAAATTGATGGCTGACCAGCTCGGGATTCGTCAGAAACATTTTTTCTTCTGAAATGTATGTAAGACATGCAGCTGCTTACATATTGCTCCAACATTCTTGATAAATTTCAGCAGGTTTAATCGCTTCTACCCACAAAAATCTGATTACAATCTGATTACAAACAGAACGCTGTTCTTCATTGGCGCAATCTTAAAGAGTGGAGCATCCATCTTTACAAGGCAATGGCTTGAACAAAAATAATGCTAATTTGCCAAACGGCACACGATTAGACTTCTCTGAGACAAAGTCATACATGTCACATCCAGTTTAATTGTAAAGTGACCGTGGAATATCAGAATTGCCTTTACTTTTTGAATTACCCTTATATTGTATTGTGAGAAGATAAATATAGAATAATAGTAAGAAAAGCAGCAGCAAAAAATAAATAAAAAAAAATGGAATGTTGGAGAAAAATCAGGATAAACTTAAACTAAAATGTTCTTTGAAATCCTATTGTGAGCAAAAATAATTTATCTTTTTTATCATTTCTTTGAATGTTGAGTTATTTTTCCTTTAACAGTAAGAAAAGAAAGGCATTTTTATTTATTGAACCTACTACTTTTTTTTTTTTAATTTTTAGTATTAACATTTTGATGTTTGTTCTTCAAGTAATCTTGTCAAAGCTTAACAAAAATATGAATTAAACTATTGGTAATTTGTAACATCTGCTTTATGTTATATAAAGCAGAATTTTAAAAACTTTATATTCTAGATTATTTAAAATAATTGTGGTTCAAACAACTAAACATAATTCAGATTGAGTTATTTAAGAAAGCAAATCCTATATTATTTTAAGAAGTTCACATTTCACTTGGCTTGCAATTGTATCCTTAATTTTCTCTGTGCATTATTGCAGTATCTTCGACTGATAAGATGTAGTGTGATTATTCTAACTTAACAATGTAAAATTTTATTGAATTGTTAAATTCTGATGATTGGATAAGTATAGAATTAAATCTTTAAAAATTGATTTGATTAGAAATTTATCAGTTCTCTTAATTTGTATTATCTTTTAGAATCAAGTAAACCAGATGTCCACAGGTTGTCCTAGTATGGGTCGTCCAGGTTTATTACCAAATCAGCCTAACTTAAATATGCAGGCCACGATGGTTCCACAATTGGGAGGCCCTCCTCCTATGAATGCACCTGTTGCACCTAACATGAATCCCTCAAATATACAACCCCAACCTCCTTCTTATAATCAAGTCCCTCCACCAGGTATAAAATTATATTTTTTAATACATCTATTATTCAATATATTTTAAATTTTAGGTATTGATAGGCCAGTATACATTGAAAAATATTAATGTTAGATTTGTTGCCTTAAATAGAAGGATTTAACTCTTCTTCATTCTTTTCTAACATATATACAATTAATTAAACAACTTCTATTACTGGAAAAAAACATCTTTATCTTCTTCAATATATTATCTTTTTGAGCAAAAGACTTCTTCAGGAATTACAGTTGAGGAAAAGATGTCTGTCTTCCTTCTCACAAACGTTAAGAATACCAAGTTAAACGTTAGGTATTCCACGGATACCCATTATTAAAGATTAAGTGCAGTGGTGAGGGGAAGAAGAGCCTCTTCACCACTGTTTATGCTTACATTTGCTGTCTTATTCTTTTATATGCTTTACTTCAATATCTTTTGTACAAAATACCTAGCTGACCTCAGCATTTAATTTGCACTGGATTGCAGTAATTTTCTTAATTGTTATTTGTTTGTTTGTTTTTTGGATTCCTGTGGTGAGCAGGCATGAGATTGACAACCTCTTGTACCATCTAAGTTGCTCATCAACTTGATAAATCTGGCTAAGTAGTCCTAATAAGGATGAAACAGCTGCCTCAGATTGCCATTGATAAAAACTCCTAACATAGTTATGAAAATGTATATTTTTTCCTCCCCTTATTCATTCTGTAAGTAAAATTTGTGCCAACCACTAAATAGATTCTTTCAGGAAGCTAAGACCAAAATATCTCCATATTGAATGGGAATTTCCTGAAGCTAACAAAATGTTATGTATTAAAGGCCTTTAACTCTGTTTTTCACTACAAATCTTTTTGCCTTTTTAGTAGTATCTTTCGTTTAACTGGATGTAAATGGCTAAAGACTCATTGTACACTGGTTGCAAACTGTGCACATCTCCTTTGATGTCCTAATTCATTTTAAAACTTTAGTAATTAACTATATAATAATATGCATTAAATAACATTAAAAAAAAAAAAAGAAGAAGAATTATGGCGAATGCCAGTTTTTAGAGTTGGCCATAACTAATTGGAATTGATGATTATTTTAATGTTTCATTGTACAATTGACAGATTCACTATGGTGATGGGAGAAAAGCATTCAGTGGCAGGGCACAGAAAAATAAAATATAAGTAAATAATTGGAATTGAAAATAAGCAGGTTTGATGTTAAGATTCAACTGAAATAATGACATGAAGACACTACACTCAGATACTCCATATAATGTGGCAGTCTCAGAATACTAAAGTATGGAGATTGGCACTGAGAAGACATTGAATGTTGAGATAATGAATAACATCAAATAATGTTTTCCGAAAATTCTTGCTTAAAGAAAACGAAATATAGTGATTAAATATAGATTGTAATAGAAGCTTATCGATGTTTGTTATCGATTTAATGAATAACATCATTTTTTGATTGTTTTGAGATTAGGTAGTTATATGGATGCAATCTCATAAGATGACTTAATAACATCTTTTTAACTTACATTTTATGAATAAAGAATTGCAGTTAATAAGAAATATCAGGAAATTTTAATGTGGTGTAAAATTTGAAAAATTTGGCTTATGTGGCAAACTTAATTTAATTTTACTTGCTCAGTTCAAGATACTTATATTTAGATTCTCATAGTTTTCTTTAAGTTAAAGTTAATGTAAAAACATATATGATAAAATTATTAATAAATGTATGGATCTAAATTTCCTTTCATTAAACATTAATAAGTTTTCATACAAGTTAAGTTTTTTTGATGGGCATTTACATTCTTGTGCTTAAAACATAATTATTATATTTATTAATTAGTTATTTTTGAACATAACTAGAATATTAAATTTTAGATTCTGAAGTCTCTAGGCTTTTTGTTTCATTGCTGTACAGAACAACTTTGAAGTAATATTGTAAGATAATTATTTGGAATTACTCAAAATCATTATTATTATTTTTTTATTTGTTAAAATGCTAGCCATCTTTGCTAGCTGTATTATGCAATTCAATTTTTATTATTATTATTAAACAGTCAAAACTAAAAATTGTATTCTTAGTTAATTTAGAAGAAGGATAACTCATTTCGTTTATGAATATTATTTATTTTGTATATGAATAATTCATAAATATCTATTAATGATGTTATAAAGAGTTAAGAGACTGTTTTCTGGTTGTATTTATTTAATGCATTCTTTTAAAGTTTCTTACAATAATGGAAAGGATGAAGTAACTAACAGTGTCATGTTGCACGTCATGTCAATGCCTTCAGGTGCAGTTGGTTTGAACCGTCTACCTAGCTCAGGAGGCAGTATTCTTCCAGCACCACGCCGTCATTCTCCTCCTCCCATAAGGCGCCGGGAAATTGAAAGGGATCGAGAAATACGACCTCGTGAAGACCGACGAGAGAGGGAACGTGAGAGAGAAAGAGAAAGGGAAAGAGAGAGAGAAAGGCATCATGAACGAGATCGCACTCCTCTTCCTAGAAAGCGATCAAGATCCCCAAGAGCAAGAAGTCGCAGTCCACCTCGGAGACGAACTAGAATTGTTCCAAGATATATGGTTCAGATTCCAAAAATTTCTCTTGATTTGTAAGTATTTTAATAGGAACCTATCTAAAGTTACAAGTGATTTTTGAGAATTTTAAGAAGATTAATTACATTACATAATGCAAAGTTTTAAATTCTATAGAGGAAATTTCAAGTTTGATTCATGAAGTTACAGAAACCAGCAAAGTTTGATAATGTGGGAGAGAGTAAATGGAAAAATTTAATTTGAATTTGTTCCAGGGGTTAAAAGTGGGCTTGGCGTTGGGCGACCAGTTGAAACCGATCCAACGGGAGCCTTACTTCCCATGATCCCAACAGCCTACATAGGCCTATAGTTGGATATTTTAGCTAATAAAAATACAGAGCTAAATAAAGTAATGAAAAGAGTTAAGCAGCTTTATTGAATACTATAAATGTTGTTAGAAAAATACATGAAACTTAAGTTAAAAAAGTGAAATTGGTCAAATTGATAAAAATTGTTGTTATAAGATTTTTAATGTATCTTATATGGAATATATATATACAAATTTAAAGAAGAAATTTAAGAGGAAATGTTAATGTTACTGGGGCTATAAGTTGTAAGATCCAAAATTTATTGGTCAATTGATTAAATTATTTTAGGTTTAATAGTTTGAGAATTCATATTGACAATAAGGTTGCAACTTGATGTTGGATTGGAATTCCTTCCTGGTGCAGAGTCTAAGAGTGGTGGTCGGGTCTACCATTGAATTCTACATGATCTGCATTCAAACTGATGTGAGCCACTTTGGCTTCTACCTTTGGTTTAAAGTAAAATGTTTAGTACGAAAGAAGAAAAAATTTAAAAGCTTTATTACTATGAGTTTTGTAACTTGGCAGAAATTATGCGTTAAATTTAGATAGTCAATACAGAAGATGTTCCATACAGTTATCAAGGCGGCAGAGGATGCGGTTGATTTAAATATTTTTTTTCGTTTCTCCTTGGCTTTTATTCACTTATCAAAAAAAAAAAAACTTTATGATTTTACATTTAATTAATATAAAAAATTATTAAGATGGCATTTCATTAATAGCAAAATATATAATCGTCGAAAATGCAGTGGCAAAAGGAAAGAGTTCCAGGATATAACTTGGTAAACAATTTGGTCTCGCCCATTGATGAAGCAAATGTATTTTAATATTAAAGTTGTTGCTGATTATTACATTGCTATTTGTCAAAAGGCTGTTATTTCTCCAATTATTATTAGATTTTCTTAGGATGCAAGATATAAAGATCAGTAATTCTCAATTCTTAATATTTTGTAGTATAAAAATAAGCTATACATTAAACAATTAGGTCTTTTGGTTGATTATAAACAAATTCATTTGATTTTAAAATACCAAATCAGCATAGTGAAAAGTATGGTTGTCGTCATGTGCAAAGATTTAAGATCACTGTCATTCTTTCAACATCATTATCATCTTTTTATAGCCATTTCTGGCTATAGGCCTCCCCATATCTATCCATCGTTTCCTATGTTGGGCTAATTGGATGCCATATGTTTCCAGCTGTTTCAATTGTATCATTGACCGTTTTCTTTCCGGTCTCCCTGGCTTTCTTTTTCCTTCTAGGGTCTCCACACAGTGATGATTTTGGTCCATTATTATTTTTCATTCTTGCAGTATGTTCTGCCCAATGCCATTTCATCTTCAGTATTTTTTATCCTATATTGATGAATTTAATCTCATATCTGATATCAATATTTCTCATTTTATCTTTTAATTTTATTTGTAATAAGGATATCTATTTCTTTCTTTCTTTTTTTTTTTTTTTGTAATTTATCTACAATTTCTTTTGAGATATGACCTATCTCAAGGAGCAGAAACATGGCCTAACAGTAATTAAAACGTTTGGTTCTGGTTAAAATGTTGGACTCTGTTTTCAGGTTTTAATTTATTGCATAGTATTTTTTTTTTTTTTTTTTTTTCAGTTTTGCAAATGAGCTCCATCTCAGTTTTATTCTTCTTTTGACTTCCTCTTGAATAGCTGTTTTATGTACTGTTATATTTTTTTCCCAAATACATGTATTCAACAGCTGTGTCAATTTCTTTTCCACTTACTTTGATGTTGTCTTTTGTCTTACTATTTTTTACTGTGTTTGTCATCAGTTTTTCTTTTTAACATGCATCTGATAAGTAAGTGAAGTTTATGGGTTTATTTTGACTCATTGTTATTATTACAAAATGAATGATTATTTATGAGATTTATAAAGTTCTACTAGCAGCATGGTGTCATTGTTGATTTTAAACTCGAATAGTTTGTAATTAGGATTCATTGCTTACTGCTGCACTTCTTAACTTCCCCATATCTTCTGAAATTCCTAAAATTTAAGTTTGGGAAACAATATATTAAGAGTAAAAGAAATAAAGGAAATCTACTTGGTTTGGGGTACAATCAACATAGCAATTACTTGATAATAATGAACTGTTGTACAAACAGCTTATTTTTGAGCAGATTTATAATTTATATTTAAAAGAACAATTTTTGTAATATATTCTTGACTTCTTTTTTTTTTTTAGGCAAGAAGCTAATGTAATTGAATTAAAGAAGCGCTATGGTAACATGTACGTTCCATCTGATTTTTTTATATCATCGTTTGTTTGGATGGAGGCTTTTCCTCCTCATCGCCCTTTCACATTTGATCATCCATGTACTTTTCATGTTATGCATAAGGATGTTGATGCACTTCATGACAACAATGCCATTCTGGAACCCCCTGATGCAGATCATCTGTTTAGTGCGAAAGTAAGTAATTTTTAGCTGATATGTATTAAATTTTACTTAACTACTTTTATTTTGAAATGTTAAATGCTAGTGAATAAACATCACAGTTCATAGAAACGAAATACAATACGTAAGTGTTAAAATCTACTTCATTATATTGAATGACTTCCATATACTTCTAAAACCAACAAATCATATCATCATCTAACACTAATCTTTTATTATTATTATAATTATTATTACTATTATTATTATTATAAAATTTACCAGAAGTTGATAGATTCCTTTAAATCTCTCTAGAACAAAAGAAAATTGTATTGTAGTTGAAAATATCAGAAGCTGTGAAATTACTTTTTCTTTTTAAAATGAATTATTTGATGTTAATAAGTTTTGAATTTTTTTAATTTTCTTTTCTAAGGTCATGTTATTAGCAGCTCCACCTCTTGAGGAAATCTTTCACAAATCTTGTGCTTTAGCAGAAGATTCCAGTGAAATGCGTGAAAACTTTGTTCATCCTACACGCCTACTACACTTTTTAGTTGGATTAAAGGGTAAAAATGAGACAATGGCAATAGGAGGACCATGGTCTCCATCCTTAGATGGCCCTGAACCTGATCGAGATCCTCGTGTCTTAATTCATACTGCTATTCGAACTTGTAAAGCATTAACAGGAATTGATCTCTCCTCCTGTACTCAATGGTAGGTTATCTTATTTCTTACATTTTATATGTCTGAATGTTGTGGAAGAAGTAAAATACTTCTTGTATGTAAGGATAATTTAGTATGTTTCAATGCACTAGAATTTTTTTTTTTTCTTTCCAGATTTTATTTTCATATGCATTTTATTTTTCTCCTATAAACTTTAAAGGCCTACAAATTCTGACTTATGTCAATTAAAATGCTGGTTACTTTTGTTTTGGTTTTTTCTTACTGAAGCTAATTAAATGCATATATTTGATTTTCAGTTTTGAACAAAGTTGATAACTTAGCTTTTTCTAATGCATGTGAATACTAAGAGATTTTTTTCCTCTTATCCTTTACTTTATCTTTTAAAATAATACACCTTTTAAATTTATTAAGTTTCAGCTTGTTTATCAATTGAAGTTTTAATGTGCAGTGCTTCGGAATGCTATGTTTGAACAAATCTTATGACTGTTACTGTTTATTATTAGCCTGAAAGTAATATTTCCTATGCTGATTGAGTAATCTCTTTTAGTGCATGTGAAACTTTCCTTTGTTAATAATTTTTTAAAATACAAACTTAGGTAAAAAAAATCAGAGATTTGGGCTTTGCCATTTCGTCTGTGCCTGACTTTCAAACTTTTCCAGTTTCAGAATTTAGAAGCAAAATAATAAAAATGAAAGAGTGGACAGAACCAGCATCTGTTGGGTCTGCACAGTTTTTTGATTCAGCACATATATGATGTGAACACAAATTTAAATGATGCTGTATCTATTTTTCAGTGTAGTTGAATGCAATGATTACAAATCATTCAAGCTCATGAGGAAATTAGTTTATTTGAATTAGGGTTATTTTAATCAGCAGAATCTGCGGGACCAAAATGAATGGAAAATTCAAATAGAGAACTTCCCTGCATATTGGATGTGTTGAGTTAAATTGAAAGAAATCACTGCCTCATCAGGAGTTCAATGCTTGGATCTATGATTGAGTACAGTCTCTTTAGACTCTCATATTTAGCAATAGTAATACTGAAATTGACCAACATACTATAACTTTTAAAAGCATATTTATGAAATATTTAAAAATTAAAAGTTAAAAAAAAAGGTACCTTTTTTCATCATTAGTAAATGAACCAAAGTAGATTTGTTAAAGGGTAGAAAACTAGTAGCTTAATATTTTAGATCAGTCAATGGAATGGGAAGGGGGCATAATCTTGTAGACAGATCTAATTCAATATCTGCAGCTTGATTGAGCAACTAGTTGGAAAGATCCAGGGATTAAGGTGATTGATATGGTGAAACATGTCATTTTTGAGAAGTCAAATTGCCAGACCATATATGATGACTATATCAAGAATTTATGTGATAATTGTATGTAAGTTTGAATCTTACCCCATGCAGGTATTCCACACTTAATCTTGTTTGGAAATTGAATTAATTTCTTTACATACAATTATTTCCAAACAAGATAAACTGTGGAATACCTGCATGGGGAAAGATCCAAACTTATACCAAAGCAGTGATAGTAAATTATCATCATTTCTGTGAAATGTGCATATTTGTTGCTTTACAACAATATTGATAGTTTGAGACTCTGCGTCAATTTCAATCATAATCAACAAGGAGATCACTTTGGTTGATAAACTTTATCTATCATTAACATTTCAGCTTTGTAAGCTATACACTTTTTGAGATATTGTGATTATCTCATTTTAATGATTCTATAATTTGCCAGATTTTTAGCTTCTTAGCTATTGTCTGATTTGTACTGAAGTCTATAAAAACCTAAGTCTACCTTTAAAGTTTCAGCTTTGTAGAACAAATAGTTTTTAAAATTATTGGCATCACAAATGAATAGGTGGATATGTGTATTCATCTTAAAATTACAGTCTAAAACCCCTTTCTTTTCTAACTTTTTTTTCTCTCCATTACATAATAAAGGACATCACACAAATATCAGACCAAACCTAACTACCATGTGGGTATAACTAATGATTATTTAAATTGTTTCCTCGTTTCCACTGTTTATATTGAATAATTTTTCAGAGAAATACAGTCAGACCTCGATATAATGTCATCCCTTGGGACCTCGCGAAAGGACCTTATAAGCGGGATGAACTTATAACCGATTCATACGCATTTGTCAATAAATAAGCTTATATAAATACAGTATAATTCTTTGAAAATTTAATACGTATAAAAATTTCAGTTTATTAGGTTATAATTTTTTAATTTAGTTGATCCAATTAAAATTAATGGAATCAGAAAGAAATTATTTTTTAAAAATTTTAATTTGGAATAAAGTTGTATACAAATAGTACTAGTAAGCTCAAGCAAAGTACTTATGTACAATTGACCTTACTTAAAATAATCCATAATACAGGACTGTCGCGATTTTGGTTTCATCTTTTTTACAATGTTTTCTAAGTTTTGTAGTTTCTGAAAATTTAATGCTGTGAGTGCTCTGCTTGTGTCACCGCTTCACTTTCAGTATCACTTTCGTTATCCTCACTTTCTACTGCATTGGAATCTTAAAACTTGCGAAACAATTTCGGAAATCAAAGCTTGAGAAGTGGTAGCAATTTCATCATCAATTCTCACATATTCACTTTTCCCTTCTATAGCACAGCCGCGATTTCTTGTATTAACACAGGTAAAGGAATATCGTCTTCATCATCTTTTTTGAGGGGATGAAGTGCTTTGTGAAAAAGCTGTCCCCTCCGCCAGTAGGAGAAATGATACCGATAAAAGATCGTACCCACAGAAAAATTCTTGGAATTGAATCAGTGTTGCACTGAAATCACAGACAAAAGTGACCTTATATGCGATTATGGTATTTAAGACCTGACCATATATCCAATAATCTATATCAAAGAATTCCTATTCAATGAGCCGGGACTTACATGCGGGTGACCTTATATCGAGGTCCGACTGTATATACATTTTTTTAATATTTCACAGTTATCGAAGATACTAACAGAAGTTTAATAAAAATGAAATACTTATTTGTTTTTTATTTTAATTTCTGAGGATTATTTGGTAAATCCCATTATGGGTAATCACTCAAAATCACTCTGATAAACTGTCCATGTAATGTAGTTAAGAAAATCAAAGTACTATTTCTATTCTAATTATTAAAAGAATTTCAACAATACCAAAAAACAGTAGTTAATAAAACTGTGTAAATTTGTAAATGAATAAAATATTTTGTCATAAAATTATTCATAATAAATTAATGAGATCATTAAAATTTCAATTTTTTTTTCCAACAAGTATCCTCATCAGAATGAATAAAAGCATTAAAACGAAAAGTGACTTTTCAAAAAAATAAAACAAAAAATGCTAAATAATTGAAAATGAAATCTCGGATGAGATGAAAGAAAAATATAGATTTTGCTTTTTCTTAAGATATATCATTCAAATTACTATTTTATTTATTCATAAACCTGACTAAAGAACTTTAAGGAAAAAAAGGAAACAGCTATCCCAGGATTCTGGCTTTAATGATTCAATGGGTTATTTTAAAATAAATAAGCAAACAAAAGCATAACCAAAATCACTTAATACCTACAAGACAAATTAAATATAGTTTGAAAAAGTAAAAGAAGGCACTGCTCAATAAAACAAACAGTAAACTACTTAAACATAAATAAAGGGGGTAAAAAATAATAAATAAACAAATTAAAAATACAAAAAAATTTAAAACAGCTTTATTATTAATGTTTTTTTTTTTTATATAGTTAAACACATTGCAGGCAAATAATTATTGATTACATAAAAACTAAATAAGATTTTGGTAACTATTGGAATTAGATGGCAAATATCCAGATTCGCTGAAATACTTTTCTCACAAATTATCCCTATTTTGTAAATATTTAGTTAGAAAGTAAACAATAGTATTGTTCTGATCTGTATTTGCCTGTAAAAAACAATGATAATTATTTTAAAAATTCTTCACATCAACACATTATCTTTAAAAAAAACCTTTTATATCCGTGATATTTTGCATTCTTTGAGCAAGATTGCTTCATCAGACGGTTAGGGATAAGCTTTAAAAATCCATTCCCTAATACACAGAATTCAAGACAAATGATCTATGTATTAGGGAATGGGTTATTAAAGCTTATCCCTAACCGTCTGATGAAGCAATCTTGCTCAAAGAATGCGAAATATCACGGATATAAATGGTTTTTTAAAGATAATGTGTTGATGTGAAGAATTTTTAAAATATTTACGTGAAATTCAATTTTTTTTTTTTATGTAAAGGATTTTTTTTTTAATTTTTTAAAAATCTTCTATTTTATTTTATTTATATTTTTTTTATTATTTGTTAATATTTATATGTATTACTGTCTGTTTTTATTGCTCTAATTACAAACTACTTTTTTTTTCTTGAAAGATTATAATTTAATTTTTTTCAATGCTTTTATTCATGCTGATGAATTTTGTATGAAAAAAAAAAAACCTAAAAAAAAAAAATAATAAATAAAAATAAAAAAATTGAATGATCTAATTAAATTAGAATAATTTTAATGTGTTCATGTTGTAAAATATGTTTATTCAGATTTATTCTCCTGAGTTTCCTACTATTTTTTGGAAGAACATAAATTTATGGTTGAACTTAAATTGATTGTTTCTTTTTTAGCTCCATTTAAAAGTAGTACATTGTAACATCTTAAAGATGAATTAGATTTAGTTAAAAATGAAGTAATTTGAAGTTTTACTTCCTGCTTTAATTTATTTTTTTGGAGGATGGTGGTGATGGATGGGAGAGGTATAAAATGCTCACAATTGAAGATGAAAGAATATTTTGAATCGTTCATTATTATATAATCTTATTAAATATTTGATTTAGCTTTATACATCAGAGTGGGGTGGGGGGTTTCTCCTCCACTTTTAAAGCTATAAAAGTGACATCATGCTTTACTCCACAAATTTGAGATCTTTTGCCCTCAATTTTGAAATACAAAAATTAAGACTTGCAAACTCTGAGGCATTGCTTTTTTCAACTATTTTCAACTCTGAGGCATTGCGTTTGGCAGTCCTAATCTCTAGCCATTTTCAGAGATACTCAAGCTACATCATTAAATCAATTTAAGATAAATGCATTTGTAGTCAGAAGACCATCAATGTAGTTCTCGTTGTTACTTTTCAGACTGAGAGGCTACTTGTAATAATAATTTATGTTAGTATAAATTTAAAATAGCTAAACATTTTAACATCAAATTCTGGAATCCCAATACGATGCTATATATTTAAAGGATACTGGAGAAATGAATTATAGATTTGCATTGGTATTTGTGTCACTTTATACCTTATTTCTTCATGTCACTTTGTTTTTACTATTCTCATTATATCACCACTGCTTTACCTTTAATCCACTACAACATAGCCATTTAGAAATTATAGCCAAGAAATTAAAATAATTTTAATGTACAAAGCTATTGTTTACTATAACAGTTATATAATTAAAAAAAATATTATTTAATCATATGTATATATAAAAAAAAAATAACAGTCGATTCATTTATATCACATTTTCAGCTATCATTATGTTACATTTTCTACATCTATTCAGAATGTAAACTTGAAAAATGATAATTTAGTAAGAAAGCATCCTACAGGAAGAGTAACTTATAAATAATGTTGATTTTATAAAGGATTTCAAAAGTCAGTTTGCAATAGTAAAACTAATTGAATAAAATTATTTTTCTAACAATACCTTTCAGCACTTGTACCAAAAAAAATAGATGTTGAGTTTCCAAATTAATATTAGAAATGGAAATGCAAATAGTTAATTGAACTTTTCAGGATAAATCTTTTCACTCAGTTAATTTGAATTGTTTAAAATTTATCCACTATGATCATCACATGATTCTCTACAAATAGTTAATTCTTAATAGCATCACTCTTACTTTATAATAATGTATGCCATTACTGCATTCAGGTACAATGTCTTACTTTTACATATTAAATTAATATACATTCACTGTATTTTATTTAGATACCATTTATTTTTTTAAAAGCATATTTTGAAATATTCATTATCAATACTAATTTATGACATTACATTGGTTTATCAGATGATTTATTTCAGCAGTATATACATTGAAATTAGTAATATTAATAAATCCATTTTTTAGTTTTTGATATAATTTATAAAATAATATATGATTAAAATATGCTTTAGTCCAACATTGCAACGAAGTAAATAGCTCAGGTAAATATTAATATTAGACTTTTTAAAATGTAACAGAATTTAACAAATGTTTTCAAACTATAATAAAAAAATAGAGATAAAGCATGCTTTATATTATTGTATGCTTAATTTACATCGAGATTTGCAGGGATTGTCTTAGGCTACATCGACAGTTAAGCAATTTCCTCTGAACAAAGGATTAGAATGAATAAAACTTGCTGTGTGGCCTGTTCTCATCATCTTCCTCATGGATTTTACAGCTGTGTGGTTTTTATTATTTTTTGAAATTACAACAGTATGATTAAAGCAACTGCTTCTTAATATGAAACTGAGTGAATAGAAGTTAAATGTTTTTACAAATGATGGCAGAGCATTTTAAAATACTAATTGACTTTGGACCCAGAATCCGAAAAATGGATGTAGCAGTAATCACTTGTCATTTTTGCAGTAACGATACGCTTTTTTTTAAAGGAAAAGTTCTTGGACAGTCTGCAGTATATACTTCAAACATTAATCAGTACATTAGTCTGATAATAATTAGAGAATGATGCACTTGCTCTGATTGAAGCCTGAAACAGTAGAGAAAGATAGTTTTAAACATTAATAAGTACTCCTTTCGTCCAAAAATATGGTATACATTTTAAAATTATTTGTGTTTTAAAATGTATACCATATTTTCGGACGGAGGGAGTAATAAATAATTAATTGACTAAATACTAAACTGATGTTAATACTTGAATAACATAATATTTGTTGGGTATTTCTCAAATTTGATCTGTTAAATGTCATCTTTCGCCAAATAGAATCAAACATCACATTGATATTTCTGCATCAATGAATAAGTTTTGAATCCTTTTGAGAAAAATGAACACTAATGACCAACTGAATCCAACAGGTAATGGAACATGTTGGTGCACTTGTGTTTTCAGAGATATGTTCATTCTAGTCAAATTCAGCTATGTATATTCAGTTCATTCAGGGGAGAAAAACAATATTAAATGTCGATGTAGCCTTAAATTATATTTTCAATTTTTATGAAGCAGTTTCTTACTAATTTTGCCATAGGTTATTTTCCAAGAAGAAATTATTTATTTACTTTTTTAAAAATGAAAAAAAGAAATTCAAAAGATTTATTATCTTGATTCACATTTAAAATCAAGCTGTTTTTCTTGATTCTTTAATTCCAGTTGTGTTTAACTGCAGTTTTGTATTTGCAGTTACTGGGATCTTTTAAAGTTGAATATAAAATAATATATATTCCAAATGTGATATTTGCTGTCTCAAACATTCTTCAAGATCTCTTGATGCATCCCTGTTGGTATTGTGCATTACTGTATTTTTTCTCATATACTTAAAATGTACTTGCTGCTTTCGTGATTTTCAGATTCACCTTGTACTTTTTTTTTTTTATTCTTAAAATGTCCTTCTGTTTTCAGTATTTTATCATGAATTTCTTGTCTTCTTCACTCTGCCAGTCTTACCTCTGAATCTTGACAAATTTTAGGATTATTTTTTTTATATATAATCATTAAATGCTCTGTCTCTCATCTCTTATTACATTTTTGTTGCTGGATATCATCAAACTTGCATTGCTATCACTTTACACTAATTAAAAGTAGAATAAATTTTGTTCCACACTCATTGATGCATATCTAACATCATTCTTCAATTTCTAATAATGCATGGTCTCAGCAATTTCTGTATATAATGCCACTTCCCTTCTGATTAGGATTCTTCAAAGTTCTTTTTACCAACACAACCTTTTTGAGAGTACTACTATTGAAATGCCAGATGGATTCTTCCCATCAACGCTCTTCTTAAGTCATTACCCAAAAGGCAGCACACCAAACTTTCTTTAAAAGATGAATTATGCAGGATGTTTATAACACTTATGTTTTTTCTGGACACTGCTGTTTCCATTCATGTAGTTAGCAGTTTTGAATAATAATTTGAGGAATTGACCATTATTATATTTATTTCTTGGTAGATGTAAGGCAACAGTTTATTAGTGTTTTGTAGTCATCCTGGCACAAGTTAGATTAAACCATCATCAGGATTTTTTTTTTTTTTATATACATGGTGATTCACGAAGATATGCAGAAACTTCGGTAGCTCATTCTACATGTAAAAGTAAAGAAAAAAAACTTATATAAACGTAGGTCCAGAAATGTTTCGGTATCGAGTTACGGCTAGCGAAAGATTTCGCCCATAATGTAGTACAACAATACGCACATGGACTACATCTCAGTTGTTAGCTCTCACAATAAATCAAAACAATGCAATTCACATTATTGTTGAACAGCTGTTATTGTGTTGCCAACTTTTTTGTAGGTTCCACGGGGGATAAGCTTCAAACCTCTGGGAGATACAGTTCTGCGAAATGTTTCATTTGATTTTTCAGGTCAACAACCATAAGAAACCACTGATTTCGCCCCTTAATTTACTTTCCCAGACTTCCAGCAAGTCTTCATTTCACCCAGGGTACTACATTATGGGCGAAATCTTTAACTAGCCGTAACTTGATACCGACCTATGTTTATATCACTTTTTTTCTTTACTTTCACATGTAGAATGAGCTCCCGAAGTTTCTGCATATCTTCGTGAATCACCCTGTATACATGTATATATTTTAGTCTTGACAGTTTAAAATTTAGATATTTTTTTTTTTATCATACTCTCAAATTATTGTCTCACATTTTTTTTTATTATTTATTTTAATTGAGTCAGAAATTGTATAGCAGTGGCTTAGTCAAGCAACTAAAGTTCAGTCTTTTCTTCCTTTTTAAAATTGATGTAAAATCATAGTTTCTTGTCAGTCTGTCTTCTGATCTTGATAATTGATAAAGAGTAAGGACAAGCATTCCCAAGTACTCCAAGCTGTCAAGCTGGATCCTTTGTGAAGTTCTACGCATTTAAATTATCTGAAAATAATCCTATGGACTAAATCTAGGTGATCAAGTTAGAAGTAATGGTACCCTCATCAAGAACCTTTTCTTATCAAGGTCTAATATGAATGTCAGGAAGTTTTCACTTCTCATTTGCAAATAAAAAAAGAGTTTTGGGGAAGACAGCTATTAAAGGAAAACTCTCAATAAAATTCCTAAAATATTTTTAGCAAGTCTAATATTTTTAAGAAATATTAATTTATTTTCTTTATAATTTCTAGAAACCTTAAGAAATGCACAGAAATATCCATCTGTGCCAAGCCTCTATTTTTAGATATGGGCAAAAAAAAAAAAAAAAAAAAAATGCTTGATGCACCATTAGACCATCTGTTCATCAACATTATAAAAGTTAAAGCTTATTACCATCTCAGCTTTGTTACCTTCATTGCAGCAAAGATAATAATAACTGTTCTGTAAATCAGTTGATGCTGATTTAGTTCAGGGAATAATTTTGTGTCTTATTCTTAATTCTAGGTCTATTCTGCTGTTTATCACCATTCATACGTCTTCATAGATAACATGGCTTCTTAAGAATTAAACTTCCATCCCTTCCAGATATTCTTTTATATTATTTCTTTTTGCTGCTCACTTTGAGAGTGAGGCCACCATACTGTTTATCATTCAGTGTCGCTGCTTGCATTTAGAGGAGCCATTGTTCTTACTTAAAGAGTGATTTTATTGACCTCAATTTGAGATGGTAATACAGAAGTTTCTGTATTAGTTTGCACAAGCAAAATTATCATTAAATATTATGCTCATAGGCTCTTCCTTGTGCCATCAGTACATTTATTACTGATGTAATACAGGCTTGGTTGTATCAAGGGCTCTTTCTTCTCCTTCTGCAATAATAATTATTTTTAAAAATATTTGAATCTTATTTCTTCAAATTGATGATATAAACTTACTGTGATAGTTCTTCCTCTTAAAGGCAGCTCATTTAAGTTTCACCAAAATAGAAATTTGTTTCTAGGGGATTCCTTAGATAGGTTTGTTATTAAAAATTTCATTAAAATAATCCTAATAGTAGGCAGTATTTTCTTTTTCTGCATTTACTTTGTTTCATTTTATCTTAAAGACTTTTCTACATTTTGTTTTTCTTTTTTTGTTTCATCCCTTATACATCTTTCATTTCCTCTCACTTTGATCTTATGCTTATCCATTAACCTCCTTCATGATGTTATTTCCTCAAACATTAAGAGTTCAGTAATAGAACATTCATTAGCTTCTTATGGGTAACTGTACCTCCTTTTTCTAATTATTCTATTCATAGTCCCAACCTTACATTGGTAATGTGAAATGAAGAACACAATCTACCATGAGGATGGATCAAAGAATCTTTCAAGAATGTTCCAGATTTTGAAGATTTCTTACTGAGGACTCTTTAATCTCCTAAGAAACTAATTTTCTAATTGACAATTTAGGCAATTTAATATTTTCTGTTAATTTTACACTATATGAGGATCGGTAAATGAAACCTGGCTGATGGTGATAATATCAGGCACATATGAAACTGATCATACAATTCCGTTGTAGTGATTAAAATGATGATTCCACTGTTGGACTAGTTGATGGATTTTGGTTTTATGAAAAATCTTGGTTGTGTCCATGGATAATTGTCGGATGTTACTCTCACATTTGTTGTGAATTGCTTTCAGTAAAATCTTAAGTTACATATTTGGACTTTAAGCTGGATTTTGAAGCATCTCCCACTCAAATTTTCTGTGATTTTTGCCTGAAACCTTGTGTAGCATGTAAACTATCTTTGCTATTGAGAAGGATAATCCCATTGCTTGGAAAATCTGGGTATATGTTCTTGATCTCATGACAAAACTCAACCAGAATATCGCCTATATCTTAATCCTGTTGAGCATATCTGACATGCTCTTGGGAGATGTGTTGCTGCTCTCAACGTTCTCTCGGGATGGGGGTGGGGGCTGAGAAGATCAGTGATTGTTGCTACCTATCTATTGAGCTCCTTGGCATTATCATGAACAGCATGAAACAGTTGTGAGACCTGCATTGTTGTTAGGAGTGTAACTGTTTTGGAGGGTACTTTGACTATTTGTTTTGGATATTTTATTTTTGACTGGTTCTACATGTGCTGATTGTTGAAGGAAATCATATTTCATATAAAATGTTTTTCAATTATTAGCTAATGTGAAACATATGATAAGTTTCCACCAATTTTCATTTAAATTAATCGTGTGTTTTTTTGAGTTATCATGATTTTACTGTTTTTTCATTAATTAATGCAAATTAGTGAGTTTTCAATTCACCATGCAACTAGTAAGTCAATGATGTTAAACAAAGAAATAGACGTACATCATTTCGCCTCCTCCCGAGTGTGCCATAAACATTTTGGTGCATATAAAGGGGACTGTGATAAGTGTGCTTGTATTGTGTTCAGGCTTACTTAAATTTCTGGTGCTACATGTTATCCCTACTCACTATGAAACATGGTGCCAAAAATCTATTTTCTTCCTGGAGTAGCACCTCAAATGCATTAAATGCATTTCTTATTTTGTGCATCTCAGAGGCATCCATTCTGATAGTGAAGATGATTAAACAGTCTCAAATGAACAGTTCCATCATTGATACAAATCTCTGTACTCAGTACAGAAGCTCATTTGCCTTGACAGCAATGGCATTTGTCTGTGAAGACCATGACTCATCCTTATAGGAGGTTTAGTCATTTCATAATAGCTAATTTTATTCCTTTGCCATTTATTTCCAATGCTATGCTTAACAATCATTCACTGATGAATCTTGATTGCTAATACCACTCTTTGCAATTAGAAAATAAATTACAACACATTGTTCCTATTTGAATGCTTCGATAGTAATATTGTTGCGAGAACACTTACAAAAGTTGTTCCCCAAGCACTTTACAAAATAATTCATTCATATATGTTATGCACATGTTTTCAGACAGTGTAGATGTGCAGACTTGCAGCACTTGCAATTTGTGATCCCAGGCTAGGTTTCATTTGACTGTCCTTATATTTAAATTTGAATAAAATTTGTTTAATCATCAGATGATTGTGATCAATTTAGAAACAGCTAAAGTTGTTTTGTTGCTTTTGTTTATTTATTATTATTATTTTGCTTTTGCTGGCAATTATATGTTTTGTTTTCTAAGTAAGGGAGAGAAAGTTTTATTCCCAAATCATTACGAAGCCTTTTGCAATCATCCTATTCTTGCCTAAATAGTTTCCTGCTCCTTTTGCCATTTTTTGAAAAGAATTCAGTATATGCATTTCTTTTTAATAAAATATATTGCAGGAATAAATATGTAATTTAGAAGAGCTTTAAAAAAGTTTAGTATAATGATTTGAGTGAACACTAAGGAGAGTTAAAAGGAAAGGAACTAGTTTTAATAAGCTTAAATAAAGGTATTATTGATCTCAGTGGAAATATAGATTCTTTTCTGCAGAAAATTTATCAGTTAGTCAGTTGAGGAATGGGGAGGAGGCAGACATTCAGAAATTGTATTTCAAACCTTAAGATATCAAAATTTCATTTTTTGAACATAAATTATAATGTTTTCAATTTCCCTTTCAAATAAAGCACATAGACTGAAGTATAATGGGAAATACATTTTAAGAGGCATTCAAAAATATTGATTTATATTTTATTTTTGTTCAAGATAAAAAAATATATATAAAAATATCTACACTATTGCTACAGAAAATTAATTTCAAAATAGCCTCTTAAAAGTCATATACTCCTTCAGTAGGATTTTTTTTTCCTACTTCAATAAGAGCTGTCACATCTTTCAAACATAAATATCCTTCTTTACATACAGCCACTGTTGCACTGATGTGTTTGTTTTCCAATGTTCTTCATCATCAAATAGGTGACCTTCCTTCAAATCAACTGATGACAGCACCTCAACAAATGAACTAATATGCCCATTTGTTTTGAGTGGCCTGGTTTTTAAGAGAATGAAATTGGTAAATATTTCTTGTGGTACAAACTTGTCAAATGTGAATTTTTAATTTTAATAAGTCCATAAAATAGTCTTCAGGTTTATTGACTTATCATTACTATGTTTCTTTAGAGGGAGCTGCGCTTACCCTGTTGCCATTCCATTAATATGCTTTTTTACTTAGTGGGATTGGTAATTTGTGTAATTATAAGGTTTCAATCAGTCATATAGAAATCAAACTGTACCCTTCTTCAATCCATATTTAACTCTTATTGCCAAATGTGTAGTATTATGACAAGTTCCACAGTTTCTGATACAGTATAATTTTGCTGTCATTTGCCAAATCAGATTAACTAAGTTTAAACTTATACTGAATTATTTTTAATATAATTGACAATCATTTGCACAGAAGGACAAATTATAAATAAGAAAAATTTTAATGAAGAGATTTTTTTTTTTTTTTTTAATGCTTGGTTCCTGTACAAATTGATTTTGGATAATTTATATTTTAAATTCAACTATATTATACATTTATTTTAGTGAAAAATAAGGTTACAGTATTGAGAATAAAAACTTCAGAAAAGTAGTATTGTATTTAATATTCTCACAGTAATCTTCATCTTCATTGTTAAAAATCCCTAGGTAGATTTTTGGTTCTTTGCTTGCAATTCCTTTGTCCTGCTTGCTGTGGCCTTTTGGTTTCCTAGAGTGGCCTTCATTTTGAAACCTTTATGCTTTCATGCAATTATATTCTACCAACTTAGTCTTTTTGTCCTATACTTTTTTACTTTTTTTTCTCTCTTTTGTCCAAAACTATTTTATTCATTCTGCTAATCAGTTTTTCTGCTGTTTCTTGGTTCTTACAAATCTGTTCTACTTTTATAGAATCTGAATATTGCAATGATAATTGACTTATTACAAAGAAAATAATTAACATTTCCAGTTTCTTTTTCAAAATGGCTTTCATATCCATTTCAGAGCTATATCAAGGCGATGGTTCTTGCAGAAGAGCTACTATTTTTATCCTATTTGATCTATAAATTTAAACATAATATATTGATGTAACAAAATAAATATAATGTATGTATGTACTACCAATTTGGACTTAAATATACTTACTTAATTTGTAGTTTTGATTATTAATAATGATTTGTTTGACAGAGTGAAACTTAAACAAAATGATGAAGACTTTTTTTTTCTTTCTTTACAATGTGATGATTTGTATTTAAAGCTTTTATTTAAAACTATTTGATTTACTTCGAAGTTTCATAAAGTGCCTACTGGCTTATAACTAAATGTAAGTTTTATTGTTAACTTACAATAAAAATAATTAGATTTTAATCCTTTTGTTTAAAATCCCAAACTGAGACAAAATTTAAGATTGACAAGTTGAAGTTTTTTTTGAATCTCATGTAGATTTCATTACATGCATTATGTTATATATTACATGTATTTTCTTTGAGCCTGTCTAAGGCAGTTACACATGTTGCTGAATAACTTTGATATTATTTTTTCAAAAGCAAATTTACCTTTTTAAGCTATTTAACAACACTTGCATTACATACGTCTAATTTAGATGCCTTGGTCCTTCTGTCCAGAACAGATAGATAAATTGACTGAGATGACTTTCCTATTACTTTTCCCCAAACCATAGAAACTAAAAGGTGTAAGAGTGATAAAAGATCACAGACAGTTTCTTCAGAAATGAAAAAGAAGATAAATAATATACCACACATTTAAATCATTAGAAAGCTTAATATAACTGTTTAACATTTATAACATTTAATATAACTCTTTCAGGTTTGGGCTGATATATTTTATATTTAAAAAGACCAACTCTTTTTGTTAATCTTGTACTGAAAGAGGAGGCAGCTTCCTTTTTCCTTATCATAACATTTAGGCGTAGCATCCTTATTTTTATCTATCAGAAAATTTGACCAAGTAGATTCTAGGGCTGTTTTGGTAAAATGTTCAATTTAAAGCTATCGACTGCATCCCCACTGACATGATTAGGCTCCAACTGAAAGTCCTTTGATTTAGCTCTATGACTTCATGGTATTTGCAGTTTTATCCTAAATAATTATTGAGTTAAATATGTTATAAATAATGTTTTATTAACATTAAATTAAGAAATTAACCTAACATCATGAATTAACAATTAAAAAAAAACTTATGAAAATATTAGTTTTAATAGCTCTCTATTTCAATGAATCAATAATAATGAAAGGAATTTCTTCTATTTCTTAGGTGTTTGTATAGGTTTTATTTTTTTTATTTTTTTTTTATTTATAATAATTTTCTGAGGCACCCTGAATGGACCCTTTCAAACTTTTTCATTTTGTGACTGATGATAGAATGAAAACATGCCTTGATCAGTATGTAATGTCTGATTTAGCTTTCCCTATAATCTGAAAAGTACTTACATTAAAAAAAAAAGGAAAAGTATAAAGTAACCTAATAACATTTGTTTTTGCTTCATGATAAAAGGTATCACTAATTTTTTTTTTTTGATGACTGCAAAAAAAAACAAAAAAAAACAACAACAACAACAAGTTATTTAGTAAAAAGTAACCTTAATACTTTTTTGTTTTTGAAGATTTATTTAATCTTTCCATGATATTTATTTATTTATTTTTCTTTTTGAAGTTAACTATCTTGAATGTTTTTCTTAATTTACTTATGTGATAATGTTTCAGCCAATTTACAGTGTAAGTGTGTTTAGATATTAAAATAATAGTAATCATAAGATAATTTTATCTATAGAAGCTTTCTAGTTTCAATTTTCTTTAATTAAATATTACTTGTTTATTCAGAGTATATAAGAAAAAATGATAAAGAAAATGTAGTTTTTTAAGTTCGTATATACATTTTTTTTTTCATTCTTTAGCTCATAATTCTTTGTTTTATTTGTTATTAAGTTTTTTGTTATCGTTGTCCTATTTTTAATTTACTTAAGATATATTTATGTGCAAATTTTTTTGTAACCTATGGTCTGGGGCCTGATTGCTTTTCATAATTGTTTTATATCATCCATTTATTCTCGTCAGGCACCCAGCCGAGGTAGCCTGTTAAGGTGATTCAACTTGACCATGCTGTCACTCTCTTAACTCCTGTACAGGTATCGTTTTGCTGAGGTCTACTACCGGCGAGGGGAGACAACTCACAAAGGCCGTGTGGTACCCGCGCGTGTTGAAACTGTCGTGATTTTCTTGCCAGACGTTTGGAGCTGTACACCCACCTGCGTAGAGTGGGAGGGCCTGGCAGCCAGCTACAAAAAGCAGCTTCAGAAGAAACTGCGTGAGGAGGCAGAAGAGACGAGCGAGAACCAGGCACTGAAATCTACTCCTCCATAACTCCTCTTCCCTTTATGAAAATGTTGTCACCTGTTTATTCAATTCCTTAGCCCTGACATTCCCTTGCATCCCTTTTCCTTATCAACCTATTCCAATATCAAGGGAATTTCATTATTTTGACTGGCAATGTATCTTTGAATTATATTTAATATACTAATAAATACATAATAAAATTATTATTTAAAGAATAAAAATTTCAATTTAAGCTTTTTTTGGATTACTGGACAGTTTTTAAGAATTTTGCATTATTAAAATAACAATCTTTTGAATTATTTTGCTAGGCAAAAATTATACGTAACAATCATTAGCAAGAGGAATCTTAACAGATCATCCATATACAGTCAAATTCTGAATCTGACATTCTTAGTTGATTGAAAAAATAGATATATTCCTTTCAATTGAGATTGAAAAAATAGATATATTCCTTTCAATTGAG
>JAFIDM010000003.1:66228521-66259471 GCA_023159025.1 Thereuonema tuberculata
ATAATGAATTCTAAGAGGAAAAGGAAAAGTTTTTCCTGTCATCAAGAACCTGATGAAGTTTCCTGTTTAAGGAAAAAAAATATTGTGTATTATTAGAAGATATTAAAAAGATATCTATACAACATATACCAGGGATGCTCAAACAGTCGATCGCGAGAGCTTTTGGAGTCGATCGCGGAAATAATTTGGGTATCAATACAAAATAATCTCATTTCTGCGGCGGTTACTCATACGCGACACTTTTAAATAATAATTACGCATTTCGGATGCCGAAAATTCTAGTCTAGATTAATTGTTTAATAATAATAATTTCAATTCAAGTTGAGACCTGTCATTCATTAGAATGGGCACTATATCGAAAGCATTGTTCTCTAGACACACTCGATCCAGTCACGTTGCTCTCTGATTGGTCGGAATATTCCAGAAGCATCGCAACCGTTCAGGACACTGATTATCTAAAATTTTACAGATTCTTCCAGAATTACTTTTTCAAAATATATAAAGCAAACGCAAAATTATCTCATTCATTATTACTAAGTTATTTTAGAACACTTGTACGTCGAATTTGCAACATAAAATGATTGCGGCGAAAAAAAGTAAAACCTACCATTTTGATAGTGATTGGGAGGACGAATTCTTTTATCTTTGGCCATAATAAACATGTGTTTGCCTTGTTTGTCGAGCATTGCCTAAACGCGGGAACTTAGAAAGGCATTATAAAACCTTGCATAAAAATTATGAAAATGATTTTCTGCAAAAGAGTGAGTTAAGAAGATGAAAACTTCAAGATTTGAAAAGTAGTTTGAAAGCAGAGCAATCCATATTCATACAGGGTCGGCGCTAGGAGGGTGAGATGAATTTTGCGGGGCCCTTGCCAATCCTATTTTAACAACCAAAAAAAAACAAAAAACGGAAATCTTACTTTAACAATCAAAAAAAAAAATACCGAAACCTAACCAACTAAAAACAAAAAGCGACGATCCTATTTTATCCTCTTTCTTCTACCCAGGCGCGGGGCCTGGGGCGATCGCCCCCATACACCGGCTCTGTTTAGTAGACCAGCCAAACAATCAGTAGCTGTAACAATTGCGCCTTTAAAATTTCCTATATACTGACAAAACACAAGAAACCTTTGGAAAGATATTGAAAGAAACATGTATTGAAGCGGCAGACGTACTGTTTAATGACTTAAAAAATATAACAGAGATTATAGCTGCCATCAAGGAGGTCCAGTTATCTCGTCCAACTATCACTAGACGTGCCGAGATCATGAGCAGTGATTTGGAGATCAAGCTGGAAAGTGATATCATGGAATGTATATACTTTTCTTTGCACTTTGATGAGTCCACTTATATGACTGATACTGCCTAGTTATGTATTTTCATTCGAAAAATTTTCTGATATGTCGGCTAAAGAAGAATTGTTGACAATGCTACCACTGAAAGAAAAACTTCACTTTGAAGATATTTACAACGCTTTTCTGAATTTTGTAAAAAGGTATGTGCTACTTTTTACAAACTCGTGTGCATGTAACAGATGGAGCACCATCCATGACTGGCAATAAAAATGGGTTTGTTGCATTGTGTCAAGCTAATGATGATTTCCCATCGTTTTTCACATTCAATTGCATCATTTATCAGCAAGTTTTATGTTCAAAAATACTAAATATGAAAGATGTCATGGACATTGCCACGAAGATCGTGAATTCCATCCGTGCTCGAAGCTTGGAAAGACGCTCTTCAAAGTGCAATTGGAAGCTAGCGAGTCTGTTGAGCACACTGATTTACTTCTTTATACAGACGTGAGGTGGTTGAGCCGCAAAAAATTTATAAAAAGGTTTCAGAAATTACTACCTGAAATTATTTCTTTTCTAGATGAACGAGGTGACGACACTTAGATACTTAAAAAAGAAAAGTGACTCTTTGATTTAGCTTTCTTATCAGATGTGACTAATCATTTGAATATCATTAACTTGGAGCTACAGGGTAAAAAAATCAAACCATTATCGACATGAGTAGCGCAATAAACTCTGTTAACAAATTGAAGTTATTGATTAATCAACTGAACAAAAAGGATCTCAAAATTTTCTAGCTTTGGAAGCAAGAGCAAGTTCTCACTTAAATTATGATAATTACGAGACAGAGCTAAAAAACATTTTGAGCGAAAGACGTTTCTCTCATGTCGATAAACTGACGGATATTGTAACTTTCATGACTTGCTCATTTTCTTGTGAAGACGCTGAAAAATCTGCTACTGAAATATCAAACACTTAAAATATGGAGATCTCTTCTGTCCAAAATGAGGTATTGCAGATAATGTCAGATGTACATCTCAAAGCTAGAGCAACAGATATCAAATTTTGGTCTTTGATACCCGAAGACAAATATCTATGTTTGAAACAAATAGCTCTTCAGTTAACAGGATTGTTCGGATCAACTTCCTTGTGCGAATCTGCATTTCCAGAAATGAAAATAATTACATCAAAATATGGCAATCGGCTTATTGATGAACACCTGTTAACATGCTTTTGATTGGCACTCAGTAATTACGTGCCATCCTTTGAAAAGCACGTGGATGATATGCAGTGTCATGCCTCAACATACAGTCAAAATTAGCAATTTAAGGCTATGTTACAATTATGTAATTAGGTACATAGCCTGTTATGTTTATTTTATATCTCTAAGTATGCGGCAATAAAATAATTTTTCTTTAGTATGTATGTTTTTTCTTTAGTAGCTATGCCTTAGCTTAGTCCTAATAGTCGGCCATCGATCGCTTGTCGCCTAAATATTTTGTGGTCGATCGCAGACACTACAAGTCTGAGCACCCCTGACATATACTATGTATGTATATATATATATATATATATATATATATAATATGGAATCTTTTTTATTTCCTTTTCAGAATCATTTCATTTTAATTGAAAATTAGTAAATTCTGCATTCTTCTTATGTAGTGAATCCATTACATAAAAATATTGGTTGTTGAAATTGTGTTTTTGGCTCCATATAGCAGTACTACAGTAAGAAGAGATATATACCATAAATCTTCTTAATCATCCCTCTTCTAGACATTCTATATAATTAAAAATCTTCAAAATCTTCAAATAAATAAAAATAAATATACAAAAAACAATATATTTATTAAATAAACAGCTGAATTTTCGAAAAGACATACATCTTCTTTTCTTCTTCAAAGCAAACAACAACAATAAGTTACAAACAAACAGAGGAAAACGTTACATACATATGACACTCACGATATTGTATTGTAACAAACAATACTTACAATGTGTTACCCTCCTAATTCTTCAATTATCACCGTATTCCTAATTGAAGAATTAGGAGGGTAACACATTGTAAGTATTGTTTGTTACAATACAATATCGTGAGTGTCATATGTATGTAACGTTTTCCTCTGTTTGTTTGTAACTTATTGTTGTTGTTTGCTTTGAAGAAGAAAAGAAGATGTATGTCTTTTCGAAAATTCAGCTGTTTATTTAATAACTGTATTGTTTTTTGTACATTTATTTTTATTTATTTGAAGATTTTGAAGAAGAGATTTTGAATAAATGATGACTGCACTGAATAACTTTTGAAAATAAAGATAATTCTAGAAAAGGACCATACACACAATACAGAGAAAATAAAAAAAAAAACAATAATCTTTATTACATGTACATGTTTCGAGGTCTGTTCATACCTCCTCTTTAGATAATATGATAAAAGATACAAAAAAAGGAAAAATAAGGCATATATGAAAGCAATACGTATACAAAACATTAGAATTTCAATAAGCAATTTGCATTAAGTATGCAACTTATTATTACAACAATGATCTTCATCCTTCATTTCTTCAGTTAATTAATACAATATACAGAAAATATCTTTAAAATCTCCTATAAAACAAATTATTTATTTTAGCTTAAATTATCTCATAGGATGACATGTACATTTTGTACATTTTATTCGTTGTTTATTATTTACTGTTAGTCTTTAAGCTTGAAAAAGGAATGAAGATTCATTCCGAAAATTTGCAATTTACATTATTTATTTATTTAAGTTTAAATACCATAAATAATTTGTTTGAGAAGAGGAATTTTGTCCAGGAATGATCATATACAGTAGAACCTCATTATAATGGACTAATAGGGGCTGAAGGTTGTCCGTTTTAACGAAAGTCCGGTTTATAACAAATAATTCTTATAGCGGTGTAATGCAGCAGGGTTTACATCAATGAAAGTACAATAGTTAACTATAAAAAGTGTTTATTATACATCAAATAAAAAACAGCCTTCAACATAATAGGTTGAATTGAAAAAGATGTGTACTTATTGTGACGGGACAAAGGGGTAAGGTGCTTATTTGGGTTTTCCCACGTTCTTGCGCTAAAATAGGTGATGGTACAGAAAGTGTGGGTGGTTTTGGATTATTTCTATAAGAACGTTGGGCGCCAACCAAGCACTCAGCTAGGTAAAAACTTTCATTTACCCCCTCCACAGTGTCACACCCCAGCAATTAACCCAATCTTCTCGGGGGGGGTAGGGAACCACACCTTGCGTCCACGGTATCAAAAAGGGAGGCTTAACGCTTGTTCAACATATGAAATTCAACAACGTTTATTCAAATGAGCAAAAATGATAAACTCCGAAATGATGACTTACAGCTAAATGCGAAGCTATGGCTTTAACTATTTTAATTGGGCGTACTAAGGGAATTCTCGCACGTGGAGCTGAACAGAATAACTTTCCTACGAATTTCTAACCTTTCTTGGCGAATTGCGTTTCGTAAGTTAACTTTAAATTAACTTTAAACTCACACGAGAAGTTATAACTGATGGATAGCTCACTTACACATTTACTTCCATGCGGGTGTACACGCATACCTTGTTTCCTATGTATTCGATAGGGTTTGCTAATTAAAAATTAGCGTATTGAACTGTCAAAGTTAAGGTCTAAGCTTTTCCTAACTAAGACAACTTATTATTAACACTTCCTATTCTAAATGTGTACTGAATCGTTCTCGACTTCAGTCACGTAATAATAAAAATATAGCTGCCAAAACTTATGGCGTCCGCGCAGAATTGCGGAAAAGTTAGCTAAGCTAACTAAAAGACGAACGAGAGACACAACTCTCGTAAGCAAGCGCAGGATACAGGAAAAGAGAGAGAGAGTTCTTGGATGCACGGCCTTAAATCAACTATGGACCAGGCGCCAATACCACGTCATAATCTGCCGGCTAATCAGATCACAGGAATCTGGATCCGTCCAAGAGCGGTCAAGTCCATCACTTGGGGTAGCGAGGTAAAGGTCAAACCTCGCTATTGCTTCATGACAACACATACGCAATTCATTTAAAAGAAAAATTAAAATTCCTTTTAAACTACATTATGAATTAAATTTGTTAAATCAACTAAATTCATTAAGCTTAAGAAAAATCAATTGTTTAACCTAAATTAATTCAAGGTTCACTATTCTAACCTCTCCAACTTAAGAACTTTAAATATTAAATTAAATTAAATTAAAATTGAGTTAAAAGCTAAAATTAAAACAAACAAATTTTCTTTGCCCTTCGCCTTGAAATAATCATTTCGGAATATTTTCTTAATTTACATTTTTTTCTTTCGAAGCTTTACAAAAATAACAATTAAAAATTCGATATTTCAACAATGGACAGTGTGCATATATGAGTGTTGTCACAGTATACACTGCATTAATCTTTAGAACAAGAAGGTCCTGGTTCCTGTTGATTGCTTGTATTCATTGGTTTGAAAAATCATTTATTTTCTGCTGGGTTTGTTTGATGCTTATTTCTTCAGTTAATAACTGACGGAAGGGCCGTAAGTGTTCATAATGTGCAAACACATTTTCATTTGCCGATTGTTCAACATATTGAATAACAAAATTTAAATGGCCTTTCACTTTGCTCACTTTAATTTTAGGCTGACAATTATTTTTAAAACTGTCCGTTATAAGCGACGTCCGTTATAATGAGGTTCTACTATATATATCTGCTTCTGGCTGCAGATTCCCCTAACTTGAATTCCCTTGCACATTTATAGAATGCAGTGAAATGCAGAATTGTTTAGTTTACTTTAGTGCCTTGCCAGACTCCTGGATATTATTCTATCCAGCTGATACAAAATATGTGATGATCACTGGGCTTCTGGAGGTCTCAAACCGTCTCCTTTCTTTCTCAATATCATTAATATAGGTGACCTTTTCTCTTCATTGGGTTTTGTAGCTCTGTCTTAACCCCCCCCCCCCCCCCCCCAAAAAAAAGCTTGCCCAATTATCCCTTCACCATGTGTCCACTTACCTCACTTACCAATTTTTGTTCATCTAACTACTACTTGATGCCTCGCTTCATAATAACAGACATCTTATCCGACTATTAGCTTGGCATTATAATGTTGTTCTTAAGTAAATCTTTGTTACACACTAGGGAAATTGAAATACTAGACTTACAAATTATCTCCATTGAAAAAAAATTATTTATTTTAATTTCAGGAAAAGGATAAGAAAAAAGATAGGAAAGAAGAAAAGGAGAAAAAAGAAGATAGAGAGAAAGAGAAGAAAGATGATAAAGATAAAAAGGTATATTTCGCTTTTTTTTTCTTCTTAGTATGTGATAATTTCTAAAACATTAATTCACTAATAAATATTTTGATAATTTAGTTCTTCAAGAGTGTTTTATCCTTTCGGTCTTAGTCATTTTTTTAATTTTTTTTTATTAAATATAATTTAGTTACAAGTCTGTCCTATTAGGTTGTAGAACAACCTGTTTTGTAGGAGCTGAATAATAATACTGTACAATAAAATTACAGGTTAAATTATAATAATACACAATAATATTAATTTTTCATTATTTATTAACAAATTTTTTAAGTGAAAATCATATTTACAGTAATCTAAAAATTCCATTTTATTTTTCCATCAGTTAACTTAGATATATATAATTTTCATTTTTATTATTTTTATTTTTAATATTTTTAAGATATCTTCGGTTAGTTGAATAAAGATTTTGTACAGTATTCTATTTTTATTTCTTAGACCGTAGTTATTTCTGGGATTGTTGTTTATAATTATTTTAGACCAAATATTTCTTGTTTCATAAGAATTCATTTGCACAATTTCATTTTTAATCTTACTTTTTAAATTAAGAAAGTTTTTAATTATTACTATATACAGAAATCTTTGTTTTGGTAATAAAATTTTATATTTTTTCTTTATATTAATTTGCTGTTCTTTCGATATTTGATTGAAACCAGTAAAAATACAATTTAATATTTTTATAGTTTTTTTCTTCTAAATTTTTATCATCTTGATTATTTAAAATAAATCCAGCTTTCAATTTCATAATTTATTATAGAATCAACTAGTGATTTATGCATTAATATTTTATGTTCTGTTGAAACATATATACATGTGTATTTAATTTTTTTAATAAATGGATATAGTGATCATTCCATGTAAAATTGTTGTTTATTATAAAGCGTAAATAGTTTATTTTATTAACAATATTAATTTGATCACACCCACAATTTAGATTTCTATAGTTTTCAGTTTTTACACAATTGTAATCATGCATTTTAATATTAGGAATATTTATAATCTCTTATTTTTCGTTTTGATTATCATTAATTTAGTTTTTGTTTTGTTTATAATTATTAATTATTTATGGTCACATGAAAATAAATTAACTGTTGGAATCTATGCTTTGCTGTTTTCATTTTGTCTGTTTTATCTCTATTCTTCTCATCTTTCAGGATGATGATCGTAAAGAGAAAAAGGAAGATACAGATAAAAGAGATAAGAAAGATGAAAGAAAGAAAAGAGAAGAAAAGGAAGATGATAAGGAAACTGAAGAAGACGATAAAGATGATGACAATGAAGAAGAAGAAGAAGTCGAAGAGGTTTTATAATCTATTAATAGTTATTTTATTAAAATCTATTTAATATGTTACTATATTACAATTAATTAAAATTTTGTGAATAATTTATACGGACCTGATAATTTAGTGGTGTAGACACTGGACTACAAGTTGGAGGAATCGGATTCAAACCTCAATAAATTTTTCCATGTTATTTCTCCAGGTGTGCTTTAAGGTTTACCTAGTCATCTGTAAAATGTAGGCTGGGAATCTTTCCCAAACCTTGAAGGCAGTCAAGCTATGGTCTGACCATACAGACTCAACTTTTTCTGATTGGTCAAATGTGGTGTCGAAGTTAAATTAATTGTTAAAAAATATTCTTTGCAGATTCAAAAGCATGTTGTATAATGTACACAGAAGTATACATATTCTGCTTTCTATGATCCAATTACTATGGCCTCCCCATGCCCAATTTCCCAATGCAACTCTATATGCATAAATAGGAAATAGCGTGTACTGCTGTTAATGTACAGTGTGAAATGGAAAAAGCAAGTGATTTAATAGACTTCTAATGCGGAATGATCATAGGCTGTCATCTGAAAGGTCCCAGTATTTCTGAGACAGCATGACTGATGAACTGTTCCCATGCCAATGTTATTAAGGTTACAATATCTGGCAGAATGGTGAAGACATGGGACCGCTCAAGTTAATCCCATTGACCATCCAGAGCAGTCATTGTAACAAAACAGCCATGTCACCATCGAACAAATAACTAGAGAATACAACTGAATGACCACCCTAAGTCTAGTCACAGATCACTGTGCAGAGAACCCTTCTGGGGACACATCCAGTACCCATATAGAATGATACCTATCCACAAAATTACTTGCATTTGTCTAGAAATATGCCATTGAACAGTGAATGATTGGTCAATGGCTGCTTTCTTGACAAGTCCCAGTTGCAGTTACTATGGGTGGATGATCTTCAGACGGACTTCCACACTTTGGTCTTGATGTCATGATCCCATGCAGACAGTCTGGAGGTTTGTGATCCTTAATTTGAGTCAATGGTGCAACTGGTTATCTGTCCATTGCTGCAGATCAGATATATCTTTTTATGGCAATGGTCTTTTGAGGAAACGACCGTGTTCCCATAGATAATGTACCATGTCATGCTGCACAGATTGTTTGTTAATGGATCTTTGACTATGAGCTTTTGGACTGGCTTCCTTGTTCACCTGATTCGAATCCTGTTGAAGGCATTTGTGATCAAATGGACCGATCTTTAGGAGGCGCAGTTGACAAACTGGTTTGATGTAACTCCAGCTATCATCCGGAATCTCAACAATGCCATGTAACAATGTAAAGGTACTGTATTGGCCATGAAAGACCAATACCTGCATTTAGATGGTCATAATAATTTGATTGTACAGTATGTATGTGGAATAATGTTATCTTTTTCACAGGTATTTTTTTTTTTTCATAGAAACCGTGAATGTCATTCTCTTATTCTCTTTTCAGGAGGATACTGATGAAAAGAAAGATAAGGATCGTAGGAAGGATGAGAAAGACAGAAAAAGGGATAGAGATAAAAAGAAAGAAAAAGTGAAGATGATGACTCTTGATAAAGGTCTTTTGTTAGCATTTGTTTACTTTGACCTTAATCACTGCGGGTATCTTTTTGACAAAGATGTAGAAGAAATTTTATACACCTTAGGCCTTAACCTTTCTAGAGCTCAGGTTGGTTTTATTGCATTGGTAATAATAATAGTTTCATTATGTTTTGTTAATTAATGAAGGGAGATAGTAACTCCCAGACTGGTTTTATCT
This sequence comes from Thereuonema tuberculata, assembly GCA_023159025.1. Classification (NCBI taxonomy): domain Eukaryota; kingdom Metazoa; phylum Arthropoda; class Chilopoda; order Scutigeromorpha; family Scutigeridae; genus Thereuonema; species Thereuonema tuberculata. The sequence goes on from JAFIDM010000003.1 coordinate 66,238,226, forward strand.
ATATATAAATTGTATATTTTAAAGATTTTTAAGGCAAGGCAATTAAAGGATGTGATAGTAATTAAATTATTCATAAATTCCATCTTTTTAGGTCAGAAAACTTCTGCAGAAAGTTGTATCCAGGGATACATTAAATTATCGAAAACTCACTGACAAACCTCGTACAAAAGAAATTGTAGAAGAAGAGAAAGAAAAGTCAGTTGAAAATGGAACTGAAAAGATGGAGGTTGATGAAAATAAAGATAAATTAGCTAAAATACTTTGTAATCATGAAGAATTGAGTATAGGTAAATATAGTTGATTAAAATTGTTGTATATCAATTACTATGACTATTACATTAATTCCACTCTTATAAACTTGATCACTATGTTGTCAGTTTATTCTATCAATAATATGAAGATTGATGAAATATCTGATAAAGTAGTAACTCAGTATATATTTCTGTTGAATTTTCTTTTTTATTACCTATAAACTTTGTTACTTTTCAGTTTTTGTTCATCTTTTGTTCTCTTAAATGGAATTTCAGAAAAAGTAAACATGTAAACAAGTTAATAATATATTTCTAAGATTATTTTATTTTAATATAATAATTTTCTTATTTTTTTTATTAGGCTTTCGATTTATTTATTTCTGAACAATGAGATTCCTACAAAATCAGACACTTGGATCATTAGAAGTTAAATGCAGATCACACATAAAAAAAAGAATAAAGATGATCAGTTTATTTATTCAAAGCACAGATTATGTCGACCAGATTCTTGAAGCCTGTATAGAACAAATATTTTTTGTAAATTGATAAAATTTCCTGTTGAAATTGTATATCTGTATTCTAAATCAGCCAATTGCTTTATTATTCCAGAAATGAATCCAGCATTTAAAAGAAAGAATGCAAAGGTTGATTTCTATTATTCTTTAAACAAGGGTATATTTCAGTTGTTAGTAGACTGTTTGCTGCAGAAACAACTTTTACATTAATAACCTGAACAAATAGCTAAATAGCAGAATCCTCTTCACATTGAAACCTCTTATTACAAGAAAAGAGATGTATTTTGGAAAGTCTCAGCTGTTGAAATGATTAACAGAATTAATGACTTCCTTTGTTGATGAATTTTTACAGGACCATAATGTGACTTTAATTAAAAGTTTTCACAACTTTTTTGATTGAGCATTCAAAATTTCATTTGAACATCTTTCGTCTTTGTTTGTCTGTTTATCAGTGTTCAAACAACTGGATGAATTTCTGTAAAATTTGAAATGTTACTTAATTACGGCCCAACTTAAAACATAGGCATATTAATTTTGTTCCCTCCAATCCTTCAGAAACAAGCCATTTTTCTCTCTCTACTGATTAGCTGATCTAATTTCTTTTGAAATTTGATGCACTACTTATTTGCTGTCTAAATTTTGATCTCCCTCCCCCTCAACTACTTGTTGCGCAGTTTCCTCTTTGCCATGGATAGATGAGGAAATATCTCATTTCAATTCATAATGCATCAGAAGCACCAACATTTTTTGTTATAAATGTTTTCCTTTCTTCCTTTCATCAACTTTGGCCAACTATGGACCAGGGGCTAGCCCTACCTGACAACGTCAGGGTGAGGCTAGGAAATTCAAGAAGGGGGGACGAGATTCACATTTCGTCCAGAATAATCCTGAGATAGTAAGTCCTAGGGAAGAAACGGATGAAACACCATGCCAATACCGGAATTCGAACCCAGGTTCCAACACAACAGTCACACGGCAGACCGCCGTCTAGATCGCTCAGCCATGCCGGAACAGCGTTATAAATGTTCTATTATTATTATTATTATTTTTATTCGTTTATATTGTCCTTAATAAGAACAAAAAAATAGCATATAATAGACTTTCTTTTGAAGGCATTGTATTAGGAGAAATAAAAACTAGTTCCTGAGTATGACATCAGAGAACACTGAGATAAGCATTAACATTACAAGCATTAACATTAATCATTGAGATAAGCTTAATTTAAATAATTGAAACAACTTTCATATTCATCAATTGGGCTTTGTTCTTATGCTTGGGTCAAGACAGTTGTAAAAAAAAATGCAATCTTCAAATTATTTGTATGAGGCCCTTTTTGTCAAGGATGAATCTTTTCTGAGATGACTTATGTAATTTAATAGGTTGATATAGCGACACCTTGAGCATGAGATGAAAAGATATGTTGTATTTGATAAACTAGTCCTGCATTATAGTTTTTTCAGGAATTACTGCTTGATGGCTCCTCGACTTGAACTGAATGAAATGAAACATTATCCATTACAGTCTTGGAATTGGGGGAAAATTTTTCAGAAGATTGTTTTCAAACCAGTTGTTAAATATTTCATCTTTCATATCTTGATAATAATCTGCTAAACCTGATTTAGATGGAAAAAGCAGCAAAAGTCAGAAATCCTTCAATTGTTCCAGCATGAAGTAAATCACTCTCCTATCTATACCAATGGGGTTTTTAAGACAACTACATTCTTCAGACTGCCAACAAAGTATGGGATTCATTAATCTACATCTCACCAAAAAAAAAAAAAAAAATACAGTGCTGCTATTGAAAACAACTTCCTAATTTACAATAATGCTACAACATCTGTGCATTCCAGCAAGTGTTTCTTACCCCCAATTTTCTTATAATGTAATCCGATTTTCTTCATCATAACCAATCGCAAGAGATTCTTCACTCCCTTCAAAGATCAGACACAGTGCTTCCTCTGTTTAAAGAGCCTCATCCTTCAGAACTGCTAGTAATCATCTTATTGAAGGCAGTGATTTTTAAGGTAGAAATTGTGGATGGGTTGCTTCCAGAGTAAAAGAATCAGGATTCGTGATGGGAGACGTATCAATATTTCTTACCAGGATTTTCCCGGGGAAAAGCAAGGCCCTCTTCACTTGTTTGCTTAACATCACAGCAAACAGACTGCACCAACACTAATCCTATCCCTGTAGCAGCAACTATTCTTTCCATTACTTTTTTGAATAGTAGTAACACTCTCTTCTCCAATTTCTTTTTCTCAAAATATGATTAACAGTAACTTCTTAAGCTTTTCCTTGTCATATTTTAACTGCCAGTATGGAAACTGGAGGACGAGCAGTAGCTCCTGAAATGATTGATTGATAATCTACATTATTCAAAGTCACAGCTATGGTTAAAAATGGAATTGACACTTTGATTTCTAACCTGTAAGTTCATCAAAAATCCTTCTTTTGGAAAGAACAGAGGTTTCAATTGATTGCTTCATCCTTAGAGAAAATTTATAGAACTTCTTTATTGACGGCATATTAAAAAAAAAAAAAAAAACTTTTTTTTTTTTAACATTTTAAAATTGCAGTTGTAGTTTTAAAGTTCCCAACTGAAATTAAATTTTAATTCTTTTAGCCTTTATGTTTTTAATGTCTATAGGTAAGTTTCATTAAGGAAGATCTACCAAGTATGTACAGTTGGCCATCCACAATCTTGGGTTTTAACTTTCACAGATTTGATTATTTGTGAATTTGCCATCAAATGGGATTTTTTTTTTTTAATTTTGAGACCATCTAAAGAAAATCGCAGATGATGTGCATAGACTAGAAAGTAAAATGTAAAGAAAGCTAAGAAAAGCTTAATAACTCATAAATGCACGAATAAATGTATTATTAATCTGTTTTATCATTTACTACCATAAATCTATATACCTCAAACTTATTATAAAAAAATAAATTCAAAAGAACTGTGGAATAAACACACTGTTTTGGAATGCCATGCTTTTTAACCTAATGAAGAGAAAAGGTCACCGACTGTATATTAATAATAACAAGAAAGAAAGGCGATGGTTTGAGACCTCCAGAAGCCCGTGATCATCACATATTTTGTACTATCCAGCCTCACTCATGTCATTTGTCTTTCAGTTAAGGTGTATCTTGTGGTTCTCTTAAATTTTGCATCTTTAAAGTGTAAGTATCAATTGTAATCATGAGTCCAAAGCATAGTCTTTCTAGTTTTCTGAAAGTGCTCCCCTTTTTGTGTGTTAAATATGGTCAACAGTATTAAGAGTTAAAGTTTGAGGACCTAGAGATATTCATCGTTTTGTCAACATTTGCAGCAGTCCTGCACACCTAACCCCATGAATATACAGTCGAAAGAGGGCAGACTATGTATATCCCTTTTTTGTTATCTAAATGGGTGCTACTATGAAAAGAAAACATGAATTGAAATAAGAACAAATTTTAACTTGTTCCTTCATTGCAGAAAGAATTTGGAAATCATGCTGTCATAATCAGTAACTTCTTTTGAAAAGATCCTAATTCTTATATCATTCGTCAGAAGGTTTTATTTCTTGTCTAAAATGAATAAAAAAAAAAAACTGTGCCTTTATTCCTAATGCATAGGAGATTTTAAATGTTACTTTTGGTCTCCAGATATAAGAATAAAAAAAAATCTATGTAATGAGAGAAACTTAAGCATTGTTTTGTTTGGGTTTTTTCATTTAATTTCTGCAGAATATGATGCTTTATAAGAAAACAAAATTGATGATGAAACTGTAACAAAATAATTTTTATATTTATTTTTCTTCCTTTCAGGAAATAAAAATTTACTTCCAGTATTCAAATTGGAAAGTAATATTGTCAAGAAAGCTCCTGTTTCAGAAGAAGAAATGAATAGCGGGATTAATACAGGAATGGTGCTTCATAATGGAGCCTTAGTTGACATTGACAGACTATTGCAACAGTTACAACGAAGTGAAAAAGCTAGAGCAGATACAGAACAAAAACTGAAAGATCTTCAGGATGAGTTGGGTAAGGACATTATTTATTCTACTATTTTATAATTATCGTAAATAACCAAAATTCAAGAGGTAATTATCACTAATCCCCCCAGTCCCTTCAGTTCAGAAGTGCAGCTATCAATGCTTACAGCAAAACTCAGGTACTTTGCATGGAGAGAAATTTCATGCTGCTAGTGGATGTAGATTTCTTTCTCAAATAAGTAAAAAGTTTAATCTTATTAAACCTATATCGTTTTATTCTAAAAATGTTTTTTTTTTTTTTTGTTTGTTTTTAGATGAACTGAAAGAAATTGCTAATAACAATGAACAGTCCAGCCTGAAGATTTCTTCTGAACTCAGGGAAAATAAAAAAATGCTACGGTTATCTGAAGATAATCTGAAGAAAACACAGGAATCCTTAAAAAAGTATTGGCATGTTTTGAAATCCAGTCATGATCAGATGTCAAGCATTATTTCAACAGAACCTTTAGATAAAGTGCTGTGTACAAGTTCAGCAATAGATTCAGTACATATTAAAATTGAATCCACACCAAAAACTGAGTCAGTTAAAATTAAACAACAGCTTCTTGAGAATGGCAGTGCTTGAAAGACCAAAACATTATCTTTAAAGGTTTTGTTTTTTTGTTTGTTTCAGTTTTGTATTGCAGGAGAGCCATTTTCTTCTTGTTTATTTGCTGACATGAGTGATTTTGCTGTATTGTCAGCAGTTACAGCAGCTGTAGAAGCACTTACCTCACATATGGAAATGGTCAGATTTTTCCTTTCATAATGGTGTATTCTGGCAACAATTTTAAGTCTGCAGTCCTTTTGAAAAGTATGAGGTGTTGAGATATTTATTTATTTTATTTTTATTTTATTAATAAACATTTTGTTTATTAATAGCTATAAAAGTATTTTTTTATCTAAAAGTATTGTTATTTTAAAAGGGATTTCTTGTAAACAATAAATTGCAACAATATACATTGATTTTATTGTTATACAATAAATTTGAGGCCCCCCCCCCCCACAATGATAGAAGAAAGCATAATTATTCATATGTTGTAGTATTTTGTGGGAACTATTGCAGACTTGCTAAAGTACCTGTTGTATTATGCCGTAAGTGTGCTTCAGATTTTAAATTTCTTACTTATGTCATCCATGGGAACAGAGACTAATAGATGTTAGCACTGTGTATTATTAAGATACATTCAAAGGATTTTATAAACTATATTGACTGTCAACATGTTTTTTTTTGTTTTTTTTTAATACTTGTATTATGGCAAATCTTAATGTTCATAATATAGTAATATAACTGATGTTATTTTTTGGGCAAAATAATTACTTGCTTTTATCAGTAAGAAATTTACAAACATTTCATCCTTTTTATATGAAATATTCAAATATAACTTCATAATAATAATAATTGATTATAATTAAAAAAAGATTATGGAACTAGTCATAAAAATAGAATAAATTTAATAATAATGATGTTTGTTTTGTTTTTGATTTAATAATACCAGATTTTTTAAAAATTTAGATATATAGACAGTCCCTGGCTTATGAACAAACCTACTTATGGCATTCCTTACTTGCGAACTGGCTCCCAAGGCTCCCCATATGGATCATTTATAATTAATAATTCAGGAACTAGTTTCTTCCCCGCATGTAAACAAACCCATACGGCGTAAGCAGTTTGTTGGTGCAGCATCTTTACGTTAGCGACTCATTGTTTATACAGTAGCTTATGCATAGCATCACTTTCATCTTAACTTTTTTATTCAATTTTGTGAGTGTGTTACGCAGTAACATTCTGTAACTTATTATTACAGTACAGGGGTATTATTCTTACTATTATTACAGTTGTATATTGTTTATTATTTCCACATATGAGCCATTATAGTATTGCTATTATTATTATTATCAAATATGAGTGAATCTGAGTTACATACAAATTCGACCTAAAGACATTCTTAAGAACGTATCTTGTCCATAACCCAGGGACTGCCTGTACTTTTAAGTTTATATAAGATATGAGATTCTGAAAATTTTGAATTAGTGTTTAAAAAATTCTTTAGCAGTTACATTAAAAAATATAATAATACTTCTTTTCTCCAGTAAACAGATGCAAATATTTACATATATATCGTCTGTTCCAAACAGAATAAATAGTCCTTGAATTTCTGTAAAATTAAACATTGCAGAATTATATATTTACACTGATGATATATTCTTGGAAGTTGAATTTTTTTATATTATTATATATATAAGCCTTAGTCCCAATGTGAGAAATCTGTATTTGTTTTATTTTGATTTTACTGTGAAACACCTTAGAATTCTGTATATCAGGATAAAGTTTATTTTATCGAAATTTTCTTAAGGAATCTATTCACAATAATATTGTTGTGCTTGCAAATAACTCAAAAAGCAAAATAAATCTTTGATAGATAGATTATATAATGATCTCTTATTCCAATTATCAGTTAATTAATTTCATTTGTAGTTTTTAAGACTCTCTCAACCTGTTTTTCCACAAAACTGTGCATATAGATTTTTTTTTTTTTTCTCTTGGTTGTCCACTAGATTGTTGAAATTATTTTTTTTGAGTTTGAAGAAGACAAAAATCTCTTTGTTAAATCTGATTTCCCTTTGTGCATTTTTCAATTTACAAGTTTAAGGTTTAAATAGATGGAAATTCTTCTCTTCAGTTGTGTAATGTTTATAATCAGTAAATTCAGCTACTGTTTTATTGAGTTTAAAATAGCCAAATTTCTTTCATATTATATTCTCTATTTATATTATTTTTCAGTTTCAATATTTGAATCTGCAGTGTTTAATTTTAAAGAAATTCAAGAATTTTTTTTTTTTTTATGCGAGTAGTTTTTAATTAATTTCCATTCATTCAGCTTAGATTTCATTGAGCAATTATACATTGCTAAGATTATACAAATAGTGAAGGAATTCAAAATCTATTTAACCAAAAGTTATCTACCAAAAGGTAGAAGCAGAAGAATTGCAGCAAAAATAGTAATTGCTACAGTACCATAAAGCCAAACATCCTAAACTTATTTCTGCATTTTATTATTTCATGAATGAATAGGCTTTATTTTTTGATAGCTCCTCACAAGTGCTTTTTTCTCTAATTCACAAGCATTTGAAGTGATACATCTTGTTCATTTTATCTAGTAAAAACGGAATAAAGTTTTGTTATTATACGGTAAGTATTATTATTGTATAGATGTTTATGGTGAATAACAGTGGTGTAATGAAAGGTTACACAGAAGAGCTTATAAATGTCATGCAAAGAGGAAGGGAAGTTTATCCTGTAAAGTTCAGTAGCTGATGTTGAAGAAAGCAGATGAAATTAAGGTTGAGTCAAGTAATTCCCATTAAAATCATCACTTTTATGTTAATTATTCATACATTTTAAAATTACATTTGAGAGAGAAAGAGAGCTTTTAGTCTTCTGATAAGGATCAGACGACTAATATTCCCGTTTTGTCTGTGGACAAGTATCATTAAAATATCATTAGCAACCATCGCAACAATTGCGTCTTTTGCATGCGCAACAATCACATTTATAATAATAAGGAAATAAAAGCAATATCAATTATATTTTCTTATATGTATCAGAAGACGTTGCGAAGCATTGTGATTGGTTTACTAATCGCTATCCCTACCTTGTTTAACTTTACTGATATCCAAAGAACATAATTCTCTGTGAAGAAAATATTCAAAGCAATAGTAAGTGATATTAAGCCAAGAGACCTTTGGGGAAAGTGACTGCTGTTAACTGGAAGTAAAGCCTAGGAAATGTTAGAGTAAAAAAAAAATAAAATAAACAACTCTTATAAGAAACTAATAACTTTAATTTGCTTTGGTTTAAATAAAGATAGCACTGAGATGGGTAATACTGCCTTAGGATGATTTATTGCAGTGGTGTTTTAAACAGATAAAGATATTCTTTCTGGGAATGAAAGATGAAATCTGTTTTCTTTCTTCCTTAAAATGTAAATAATCACAATAAGATACCACCCCTATATCAGTACTTTTCTACAATTGTGGAATGGATAAATCTATTTTAAAGGTCAACTTTCGTTTATTATCACATTAAAATAAATCTATAATACAACTCTTGTCATTTTCTAATCGTGATATACATTGTGTTAGTTGAAAAGAATCACTTTTTTTTTTATATATATGCAAATACCTTTCAATTGTTAATGGGATTGGACGGATAGTAAACATTGAGTCACTGCTAATATCTGCAGTCATCATCTTTCATTTATATTACATTTTTGTTTTTAGCAATGTCAAGAAATTAAATATAATATTACCTATTGGTTTTTCTCAAACATACAAACATTTATTACTCTTTACTACTCCATAACTTCGTACAGGCAATATTTCAAACTCCTTATCGGGTGTTCTTCCTCAAGCCTTTTCATGGGAAAAGAAAACTTTCTCCTTCCCAATACAAACATAAAATAAAATAAATTAACATTCAATAATTTTAACACAACAATAAAAAACGTGCAATGCTCCATGATGCATCCAAATTGTTCAAAATATTTAAAAACTTTTATATCTTTGAAGAAATCTAAACCAATGTCCGTTTTCGAAATTGAAAATAAAATTGTTTCCTTCTTGATTAAACTTTGAAGAAAAAACTGTCCATATCTTTAACTGTACGAAGTTATGGAGTAGTAAAGGAAATAAAGTGAATTTTGTAATTTATGTGGTCATCGTGAAGTTTTAATGATACAAACATTTAATTAATGGTCCTCTGCGAACTATTAAAGACTAATATGTTTTAAGTTTAACAGAAAATAATTATTATATGTAATCATAATACTAAGTATTGTTATTAATACTGCTTAGTAATATAGATTATAATAGAAATGAGCCTTTTAAAATAATAAAAAATAAAGGTTTTATAATTTTTTATTTGAAAAATATTGATTATAAGCATTATATGAAAATAAGTGTTGTTAAATTTTCAATCATAATGGCATTCTTGGACAGCTCTTTTGTGTTCATTCAAAAATTTATAAGTTTATTTCTAAAATGATTCTTTCCTACAGATCCTTTTTTTTTTTTTTGGTTATTTACTACATATTGCAGATACAAGGGAATGTGAAGTATTTTTCTTAATCAGATTGTCATTCCTTAGTGTTGCTTTTGAGTCACTGAAGAGTCAATAAGCCTGGCAGATGAATGGACTTCTTGTACTTCATATTCTTATTGTTTTGGTAAGTCTATCTCATCATGGGAAGTTTAACTTCCAAAGAATTTGGTTGATGTTTATTTTTACTCTTAAAATCCTTAGTTAATTATAATACAAGAAGCGTTCGAATAAACCTTTAAAGTTAGAATAATAAAATAATGAAGATTATCATTCATCCATCTTTGATGGAAGATAACGTTTTGATGGCAAGGATAAATTAATCTAATAGAGCTTTCATATTGCAAACTGGATTCATAAGAAATGTTTTTACTCAAAATTCTAACTGTAAACGAAAATTTGCAGGTTGCTTATTAAGAGATGAGATGGAGAGAAACATTAGATATTTTTCATCATTCATTTTAATTAGAAACTCGATTAAGAATATTTTTAAAAAGTTTCTGCTTTTATTTATTGCAGTGTTTGATGATTAGAAATAGACAATACCACTTTGTTGTGATGAATATATTTATTTTTTTTTCTTTGTTTGTAATATTGAGGTATTTTAGAATTCTTGAATTAACTGTTCTAATTAAAATCATAACAAAAATTGTATTTGCATTTAATTGATAAGTAAAAAGGAGAGAGAATCTATGAAAAACAAACTAAGAAAAATTTTATTAACATTTTAATCAGAAACTTCTTTAGATATATATGTGTGAATCAAGTAAATTCTTCAGCAGTCTTCTGATGAATTGCTCTTGCTTTTGTGACATGCGTAACTTTTAGACATGCTTCCGCTCCTGCCTCTGTTTTGATTCCAGAGTTTGCCACCAACCTAGGTCCAGCCACTGCCTTCGAGAATCTGGCTAAGTACTTTCAAAAATGCCTGCTCAATTCGAAAATCTCCAAACATGGCTACAAATTTGGATTCACCAAAAAAGTCAGGCCAGTTCCACTGGATGGATTTAGTCAAAGCAAATAGAGGCTGGTGCACACATATGACAGGAGTTTGTCCTGGATATAAAAATGTAGTAAGTTATTTTATTTGTTCCATTGCATATTTCAACATTGCCGGTGAGGAAGAACTTTCATTGAATAAGGATAAAAGAGAACTACACGTTAATTCAAATGATGAAGAGCCTTTTTGTAAAGCATGGAACTCTGCCCTGGAAATATCTATAGGTTCATTTTTGCTATCAGTAAGGACGTGGTCTAGCCATTCCTGTTCCATTTTCCACTCGGATCCAAATTCTGAAATTTACAGTTTGGAAGAGGTGGTTTGGTTTGCTTTTGGCGCAGGTCGCTCTTTCGAGAATAGTGCTACAGGCTTGACAACACTGTAGCTATCTGGAAGCTCTGCCACTTTTTTGCTGCTTTGTCAACACAAACAATGCTTGTGACAATTTTACGAGGCTCACCAATTTCTCCTTTGGCGGAAATTTGAAAGATAGAAATTGCTGTTCCATGGAAAGATGTGCTGCTGTAGTTATGATCAATGTTATCATATGCGCCAATCACAAAAAGACCATGAAGCAAGTTTGAGGGGCAGATGACACCTTCTTGAGCTCTGAGAATCTCTAAGGAAGCAAGACTTGCTGTTATCTCTCTCATTCTGTTTGGTGATATTGAGAGGCCTCTGTCATGCATGCCTGCAATTATTGTATTATTTCTTGTCCTTCCAAATACAGACAGGTCCAGATATAATGGAACAGGTGGTTCATGACTTTTCTTGTAACGAACAATGTTGCCTTTCGGAACGCCTTCACTGTGGTTGAAAACTATTAATTGACTGACAGTCAGGGCAGGCTGAGTTGCTCTACTTGTGTTCTCTGCTGAAGTGTCACCACAGAGTAAGCAGCACACTAGAGCCAGAAGTTCTGGAGGAATGCTTGCAGTTTGTTGATCATTCAGGTGACCATCAAAAATAACTTTTTTCTAAGTTATTACCTTTCTAATCCTTTTAATAAATCTTTCACATGCAACAGCATCATCATCAAGATTTTCAGATTGAACATCTTCAAAAATATTAGCACCATCTCAGTGCAGGAAGTAATCTCTGCCTGAACATTGAGCTTTGAGTTGAGGGAAGTGATCGAGAATTCTCTCACGTGGATGGGTGGTATGGGTAATTCGAAGGTCTTTACATTCCACGCCCAAAAGATCTGCTAGGCTGCTTGTATAAAGAGTTTTAAGATCAGGCATTTTGAATATAATCTCAGTGTTTCTAGATTCAAAGGCTGGATTTTCTCTCTTACGAAGCGAGCAATGGAAGCAAAGGCCATATTTTCGGAGATACAGCTGACCTCTTCCTCTTTTACTCCACTTGATGTTCTCAGACAATTTGTCAGATTTGTATAGCATTTCGTATGGTACTTTGCTTCTTTGGCAACGAAATCGCCACCCTTGAGGAACGCTTGAAGTTCAACATTATTGGTAATTTCGGCACATCTCCTAACTTTATCATCTTGTAGAGAAACAATCTTATACAAAGTTTGTTGAGTAGTGCCCTTCTTATTGCATACAAAACATATTTCATCTTTCATTTTAATAGATGTACGGTCCCCAGACAATTGTTGTTTTCGCATTTTGTTCTGATTGAGACTGTAGACTGTCCTCAAATGACGTGCTGGGCAAGGAAGATGTACGTTTGCGTTTCTTGGCCCTGATAAGTTCCGTTTTATTGAAGTTGAGGGCACACTTTTTGTGCCACTTTGCTTTTTTTTCGAAGTGTTTTTTCTATTCCATCTCCGTCATTTAACTTTTTTAAACCATGGGACATTGCATCTAGATTCTGAAATTCCATTAAATTTTCTGTAAGTGTCCTGTAGCACCAACAATGATTCAGTAGTGTGTGTGTCTGGGCAAATCAAGTCTTCCCCACTAGATTTTTGACATAGGCAACATATGGTCCACTCTATGGCACTAGGCGGAGTATCAGGGTTAATATCTGCCAGCCGCAGACGCCTTCAAGCCATTTTTCAATCTGAAACAAAGAAGGTTCGGTGTTTGAAATGAATAAACTTTTATAGAAGAATACAAACAAATTTTAAAAAATGCCACAAATCACAAAATTACAAAAAGAACTAGAAATTAAACAAAATTTTCAGTTTTTTGAAAATTGTGCAAAATTCCTAAATTTTAGAGATAGGGACAATCTCTAAAGGACAAAACAGTATCCTTTTCACAAGAGCTTTCAAACAAAAAAAAACAAGAAAATTAAAATCGGACCATTAGAAGCTGAATTACAAAGCAATTTAGTGCGACTAATGGCGGCCATCTTTACTGCACGGATTTTCAAGTGCCTTCCTATCTGGAAAGTTGCCTTTTGGTATCAACTATTACCACAGAAAGTGGCATATTCCAATCAAAAAGTGCAGTTTTCTTTGGCATACCCAACGTACAAAGTGACCATCTTGAGAAATAGTTTGTGCAACCCAATGTATTCAACTAGGATTTATTAGGTGGTCGTCACAGCACTTTAGGTTGTGTCAATAGCTCACCACACTTCCAAATAGTTAGAAACAGCAAGTTTTTTTTTTTTTTTCATTTTAATAATTACAAAGTGATTCCTCACACTTTCCTTCAATAAAAAAAAAAAAAAAAAGTGTTCAATCCTGCCTTTCTATTAGCATAGTGCATTATCAAACTATATTACTGTAACATTCGAAAATTCTACTTAAGGAAAGCAGAAGGTTCCTTTTGATTAATTGCATTTTTTGCCAAATAATTAGAATATTTTAACAAAAATGAAAATGTTTGTTTATAGCTCTTTGTAACCCCTCAGCTCTGATTCGAAGAGCAAAACATTATAACATTGGGATTCATATAAAATAAATTAATAAAATAGAAAAATCTTCATCCACAGCTGATTTATTAAGAGCCCCTATCTTGGAAGGCTTATTTGTTCCCTAAATCCAACTAAAGGGAGGAAATGAGCTTTCATAGTCTTATCGTATTAGATTGAAATGGACTAAAACTGAACCTAGTTATGCTCGGGTGTTTTGACTATATTGTTCAAGCTTGAGTGTTTGAAACAACTGCAAGTATAAAATTCTTTTCCTTAATGAATTAGGTAGTTAGATAAGGTGGCAAATTAAGACAGACTAATTAGTAATAATAGCTGGAAAACTGTGTAGTCAAGAGACACTTTCATAATGTCACAAAAGACTCAACTATCATGTTGGAGACCCTAAAATTTTCAGTTTGGAGTGAACGAATTCAAAAACTGTTTTTGAGTGTCGGGTGTAATTTTTATTATTGAAAATAGGCTTCATCTGGATCTGTACAATCTTGCCAATACTGTCTCAAACTATAAATTCCTTTCTTGCACATAACTGTGGTTTGACGTTGCAGGAATCCTTCGATGTCCTTTTTGAGATCATAATCTTGGAGGTATCTTTTTCCGTTCAGAAAGTTGGTTGTATGTCTGAATAGGTGAAAATCTGTTGGCGAAAGGTCCAGTGAATAAGACGGATGAGGCAAAATCTCAGTCAAGTTTGTGAAGTTTTCTGCAGGTGTGTTCTGCCCAGTACCGTAGCTAGAAGATTGAGGGCCCCGGGGCAACAAGTGATTATGGTTTCGTAAAACAAAATCACCCTTCGTTCGGGGGCCCTGGGCACTGCCCCGGTGGTAGCTAAGGCCCTGGTTCTGCCGTATGTGGTCTTGCATTAGTGTGAAGCAAAATGGGACCTTTTCGATTGACCAGTGTAGGCTGTATCGTTCCTATCTTCTGGTACATTTCAGTCAATTCTGACAGATACATCTCAGCTGTAATGGTTTGTTCCCTCAGAAGAAAGTTCCAATGGATAATTCCAGCCGTGGACCGCCAAACAGTCAAAAGAATTTTTCGTTGGTGAAGAGGCAGTTTAGGAGTTGCTGCCAGTGGCTCGTTCTTATCCAGCCAAGATGGTGAGCTGTTATTGTACATATCCACTTTTCTTCGCAGGTTACAAAGGCTCTTTTTCTTTGCAAAGTTGAAGTTGCAGAACAAATTTTGTAATGCAAAGCCTTGTTTTCCTCTGTGAGTTCGTGGGGTATCTACACTCATTAACAAAAAAAAACGACGAACCTAGAAGGAGTTGTCCGATGGAGAGGAAGATTATGTACAGGATAGAAAATGATTAAACTTTCAGACAAATTGAATGATTTATTTCAGAGTTACAGAGTTACAAAGTAAAGAGCTAAATAAGGTGTTGACCCACCTCTACCCTCAATGCAAACTGCCACACGACGTGGCATAGAGTGATAAAGCTCCCTGATGGTCTCCTGCGGTTTTTCTTGCCAAATTTGCTCCAATTGTCGGGCTAAGACATCCACATTCCCTGGTGGATGCTGTCGCCTTCCTATCATAACCCAGACATGCTCGATTGGAGAGAGATCTGGGGATTTGGCTGGCCAAGGAAGTGTTTCACAAGCTGCAAGACAGGTCATAGCAACACGTGCCGTATATAGCCTGGCATTATCTTGCTGAAAAATAAGGCCAGGATACTGCAAAAGGAAGGTAGCAAAACAGGTCTCAGAATGTCGTCGACGTACCGCCGTGCTGTAAGTGTGCCGCTAATGACGACCAAAGGGGTCCGGCTATCAAGGGAAATAGCACCCCAGACCATAACTCCTGGTTGAGGGCCTGTGTGGCGTGCAATAGTGAAAGCAGGATCGGCACGCTGTCCTGGGCGTCTCCAGATACGTCTGTGACGATCGTCAGGACACACTTGAAAGCGGGATTCGTCGCTAAACACTATATATCCCCAGTCAGCATCATTCCAACCGGATCGAGCCAAGCACCACTGTAATCTGGCCTGGCGGTGTGCAGACGTGAATGGCAGGTGGCCTAGCGGGTCGGTACGAGCGTAGATGTCGCTCTCTCAGCCGTCTGTGAATGGTCATGGTGGACACTCATGTGCAGGTCGCACGTCTGATGATTGATAACGATGATTCAGGCGCTGTGACAGCTGATCTGACAATCACTGTCCTCCCGCTCTGCTGTGGCCCTACGGCGACCGCTACCTTCATGACGCTGAAATATGCCATTGTCCACCCATTCCTGCCAGCATCTTCTAATCGCCGCATCACTTCGACCCATATGATGAGCGATTCTCCGATTTGCCCAACCTGCCTCTTTCAATCAATGATACGACCTCTTTCAAACTCTGGCAGTTGCACGTAATGAGCTCGAATCCTATGGCGAGGCATTTTTTCAGTCGTTGAAAGGTATCCTAACTCGCAATGCAACAGAAATTTTGACCATCAGATTGAGAATCGCTTCTTATATACACCTGCTGAGTGCGCAGTTCCGATGCGCTGTAGCTCTCGCTATTCATTCATTGGACACCAAAGTTTAATCATTTGCATGGGCGTCCCAATGTCTTTGCATATGAAATTTCATTACAATCGGACAACTCCTTCTAGGTGCGTCGTTTTTATTGGTAATGAGTGTACTTGTTCATCTTCCACAGTTGCTAAGTTCTTCCAGCAAATTAAGTTGAAGTTGTGTGAGATAGCCTTATTTTCTCAGCCATCTTCAGTGAAATTTGACGTGGGTCAAGCTCGATCTTTCACCTCTGTTGAGACCACTTTCATGGCATCCTCTAGGAGCATTCTTTACGTTGTAATCTCCATCACGGAATTTTTAGAACCAACTCGGCACTGTCCTTTCGCTTGCATGGTCTTCACCGAAAACACTACACATGTTCCCCCTTCATTTCAGCTACTGATAAGCCTCTTAAGAACTCATACAGCATCACTTGTCAAATATCAACATCTCCATATTTTGATTCAACTTACAAAACAAGATGCAGAATACAGAAATAACCTCATCACTAGTCGATACCAAAGGCAGTAGGGGTGGTCCTTCAAACAACATACCTACACACTTAAAGCATGCTTAAATTACTTCCCTAGAAGTGGTGATATTTACATGTCAACCAAACCGACATTATAGGGTTTCCAACCTAACAGAATCATTAAAATACAGCTAGCATCTCAGTTTATCTGATTGGATGATGAGTTCCTTATCAGCAAGTTGTAGATCCAAAGAAATCCAGGGAGTTATTTATATAACATAAAAGTTTTTTTAGGATTCTTAATTAAATTATTTTATATTAAGTAAAAGCTTTAATTATTAAGGTAAGATGTAACATTAATATAAGTACATTTTGTAAAAATGCTGTAAGGAAAAAAAAAAAAGGTAAAATTTAAGAATTCTGCAAAAAATTATTTGCCTGTTTATCAAAAATACGATTTCTTGAAAATAATATGAGAAATTTGACCTTTCCAGTGAGATTTGAATAGCCGCAGTATTTTGACCGTGCAAAGGTAGCAAAACCATTAGTCTTAATTGTGAATGAATAGTTGGTCGTAATAATGACTTGGTAAGTTTTAAATGTCGAATTTTACTTTTTAGTGAATATAAATATTTTACGTTTTAGGCTAAAATATAACCAAAAGAGATCTATTCAAGTTTTATTATCATTTGTCATGGAGAACAGGTAAATCTGAAATGAATGTTAATTTAACTGGGCGGGGAATTGAAGATTCAAAATCTCTCATTAATTGTTAAATTACTGTAATAGTAATCTTTGATAGTTTTTATCGACAGTAAGGCGTTTCTGAATCTGAAAGTCTTCAGCGGGCTAAGGTAATTGTGCTGTACTATTATAGCGATTTTTCTATTGTGGTTTGCTTTTTGCCGAGTCCCACTTCTGAGTGTGGGAGAAGGAATCATAGGCTTTCACGCGTTCTGAGTTGATCATCGAGGCAAATTTGGCTGATGAGTCCTAATCAGGACGAAACAGCAGTCCCAGATTACCGTTGATGATGGCTCAATGCCTGAAAGCAAACGAATTAGTGCATTCTCTATATTTTTTTCCGTTTTCATAATATTTTTATTATGATAAAGTTTCATTTAGTGTTAATGCTATTCATTTTTTAAGTGACTTAATATCTTAACATGAATGGGCAGCAGATTTGATTTCTCAAAAAAAGCAGATCAAGAATGAAATAATTTTCTTCAAAATATGACAAATCAGATTTAAATGGAATAATTGCGTTGCCATAAACATGTCAATTTAGATTTATGGACAGTGCGATATATCTTCAAAGCAAAATGAAGAGCATAGATTCAGATTTAGAGGGAAAAAAAAAAAAACTGAAAAAGAAGCAAACTTTGTTGTCTTTTTAATGTTGCGGAGTCAGATTCAAATGGAAAGTAGAGATACGGAATAGAACAAAGAAAAAGAAAAGTTCCTCTCTTAGAGGAATGAAATATTGTGATGATTAAAGAAGAGTTTTATTAACAATACCATTTCTATAAACTTAAGATATTCTACATCTTAAGAAAGTTTATAAATAAACCGTTCTTTCTTAAAAATACGATAATCACATTAATTATGATATCTCGATATGAGATTCAAATAAAATAAGTAATAGATATTTTAGTTTGCCAGTCTAAATATTGTTCTGATCCCAAGGGGAGGGTCGGTGGTTCAAATCCCGAGAAGAATTAGAACGAAAAAGCCTTTTTTCTTTCACAAAATTTCATAGTCAATTCAAATAAGGAAGTAGTATCTCTACGTAAACGTTTCGCTGTAGAGACTCCAAGCAGAGGTTGAAATCCCGAGAAGTACAGTTCTTTGTTTCTTAACAGATAGAAATGTAAAGCGTTTAAAAGATCACTCATCCGTTTGTCTAGATGAATGATCTAAAACAGAAGATCCCAAATTCAGATCTAGAGATCAGTAATTTTCTTAGTGTGGAATGAGATTCCAATGAAGTAAGTAATTTGTAATTAATATATTAGCTTAAGTAGATGATTAATGACTCTGGCTGAGGGTTACTGGTTCAACTTTCGGGAAGAATTAAAAAAAAAACAACAAATCCTTTTCAACATTACGTAGTCACAGAGTTTGACGAATCCGCGGTGGATGAAAGGTGCTCCCGATGAATTTTAATTGAGAAAAGAGGTCTCGCTACAAATGCACCTTGATACGTCTTATCAGTAAACTTTTCAAAAGTTTTTCTAAATGTAAAAAACGTTTTATAGTGTGCATTGATGGTTGCTAACAATTATGTAGTCAGATTCAGCTGGATTAATCAAGAAGTAATTAATATCTCAGTTGTGACTCCGAAGTCGTTGGTTACAATTTCTAATCCACAGAAGAATTATAAAAAGATGGAAAGAAAAAAAACAACAGCAGTAAATCCTTTCCTTTATCATTAGAACGAATCAGTTAGGATATGCTTAGTTCATTACTTTCCGTAGCTGAATAGTCAGAGCTCCTGCCTCCTAAACTCTGTGGGTCTCAGGTTCAAATCCAGAGAAGAACTGAGGGGAAGAAAAGAAACTTTTCTTTCTCGATACTACGGGCTCTGATTCAATAAAGTATAGCTTCTATTTCAGTTTGTCCAGCTGAATGTTCAGATATTATGACACTGGAGCATATCCGAAAAAAATACACATTTATTTACCTCTAGATTACAGAGACAGCTTGAAATAGATCATTGCACAGGTAAATAATATCTCAGTTATCTGGCTGACTACGAACTGCTGTGATTCTTAAGCAGAGGTACCCAGGTTCGGACACTGAAAGTATCAGAAAAAAAAAAAAAATATTTCAATCTGAGCATTATGGAGGCAGCTTCAAATAGAACTATTGAGATTTCATCAGTATCTCCGTTTGTGTAGGTAAATAGTAAGAGGTTCTGACTGCAAAGCAAAGGGTCGCCAGTTCAGAAGTTAGGAAAAAAATTAGAAGATTAGTAGGAGATTATAGGTAGAATTAGATTAGGAATTAAAAAAGTAAACTCTTCTATAAAAGTATGAAAATTTTCCCTTTCGACCATGTAATAATCTGTTCGGGCTGTATTACATTCAATAATCCAATATAAGATAAGATAGTCATTTTAAACAAAGTTAGTGTGGAGTGATTGATGTAGCAGTTAATTCAGCTCAGTATCTATTGATTCACTCTTTCTAATTATTGCTACGAAACCTTCTCATTTTCCTACTCTCCTTTTAACCTTCAACAATTACTCTTATTTTAATTTTTTTTTTTTTTTTTTTAACTATCCATTAGATTTGAATTTGGGAACCTCAACATCGGAGGCGGAGTCACTGACCCTTCAGTAGTCGAACACAGGTACTAACTTCATTTTAATTGTTCTATTTGAAGATGACTCAGTAATGTAGAGAGAGAGAAATAATTTCATATCTTTCCTGGATTTGAACCTGGGAACCTTAACTTCGGAGGCAGAGTCACTGACCCTTCAGCAACACAGTAATTTATTTATTAGAGAATAATGAGATTTGGATACGAAGGCAAGCGGAATCAATTGTAGGCATAAATCTGATAAAACTAAAATAATAAAACCAGATACATTGAAGTTAAAAAAAAAAGATAAAAGAATTAAATACGTCGACTACAAGTGATTTTAGTAAGATTGATTCTGCTTATTTCCTTATCGATTTCCTGGATAATTCCTGTTAACTGCGTTTTATGACGATTGTCAAGTCAAGCAACTTCCGTTTCCGTTCTATTCTATTGACATAGAAGGGGAACAGAAGTTGCTTGTGTTACAGTAGCCCAGTGGATAGCACTACTGACTTCAAGTCAGAGGTTCCTGAATTCGAATCCAGTACGGATTTAAAAAAAGAAAAATCCTTATTTCCCGGCTTTTTCAAGTAAGGTTTCGAAGTTCTAATCGAATGCAGGATAAGTGAAGAAATTTCTTCACTTCTCACACCCGCAAAATAACATTGACATAGAAGAATTTCAAGCTCTGTTAGTGTGAGAGCTTTGTTAACTGAGTGGTTAGGGGCTGTGACTCAGAAGCCAAAACTTCTTAGATCAAATCCCCAGAAGGTATTTAACAACGAAATTATCCTTGAGGGAGTCACGTTTAAAGGTAAGAATTTACAAGTAAATAGCGTTGGAGTTTCAGTAGCCGAATGGTCAAGTGTCCTGACTAATAAACAGTGAGTTGTTAGTTCAAATCTGTATTCAGTCAAAATATATATTATTATTATTCTTACATTATTCACCTCTCATTTTCAGAAAGAAAATTATTATTTCAGTTATAGAAAATGAAAGGTGAATAATGTAAGATAATAAGAATCCCTATAGAGCTGAACAAATTGAAATAAAGTTGATTTTCCGTTCAGTTTCGAACTTAGATAATTTTGTTCGAAGTCAGCACTGCTGACCATTGGACTATCTCAACACCAATAACTGCAACTCGGGTCATTCCACGTCAGATCACCTGATGAGTTCAACACACCATCACGATTTTTATGAAAATTTATTTGCATGTAAAGGGTCCTAAGATAACAC
>JAFIDM010000003.1:66268591-66296424 GCA_023159025.1 Thereuonema tuberculata
GGTGTGGCGCTACTGTACAGAACAACAATTTAGTTCCGATTGTCGACGCTCTGTAGCGCTACTGAGCAGAACAACAACTTAGTTCCAATTGTCGACGCTGTGTGGCGCTACTGTAACACGTGGGCAAATGCGGCTCTTCGTTGGGTTAAGTGCGGCTCCCAATATCTCTTGATAAAAATACAATTAAAAAAAAAAATACAAAATAATTAGTCCAAAATTTAATATTTGTTTTCTTTTTCATTTTCTTCTATATGTATTTTTTTCTACTTTATATAGCAGTTATGATGTGTGTAGAAATGTAATTAAATTTGAATTTGTATATTTAATACTATGGAACGTGACTATTGTGTGGCTCTTTATACATATGAAAATCCTGAATGTGGCTCTCGATGACCTCATGAATGCCCTTAGTTATTCGAAGAGATATTATACTATTTTTCTTGACATAAAAATGTGAAGAAAACAAAGCACACAAATTTTAAGAAATGTAAACTTGCAGTTGTGTCATGAACTTCTTGAAATTGTTTCCAAAACGAACTCCCTTGCCTCCATTCAACTTCCTCACGGCATCTAAGGCGAGAGTGTAGATGAGTTTGAAGTCCTTTCCTTCATCCCACCAAGTTCCAAGTCCGAACCACTCTAGCATTTTAGTTCCAAGTCCAAACTAGTCATCTGAATTTGCTGGAATCAACATGTTTTAAGTCTGCAGCTGTAAATTCATTTAAATCTGTCATATTTATGTAGTTAAGTTGTGTCTGTATTGTGTCTGTTCTTCGATGTCAATTGGTCTAAAATGCTAGAGTGGTTCGGACTTGGAACTTGGTGGGAAGGAAAGGACTTCAAACTCATGAACTTCTTGTTTATTATTATTAAATTGAGGCTGAACTAAGAGACAATAATTGTATTACTATTATAGCCTCGTTCTCGTCTCTGTTGCCAGCTCTGAAGAGCAGCTTTTATTATCCCTGGTCGTGTGAGGTCGTAATGGCGAATTTATTTAAATGAAATTTGTAAAGTGATTCTTTTCCATCTGGGGTTAGGCTGGTCCATTATATCTAAGTGAGTTTTAATATGTAGAGTGAAACTTCTATATTTTAAAAACTTTAGCTGACCTGCACTATGTTGCTGTTGCGAAAGGAGTCCAGACAGCAACTGTTGTTTTACGACGCTACAGCGCTGCTGTTAATACGAGGACTTCCATTTGCTGCGATTACAGCCATTACCCTTCGAGTTAGACTTTCCATTAAGTTCTGAAAAATTGCTGCTGGAATTCGTTTCCTTTTGTTCTATAGTGCGACAAACAGCTGACGCCTGTTAGTTGAACGAGTGGGTCTGGCCTAGTTCCTTCACTCCAGCTCATCCCCGAGATGTTCTACAGGATTGAGGTCGGAAAAGTTCTTCAATCTTCACGTCTCGAAACCACGGAGACTTATGAGCAGATGCGTTATCGTGCTGAAACAGAAAAGGGCCTGTTCCAAACTGTTGCGATAGTTTGGGAACAAGGAATTGTCTTGGCAAATATCTGCGTTTCAATATCCCGCCACACAAACTAATGGACCAGTTCAAACTAGGAGAAACAGCCCCAGATTATTATATTACCGCCTCCAAATTTCATGGTTGATAGAAGACGGTCCTATAAGACCAGGCATCGAGCATTGTGTTTCATTGAAACACCACTGACGGTGTTGTTCGTCTCATCCCAAATGATAGCGGTCAGTAGCAGATCTAATGAATGGCTCTTAAGTCGGAGCATGACAAGAAAACCAAGGGCAAACTCCAAGCGAATTATTCTGCCACTGGTAACTTTTCCCGAGCTCATACGGATGCCGTTTGCGATGCCGGCTAAGCTTCATTTGTGTTTTCCTTTGACCGCACGCTTGGGAGTCTTCCGGTCCGATTTGTCAGTTTCTTGGGCCCACCAGGTCGGAGGAGGGATTGAGTGGTCCCATTATGTTTCCAATTCACGGTAATATTGCCGACAATAGCAAGTGCAATTTAGCAGAAATCTCTCGGACCGAATCACCAAACGTGAGGGCTCCGATTATCATCAAACGGACTCTTAGTTCCACTTGACAGCAAAGAATATCTACATTGCTGATGCAGCCATGCCATTCCTTTCATAGCTTTGAGCAAGTGTTTTTCCGTCATTCTGGCGAGTCACGTGGACACTTTTGGACACTTTTGGTAGATAGCGGTCCTTTGCAAGTAACAAAAGATCTTTTATTTTTTGTTTGGCCAATAGAGAAAAAAAATCTTTGAATTATATTAATGAATATGTGTTTTTTTCTGATTTTTGTAGATTCCAACACACATGAATACTGACAAAATTTTCTGTTTCTTTTAATGTTGCATTGTTCTATCCTTATTTTAATAAATAATAGCATTAAAAGAAAAGGAAGGTTAGGTCTGTTGAAGATGTCAGTTGGGAAAGACAAAGGTTTTAATGTAAAAATTTTTCTATTAGGGGAAAGCAATAATTCATACTAAAGAAGAAGAAAAAATTACTGTGAAGACTTATTTCGCCAACAAATTATCATGAATGATTAAAAATCAGGAAAATATAAACAAAAAGCTCAAATGAAATAAAGCCCCTGCAATGTGGAGTGCAGCTGATGTAGTTGAAAGAATTGAAAATACATTTGGTTGATTTTCGTTCGAAGGTTAGAATCCAATAATAACAATAATAAGTAATTTGAAAATTTTCAGATATAGAGCTGGAAAAATTGCGAGTGGAGGTGGGACTGGCCTCTAAAAAGCATAAGATGCAGTTCAAGAAGATTCGATCAAGGAAAGTCAGTAACAATGCTAGAAACCTCCCCCCCCTCCTCCCTCGCTGCAAATAGATAAAAACGTGTAAAATCCAGTTTAAAGAAATACTGAGAAGGCTTGGAGAATTTTACAATTAATCATTTGTAACAAAATATCATATATCAATTAGCATGATCTTTAACATTAATCTCAGACACAAAATATAAACAAATTCTTTTTAATGTGATTTTTGTGTATGTGTGTTCTGTCACATGACATGTCTAATGGTAAATCACCTGTAACTGACATTGTCATAACTTTGCCAAATTTTTTGGAATAGATACTGAGGTGGTTCCAAACCTGAAGAGAAAGAAACGAAACATCCATGCCGATTCCTGGATTTGAACCCAGATTCAGACACATTAGTCTCGTAACATCCCGTTATTTTGACCACAAGGCTGTGCCTGAACGCCTAGAAGTTGTAATAATATTCTACCAATTGCAATGGAAAAGGCAATATTTCTGGCACTATTCCCTGAAGATGTGTTAACTGAAGAGTGAAATAGAATCATTGTTTAATAAATTAGTCACCAGACAATGGTAATTCACCAATTCATTTTCTCTTATTAACAACAAGGCCCTGATGAACAACAATTGAATCATAATTTTAAAATATCTATTGATTGGTAAAATTATAGTATTTATATAAAATACCATATTTATTGTCACTGTTTCACCTTTTAGTAATTTGACATTGTTACATTGTAATTGTAATCATAGAATTCAAATTAAGACAAAACCAGTTGGAAAAATACCCTTAGAATAAAACAATTTTGTTGTTTTATTGATTGTGATTGTAATTATAGTTTTATCGGATTATATTTTAATGAACCTATCGTCGCTAATATGACAAATGCTTTTTTTTACTGTGTGCGCAGTAAGATATAACAATAAAAATTACTTAAGACGTAGACAAAGGAATTTCAAGATTTCACAACTCAATTTCTACTATATTCGTAAAATGACTCAAAAAATCAAATGCAGAAATATAATCAAATTGTAGGATTTTACGTTTGACCTCGTTTTTTCTTGTTATTAATAAATCTATAACCAACATTGCTTTAACTAAGACTTACGCCAAAGACAAAAGTAGTAAAATACGCTATTTTTGCAAGATATCATTTAATTTGTTTCTCACAGTTGCTTCATAAGATTGGTGCTGGATTTAGGCTGTGTATAATACTGTATGTATTGGTTTTTATGTGCGTGACTTTTTTTTTTTTTAGCTGAAAAGTTCGCATAAATGAGGCACAGCATTGTCCTACAAAAATTTAAGTCAAGGGAAAGAATTGGAGAAAAAAATCAAAGAGCTTCTCTTGAAGGAAAAAGTTGTGTGTTTTTTTAATACCTACCATCTACTAAATTTAATAAAATACAGTGAACTTTCTTTTTATACTTACTTGTTTAAACAATGTAACTTGGGTCAAGTTTAGATTTCTGTTTGTTTCGATAACACCAATGAAATAAATACTGATTTGTGTGTTCTGGGATCATTCTGTGAATGTGGTGATTCAATGGTTGATTAATTGGAATGTGGAACTGGGTTTAAACCCCGGCAGAAGTTGAAGATTGTTTTCCCTGGTTATTTCTCCTGCAGACGCTCAACCAACCTTCGAAACCAAAAGGTAGAAAAGGAAAATAATTCCTAACTGTTCTTTCAATCTTCTTTCGAATTCATTTGGATATTCTAATATCTAAATATTTTAATTGTACTTTAAATCTCAAAATGTCACTGTCTTACTTTGAATTTAAGAACTTTGTATTACTTTTTTTATTGTTTTATGTTTTTTCTAAAATTCTTTAATTTTTAAAATCTCTTGAATGTATGTTTTTTCAAAATTCTGTCTTAAGTTTATCTGTAAGTTCATATTTTGGCAGACAAGCAAACTCCCAAACGCTGTTACAGCTTTGACTCATTAATATGAATCTCAAGTATTCTTCCATTAATGCCTGCCAACCTGTAATAAAAACAAATCAAATTATATCCTAGGAAGCCGAAATTTTAATGGTAATTTTAGACTATTAAATATACGATGCCTACGGATTCTAAGAGATTCATTCTATGCATAAGAAAAGTAAAGATTGAAAAACCATCATTAAAAATGACTTACCTAACTTTTTCATAAAATTTTAGTTTTTGAAACAACGTTTTTGAAAATTTATGGTGTATTTAAAAATACATGAAAGAATAGTTATCAACAAATCTCATTAAACTTATCTTAAAACCCATCAATACCTGCTATATTCAGGCTTCCACTTTTCAAAAGAATTATATAATGAAGTACCTATTCCTATGTGATGACTGAAATCAAAAATAAAATTGTTTTGCTCATAAATAATGGAAAAGAAAGAAAAATATGTTAATGAGAAAGGGACCGAATGACCAGAGAAGAAGAACGTGCTGGTTTTCTTTAAATATTTACTGGAAGTGAGACAAGAAATTAGAACAATCTCACAAAAATATGGAACATTTGGGATCGACAAAATAGATTTCAGCTTCCTTTTCACTTGGATTTAATTTTGTAAAATGAAATCAGTTCATTGTTACAAACACTTAATTATTCACAAATATAACAACACTGGAGATAATGTAAAGAAATGCTACACTTTGACAAAATCGTTGATGGATTCAGGAGGTTCTGATAACGTCATTCTTTGTCTCCATTTCACTTAGTTCAGGAAGCGAGCATCTGAGTCAGTCGCTTCCGAATATACACTTGGAAATGTCAACGAACTGTTTTACATCGTTGACTCACCTGTGAATTCACTATCGTACAGGTGATGTCGATAATGTGTGTTGTAGTGATAACTGTTAGTCCGAAATACGTGCAATTCTCTTGCTTCTCCACTTCCGCGAGACTGGATGGATCCGTCCCGTCCCGACCGAGAGCCACTTCTTGTGCTCAGAGTTCGGACACTGGTGTACATGGTGTTGAAAGTGTTGCACCGACGCAGGCTACCGTTCTCTTCGAAGCGAAGGCTTTTCTCTCGGCCGATCAGACATCCTAGAACATGACTGAAGCCGTCGCGAAAGCGAACGTTCATCCAGCAATAGATGACCGGGTTGTAGCAGGTATGACTCATGGCGAGCCAGTGACACACGAACCAAACATATTGGATGTTTTTAGTTAGCCACAAATGGTTGTATTTGGCAGCAACCACTAGAAGAATATTCAAGGGTAACCAGCAGAGAGTGAAGATGACTACCACGGTGATCATCATACGCACCATCTTGAAGAAAGAAAACAAGAAAAAGTATTAGAAAACCTTAAAGTATTGTAATGAAAGTAAGTAATAAGTCATGATATCAATATCTTTTTTAAGTATTATTGCTGCTTATAAATGATTAGGAATTCTCAATATGTTATCTGAAATTTAATGAATAAATTACAATAATTTGCGATAGATGATTCCAGTGAACTTATTCTTAGATGCTGGAACTATCTTATTTATTTTATTTTTTCTTAGTAAATAAAAACAGTATTTTAATTACAAATAACTCATATTAACTCCTTCTTCCACTTAAAACACCTTTAATCATCTATATTTCGATTTCTTCAGCAGAAATCTTCTTCATGGAAAAAAAACTACAGAAAATGTAGAGAAAAACCTAACAGATTTTTTCTCTAACACTTAAAACAGAATTCTAATCATAATATTAAGTGGAAGAAGGAGTTAATATGAGTTATTTGTATTTATATATTGAAGAAGAATTTTTCCTTTTCAGTATTTTAATTCTTTGAAACATGTATCTCTCATGTGTTAAGTTAGTCCTTAATTCGTGATTGAATAACTTAGCTACAAACTGTCATAGAAATAAGAATTTTCATTTGAAAATCGGAAGAATTTTGTCTCCTTAGATTAAAGGATGTTAGAGTAGTTTTAATGTCATGAACATCTTTATCTATTTGGAAGAGTGATATGCTTCAATTTCCAAATTTTGAGGAATCTAAATGATGTATTTATGCTAAAGAGAATTCAAAACGTTCAAATATTCATTTTTGAGCTCTTCTGGAGTTGGAATGTTGGATTTTTAGCAAATTTTTGTCAATGTTACATTCAAGTTCTTAGAAAATTGGATATTAAATTTCTACTAAAAGAATTATGCAAAGGTTAAAAACGTAAGAACACTTCGTTTGTAGGTAATTTTACAAACAGAATATGAAAAAATTGAAATTATTTTTAAAATTTCAATTATTTTTATTGATTTATTCGTAAAAGCCTCAAAAAGAAAAAGAAAAAAAAGAGGAGATTAACTGTCAAATTGTTTATTTGACTTTTAACGATTATAATTAAATTAGTAATTTTTAATCCTTACATTTGGAAAATAGTAGATATGATCTGTTTTATATCTTCAAATTTAACATTTTGTGTATAAGATTTTATTAATGAAATAACATCTATATCTAAATTTATTCATATTGTTTAAAACGCTACTACACGATAAAAATTTATTCTTAATTTTAAAAAACCATTCCAGCTGACTTTCTAAAAATTATTGATAAAGGAAAGGTATTATATTACACCACCCATCTGTTTATCTAGAAGCGTTTTCATTCATTGGAGAAAGACAAAACACATAAAATGGAATAATCGAAGTGCTCTTTGTGAACACTGACCCACAACAGGTATTTTCTCCTCTTAACTCAGGTTCTTCTGAACTGCTGCTATCAATACACAGTGACTGGAACATTGATCTTTTTCTTTTATTCAAATGAAATGGAAATAACTCGAAAAGTTAAAAATTTTCAAAATAACCTGTTTTATTTGAGTTACATATTTCTGTTACATACAGTAAAACAGAATGGAAAGGGTGTAGAACTAGTAGCAAATGTTTATTCTAACTTATAGATTGAAACTTATTCTTTATAAAGTTACTAAAGGTTTTGTAGATTACAAGATCTTTTTTTCTTTACATATCAGATCTCTTAACATAGAATGAAATATGAAGATGATCAATGGATAAGACATTTTGCATTATTTTGAAATTACAGTCGGACCTCGATATAAGGTCACCCCTTGGGATCTCGCGAAAGTGACCTTTTAAGCGGGTTGACCTTATAACCGATTTATACGCATTTGTCAATAATAAGCATTATATAAATACAGTACAATTCTTTGTAAAATTTAATTCGTACAAAAATATCAGTTTATTAGGTTATAATTTTTTAATTTAGTTGAACCAATTCAAATTAATGGAATCAGAAAGAAATTATTTTTTAAAAAATTTAATTCGGAATAAAGTTGTATACAAATAGTACTAGTATGCTCAAGCAAAGTACTGATGTACAACTGACCTTACTTAAAATAATCCATAATACAGCACTGTCGCGATTTTGGTTTCATCTTTTGTTCAATGTTTTCTAAGTTTTGTATTGGGTGAGTGCAAAAGTTCTACCCGTTTTCATTACCCATAAAGAAGAGCAAATAAACGCAAAATGAGCAGTACCTATTATTGTGCATAATCCCCATTGCTATCTAGGACCTCTTGCCATCTTTCTGGTAGGAGATGAATCCCACGGCGGTTTCAAGTCAAAAAGGTCTGGATGGCAGTTTTCACAGCATCAAGATCATCAAAAATTTTCTGACTGAAGGAATTATTCAACGCATGAAATAGGTGATTGTCAGTTGGTGCCAAGTCAGGAGAATAGGGAGGGTGGGGTAAAACCTCCCAACCAAAGCCCAGTAACTTTTGGCGAGTGATGACAGCAGCATATGGCCTGGCGTTATCGTGATGAAGGATAACACCGCGACGATTGATGAGACCTGGCCGCTTTGCTACCAAATTTGAATGCAGCCTGTCTAACTGTAGACAGTAGAAGGCAGCATTGATGGTTTGGTTGAGTGGCAGGACCTCCCAGTAAATTATTCCCTGCACATCCCACCACACACTCAATAACACCTTCTTGGGATGAAGTTCAGCTTTCGAAGTCGATGCAGGCGGATCAGAAGGGCGACACACAGTCCTACGACGCTTTACGTTACGGTACATAACCCACTTCTCATCTCCTGTCACAATTCGTGTCAAGAATGGGTCATTTTTGTACCGGGAAAGCAAGGAAACACAGGTGGCGATTCGGTCATCCCGTTGCTTAGCTGTCAGGTTATGTGGAACCCAACGATCCAACTTTCTCGTAAAACCCAACTTAACCAGCCCTCTCTCGACCGTTGTCCGGTGTACGTTGAAGCTCTCCGCTAATTCTTGCACGGTTGGGTTCGGGCTGTTTCTTATGGCTTGGTCAATATCGTCCTCTCCAACGTGTGATGGCCGTCACTCCTAGCCTGATCTTGGCAGCTTCTGTCTCCTTCCCTAAATTTACGAAACCATCGACGACATGTGCTTTCGTCTATTGCATCCTCCCCATAAACTTGACAAACATTGCGACATGCTGCGGCTGCCATACTCTTTTTATCGAACTCGTATAACAAACAATGTCTTATATGCTCTTACTCGCGTTCAATGTTACACCCTCTGATATTTTTTTTGAGATGATTAACTTTGTGAGACACGATGCATTTATATGTGAGGCATCCACACGTTTGATTGGCAGATGATTTGCGTCATTACAATGTCATGTGTGAGGGCAATTCCATTGCAAACTTTCATATCCAAAAACGGGTAGAACTTTTGCACTCACCCAATAGTTTCTGAAAATTTAATGCTTTGAATGCTTCTGCTTGTGTCACCGCTTCACTTTTAGTATCACTGTCGTTATCCTCACTTTCTAATGCATTGGAATCTAAAACTTGCGAAACAGTTTCGGAAATCGAAGCTTCAGAAGTGGTAGCAATTTCATCATCAATTCTCACTTATTCACTTTCCCCTTCTATAGCACAGTCGCGATTTCTGAGATCTTGTATTAATGCGGGTAAAGGAATATCGTCTTCATCTTTTTTCCTAGAATTTGAGGGGATGAAGCGCTTGTGAATAAGCTTCCCTCCGTCAGTAGGAGAAATGACGCCAATAAAAGATCGTACCCACGGAAAAATTCTTGGAATTGAATCAGTGTGGCACTGAAATCACAGACAAAAGTGACCTTATATGCGATTACGTATTTAAGACCTGACCATATATCCGATAATCCATATCAAAGAATTCCTATTCAATGAGCCGGGACTTTAGAAAAGTCATTCTTATATCGAGATCCGACTGTACATTTGCATTAGCTCCCCACTTTGCTGCAGTCAATTTTCGAATAATATTGTTACGATGATTAAACAAGGTGTAGTGATCTACCCAGTCAGAAATGTTGCTTTTTCGATCCCTAATATGCTCTTGTAATCTTTCCTGAAATGTCCTACAGATGCTACCAAAGTATAGTTTTCAGCATTCTCTTCATTGTATATGACACCCATCTGCTTCATATCTACAGAATTGTTTTATTTATATTTTGGTAACGCAGAAATTAAACTTCCTTTTTTTTCTATTGACTATCACTGTGCCATTCGTTTTACATAGCTGTTTCATCTTGTTGCTTATTTTTATATCAAGTGGTAAGTTTATGATTTTACTGTGTATCCTTCAAATCCTTCACTTGGATTTGAGCTCAAAGTCAGTTACTTTATTTCTTTTGAATATAAAAAACTTAGTAACAAGATCAGAGAGTTTGAATGTAAAAGGAGTGATTCAGTGAATGAGAAAGGAGTACGTTTAACTTCTGTGTTACCAAAATACGAACAAAACAATTCTATAGATATGAAACAAATGGGTTTCATTGTTTTTTGTTAATAATTAAGTTGTGAAATTGTTTCAATAGTTTTATCATAGTTTGAAATTATTTATCAATTATTCTGTCGATTTTATTTGTTTTATTAATATTTTATAAACTGCAGTAAAACAAAAGAAAAATGTAATAAAATAAAGTCAACACTTAAAATATATTAGTGACAAGTTTCGTGGATAGGTCCGTCTCTTACTAACATTAAACGTTTTGCGAAAGTTTACCTACAAATTAGAAACATTCATATCGTAAATCACTCGTATGTAGAAATGGAGAATTAATATTAATATTGGAATGTACAGATGAATTTCTCTCTAAAATTACAATTGAGTTCCAACGAACTACATCCGAAGCATTTCTTTTATAAATTCCTCCGTAACTCACCTTCATTAGTTTCCTGTTATCTCCGTCTTAAGTCGATTGGGAAAACCATCACAAACATAAAACAATACGAGATCGTCTTATCAATCGAATACTTCCTTGAAATGGACAGATTTAGATCTCATCATTTCTGATATCTTTTTTCTCGGTAAATGGCTTCTTCAATCCAACCGAAGAAATTCTTGTTAAGATTACCATTCAGGTTTCTCTTTTTATGGATTATTTCGAAAAGCATTTCTAGACGTATTGTAGCCAAAGCTCCCATTTGATAATGGACGCATTTATCAAAAATATCTCCAAAACTACTGATTTTAGAAGCAAAACATTTTCTTTTTGTAGAAGCTGAAACCTTTTGTTACACTTTACCTGTAATTTCTAGCTTTGTTGATATCCTTCCATCTCGATATCATCTATTAAAAATGCTTTTGAATGACACCAAAGTACTAAGTGACTAATACGTTTATTTATAAATAAATTTAACCTTTTTTATTTATATGAGGAAAATAGGCAACAACGTTTTGTAACTGAAATAATCTGTTTTAGTTTTTATTAGTAAGTATGTACTTCCTTTTTAATTTTTTGTTATACTTCAATGGTCTACTAATATTACTGAAATTGATATTCCTAATTTTTTTTAATCCTTATTCAGTTGAAAGAAATAGATAAATTTAATTTTTACTTCAATAAAATATTAATAACTTCTACTGTAATACACAAAATATGAACATTACCTGAAAATATAAAATATTGTGCAAATAATATTGTAAAAAAGTTTAGTTATTATCATTAAATAAAGGGAACTGAATATCCAATGATTAAAAATTTTACAATAAAAATGAATTTGCAGGTATGATAAGAAAAGATGATTTTTCTTAACATTTTTGTTCTTTAGAATGATTAATGATTTTTCTAAACATTTTTATCTTTGAAAATGGGTAAATATTGGTCTCTTGGCAAATTCAGTTTTATTTCAACACTTACATTAATTTTTTTTTAAAATGTCTGAATTGAAAATAAAGATAGAGGAATATAAATTAGTAAAATTACATTTTTATTTTTTTTAATGAATTGACTGAAATCTCCACGAAGACTTTGAATATTTTAAATTTGTATTAATTTATATTAAAACTTTCGAAAGGAAATTAGCAAAAGATAACTTTGTGAAAATTTTATTTTTATTATGATGTTAATTTAAGAATAACATGACTTACTTTATACTTTTCTTGCCTATTTTATAAAATAAACAGATATTAAAATTATAACACACTGAAAGAGTTAGAGAAAAATAGAGAAAGCTAAAAGGGTAAGACAATTAAAATGAGGAAAATAAATAACTTTTTTTGATAAAATACTTAATTTGGAGTCCAACCACTATACTAGGGTTGATCAGAAAATATGAATATACATTTTTTTAATCGATCTAAAAATACTTTCATGGCATTGCCTTCAAAGTCGTTACTCAAGAAGAGATGCATTTTTCTTTCAATTATTATACGCCAAAAACGAAGTAAGTGTGGAGAAAACACTTTGGTTAGTAAATTTTCCTAACAAATTCTGTATTTCTACTTATAGTTCAGAAATAACAGGCTTTATTTTCTTAGTGACCCAGATTCATTGTCTCTTCAGATCCAGATATTTTTGTTTTCAAACCAAAAAAAAGAAACAATTTCGTTTGGAATTTAAATCACTTCGAATTGGGAAAATTATAAAATAAGAAACCATGACAATTTAAGGGAACATGAGGGTGCCTCCAATCTTTGAATGTAATTGTTTGCAGCCGTCAATGAGCATTGACTTACAAAAAAAAAAAAAAGGTCACAGAACTTTGGAAGCATTTTGCTAAACTTGGTTAATTTAAGTTAATAAAAAAAAATGGCAATCACATTCAATGTAGATTCTTTGTTACGAAATGCATTATTTGATATTATATTATCAGATTACTGCTTCTTTTCTTATCTATTTCTTATACAAAGGAATTTGCTTCGTTGCTACTCGCAAAGACATTGGAAGGACAGTCGTCAAAAGTTTCGGCTATTTCTGAATAGCATTTTATGTAAGAAAAACTCAAATTTCTTCGATTTTAAATATGTAGATATTTAAATATGATGTTAAATATGTAGATTCACAACACATGTTTTGTTAATATACAAACACATGTCGAGATGAAGCTGATATATCAAAACAAAAAAATGGAACTTTATTTAATTTATTTTAATAGCTCCAAAAAAAAATCTTTTTCTTATTCAAAGTGTTTTAAATTTCAAACTTTGATGTTTACTTTTTTTTGTTTTATTTTTTTTTAAAGCCATAATTTCCTCTTAATTGAATGCTTTATTTGGGACTTTGACAGATTTTATTTTTTAATTCACACCGAACTGAAATTCAACGTATCTACTTTGCTGAATTTTGTTCTTCATTCTTATCAAAATACAACATTTTTATTGACTTACCTAATGAAAGATACAATCAAAAACCAAACAGAGACAAAAGATGAAGACAAGATTGTTAATAAGTTAGGTCTCAAATGACAAATAAAAAGAAGCACATACATAAAAGATTGATAGATAGAAGAAACATACTCTCATTTATGGTTAGAACTCTTTAATGGTAGACTGGAGCGACGAACATCATCTTGGACCATTGTGTCATTGCGCCGGACTTTACTTACAAACGTTGCCGTGGAGTGAAGAGGTACAAAATCAGGAGGATCGGTTCTTACATCAATGCAGGGAAGAAAACGAAATAGATAACGGAAACCATTACGGAATTTAGAGTTCATCCAACAGTAGATGAAAGGGTTACAGCAAGCATGGCTCATGGCGAGCCAATGAAACACAAAATAGAAGTAAGCACTGTACGGTAACAAATATACACCCGGATTCTCAGAGGCAACGATGTTGAGTGTGTTGAGAGGCATCCAGCAAAGCATATAGCATGTAACACACATGATCATCATTCGTACCATCTGTAACAATAAAGTCATAGTTTTGTGCTTTTTGTTTCTTAATTCAAACTGATAATATTATAGTGAATTATTAGTGCGTAAGTAACTGTTCTTGTTGCAAAAGTTTTCCAATATTTTAAAATGAGTTTTTGGGACAAAAGCCTTCTGCAATTAAGAAATAAAAGAATTGGTAGCTCAAATGTTTTGTTTAAAACCTGATACTTTCTTTCATGTAAGATATTCATTATTTAACGATCTCAATTTAACCTTCAATAAATAAGTGAAACTCTCTGAATACAAAGTGGAACAAAGATTTTGCCTCCCAAACTATTCCATCTAATAATGACTAAATGTTATTCCAGATTTCCAAATAAGCCTTTAGTTTACTTCTGTCAGTCATAGCTTTTAAGAAATGCCCACTTTATGAATTCATAAGTTATTGTATCCAGTATTTTTGTTAAATAAATAGCCATGAGTGCTTTTAGGTTATTTCAGTTTGGTTATTATCTAGTAAAAAAAAACTGTTCTTTTGTTGATAAGAAGTGTAATGGATAGTTTTAGGCTTATTTTTATCAACTGTTCATTGTTTTGACGTGTTTTCTTTCATACAGGAAATGAATTTTGAAATGTCCATAATTTCTATGCTAAAAAGAAGAAAGAACCTACTAGAGTGTAAACTTCTCATTAATTTTTATTTTATATTTTAAAGAAGACATGTTAATTATAATTTACATTCTTGGGATATTTGTTTTTTGATGTAGCCAAATTCTGATGATTTATGTGAATGAGATAATCAGGCTTAACATCGTTGTGTGAGAGAATGACCTGAAAGTAATCAGTACTCAGCTGAATAAAATGTGTCATTAAGGAACCACTATAAAGGTTTTTTTTCACCATTTCTAAAAAGAAGCTTGGCTTTATGAAGAATTTTATATAAAACATCGACCGCACTTCAATACATGCAGCCGAAACAAATCAGCAATTCAAATCAAAGCCCTCGAGGATCTTATCAAGGACAAAACTTTTCAAAAGTTAATTCACGAGAAAAGAAATTAGCTCGAGAAGCAGTTCAAATTGTTTACAACTTTCTTAAAAGATACAAGGCCCCAACTGTCGGAAGCTAGTAGAAAACATGCATAAAGATTTCAAGAAGTGTGGTTGTAACATGTTCTTATACTGCCTTCATAGCTAACTGGTTTTTTTTTCTAACTAAGCTAGGAGTCGTCAGCGATAAGCATTGTGAGAGATTTCATTAAGAAATCACAGGAAAACGAACTATGGGAAATGGATTTTAGCTGACTCAGAGAGCAATTTAACAGAGAAACTACAAATGTTTAATGTTAAAGAGTAGTTTGGTCGGGAATGTTTAATGGCTGTAATACATAAGTAATTTTTAATTATTGTAATTGTTTATTGCATAGAGTAACTGATCGTAGTTGACTTTCATAAATATGTAATTAAACTTACATTTTCCCAAGTGTAGCTTCTTTCACCAAATACGAGAACATTAAAACTAACACTATGAACTATAAAAAGTTTTCAATTGTCTGTTTCTTAAAAAACCTGAAGAGGTAAACCATTTCCAATGCTAGAATTCAATTCAGACAATGGAAATCAATAGAAAGAAGCAAAATAAAAAAGTTAAAATTTGTTTTACTCTGATATTAAATAAATTTAGGGATTTATCGTGTCATTTCGTTCCTAAATCTAGTAAATATTTAAATAAAAACCAAGCCTTTCTTGTAAGATATATTGAATTAAACAAATGTATTAAATTTTAAACAAAAGTTCTGATTTTAAACACCAATCATCAATATATAGATCTCTAATGTTCGTTATCAAAACATTAACTTCAGATTGAAGTGGTTCGATTACTGGATGGTAAACATTCTCCAGTCGGTCAATGAATTTTTTGAAATCATTCAAATGCCTTCTAATCCAATATTAAGGATATTCCTTAATTCAAAGGGGGCTAAGTTATTAAAGTAATCAATATCAATTCTGGATTCTTTAGGCACAGAAGAAAAGCCCTAAATATTTATTTTTTCCACTAAAAAAGATATATTTTTAGCGACCCATTTGGGAGCTATTATGATAGCGACCAAAATCGGTAGCTATTGCGTTTGTCCTGTCCGTCCGTCCGTGTCTGTCCTTCCCTAACATTTCTTGAAGCGAAGGTCGGATCGACAAACGGACTTCACCATCGTGTTAAGAGACCCAAACAGCGTAGGAATAGGGGTATTTTCAGGGGACAATGCCCCCCCCCCCCCAATGTTCGAGATATTTTGCATTGTTTTCATGGAATTTTCGCTACTAGCTTAAATGTTAAAATGCAACCATTTCATTTCAATTGTGTTTCATTGATGGGCAAGTTCTCCGACTCATGTGCTGGAGATTATCGGTTCAAATCCGTGTATCTACGAATATTTTTTTTTTCCTCATATCTTTTTTTTTTTCTCAATGTCCGCGTGGATTTTTTTTTTATTGTTCCTTACGTTATTGTTGTTCTTTTTTTATTATTTTTTTTTCACTTTTCTTATTATTATGGGTCATCCTTGAATTTATGCTTTAGCACAAAATTAAATTCACATGTTTAAAGATAATTTCAACTAAAATGTTATTCCATAAAATTAGCCTAACTTCATGACAGTTGTTATAGTTAAT
This sequence comes from Thereuonema tuberculata, assembly GCA_023159025.1. Taxonomy (NCBI): domain Eukaryota; kingdom Metazoa; phylum Arthropoda; class Chilopoda; order Scutigeromorpha; family Scutigeridae; genus Thereuonema; species Thereuonema tuberculata. The sequence goes on from JAFIDM010000003.1 coordinate 66,285,110, forward strand.
CTACCTTAACTATATAGTCACTAATATTTTCAATTTACATATTAATATCCTTTTATTTCTTAATCGTCTATTTCTAAGGCCCAAAGAGTTCCAGTTATTTTTTTTTATTAACAAACACTATATTTAGACTTTTAGAATGTTTCTATTCCTGTTAATGTAATTTTTAATTGGAAAGCCTTGAAATCCATTCCTATAATATATAGATTATAATATTCTATTAAATGTAACAAATATCGGTATCCTTTATCTATATCGATATCTCGTCTTTTTTAGCAAAAGTCTTCTTCAGGATTCGAGAAAAGAGTTCCGTCCTCTTCCTCGCAAAGCTCTGTTTTGAATACAATATTTAAAATATAACATTCATTTAAATAAAATTTACTTCACTATTTACATGGTTTGTTTTGTTGAAAAACAATCATTGAAAAACTACTATTACATTAATAAACAAGAACTAGATACTAATCACAAGCAAATATTATTTTAAGATAAATTTACAAGCAAATTATAAGTATTTTTTTTTCTGTTTTCTTTATATACTTCTTAAAATATCCAAATGTTATTGTACTAACTTTTAGAACCTTCTTTTTGTTCATACATGGCTTCCAATTTATGAAGTATGATTCTGCCATAAGGCGTTCAGTTTCTTCTTGTGTTTGATAGATCACTTCTACTTCCTTTGCGTTGCTTTCCTTACCTGTGGTCGTCCCAATCAAATTAGTATCCAATTATTTGATTATTAATGTAGTAGTATTTTTCAATATTTGTTTTTTATCAAAACAAACCATGGAAATAGTGATAAGTAAATTTTATTCAAATGATTGTTTTTAATATTGTATTCATGATGCTATTCATAATGCTAAAAGAAGACGGAGTTCTTATCCTCTAATCCTGAAGACGTATTTTGCTAGAAAAGACGAAATGTATATAAAGGACAGAGATATTTGATACATTTAATAGAAGATTATATTCTAAAGAAATTTGTAAAACTTTTGCAACAACTCACAAACATGCAGTTAATTCACACACAAACATTCAAAAGTTAAACACTAAGAAAACAAGTACAGAGAAAATAACAGAGAGGAAAATAGAAAGATATTTTTGAATTATGTATCTTTGTAAAATAGTTTAAGGATTTCAAATTTATTAAAGAGTTACATGAAACTTTTAAGTAATTAGATTTTAAAATATTATCTTTTTTTTAAATTATAAGCACGGTTCTTTTAAAGACAAGATATTTACAATATTAAAATTTAGTTTTAAAAACTGAAAAAGGTTACATTTAGAAATATAAATGTATTTTAGTTTGCGTTATTTCTGATTTTGTAAATAAGATTATTAAACATAATTTAAAAACATGTAACAAATTTTATGAATAGATTTAATGCTTAATTTTGAAATAAAATGTAAGCCACTGATTAAGAAATGCCCTGTATCGAATTTAAGATTTCCTTCTTGAAATATCAATAGAAAACTTTGCTTGTCTTGGAATATAGACAATTCAATTTTAAGATTTTATACAGCAGCAAATCTTTATTGAGCTTATAAGACTAAAAACTCAGAAACAGAGTTCGATAGGTCAAGTTTTTCCTTATATCCTGAATGTGTTCTAACACGAAATTACGAATTTTGGTTTGGAACAGAGAAGTTGACTGATACAAATGGGAGTAAAATGAAAAGTTAATTTGTAAATTGAATTAAGACAGTTTTAAATCAATGGCTTAATAGATATCTATATCTATACTGTTCGGAATACTTATCAAGTTGTTGATCATCTGAAAATAAGTCTTTATAAATTAGAAATTAATGCATAATTTCAATGCAATTGTACAGCATGAAAAGTAAAATGATTAAAAAAAAAACAATAGATAATGAATCTTTTTTTTTTTTTTCAACTAAATTCAACAGCCATATTTGAAAAGTATGTTGTGTCGTAGAGTGCGTGACCTTATTTACAGTTTACTTCGTTTACATTTGAGAGAATATTGTCAAAGTGAATTAATACAGTTATATAGTTTTAATTACTTAGCTGAGAATTCAAAGGGGAGAAAAGAGGCAACTTACATTTTCGTGATTAAGCTTTTAGTTACCGAAACACATCAAATAACTAAAGTAAATAAACAAATTTTCATCGTTTTATAAAGATTTCTCTACACATTCTGTTTGGCTGTTGGCAAAAGAAAGCAGCTTATAGATTTCGTTTTTGTTTTTAATTTTTGCCTCCTTCAGATATTTTTATTCTTTAGTAGTGTTTCAATAATTGCTGATATAACTCAACGATCACAATTAGAAAAACATTTCAAAACTGCAATATTATCATAGCTTTATATCAGCGTTTCCCAAATTATGGATAAATGAAGTAGTTTCAAAAGGAAGGAAGGGAGGGGATATCCCAACGTCTTATTGTTAGAAAATGAAGGAAAATTTCAGCCAAAAACTATAGTTCTTTAAAAAAAAATTTTTTATTTTTTTTCCTATTATTTTAATTTCTCTTCAATTACTTACAGCCGCTTTGCAAAATAAGCCTTGATGTCTATAACTGTAGATAAGTCTCTATAATATGTAGACATAAATGATCCTTATTTTCTATTTATCTAAGTATCTACTAAATATATCTAAGTATCTACTAAATATCTTTAGTTAAAGTATGATTTAGCACAAATACATATTAAAAGCCATAACGTTGCCTTGAATAAAATTAAATTAAATTTCAATTAGAAAAATAAGCTTCCATTTCTACAGGTAAAGGAAGTTATTGACGTATTTAAAAAAATAATAAATTTTTGGTTTTGAAACACTTCTACAAAAAGTTTTAAATTAATCGGAATTATCAGAATTTGTCAGCTTTTAAACTAGATTTTGGAACTTTTTTTTTTCCAAACATTTTGAAATTTTTTTAATTTTTCAATATTCAATCCCTTCATAAAAATGTTAAAGAAATGTTTTATGAAAAAAAAGTTTTAACCGTTATCTTTACGAAGTTGAAATGGTATTTTTAAGTTTTGTTATGATAGCAAATTTATGTTGTTTTTAATTGTATAGGTTGTTTATCTACAAAATTATTCATTTCACTGAATTTTTTACCTTACACATCGCAGTTCTTCTTCCTCGAAGAAACTGAAATCATTCATATTATGATTTGAACACCCTTTTTAAATAATTGATGATCAAATAAAACTAATCGCAAAATAAATAAAACTGATAATAAATGTAAGAAAATTTTGAAAGACTTAAAGTTCAAGCTAATTTTCCGCGTTTTACAATCATGTTTTTGAGATCATAAAAATTAACGTTACGATAACACTTCTATTTTCTTCATAAAATTTGTTTAATAAAAACTTTGAGAAACGTTTTCCTATAAAGAAGGTGAAACCTATTCTTTGAATTTATTTTTAAAGACTATAAGTGCTGTCAAGTGACTCATCAATCTTCCAATGGGACATAATTAATTAAGTTATAATATTAGTTTAATTAAATACTTATTAGAATACCGATATGTTAATTTTCAGTCAATAATTATAGTTAATCAAGTGACTGATCCATATTCAGAATTTATTACAAAGCAGTTTCAATTTAAACAAAAGGCTACAACTTTCAAATAATTACAGCTTCATTAGATACTAAAGCAGATCTCTAAGATTTAACCAATGAAACAAAGTAGACTAATCCCTTGGGATTAGCAAATGTTATTAATAATACTATCTTTATTTTCTATTAGATCCATGGAATTCTGAAGAAAGTAAGAGAAATATTGTGATTTTTGATTTAAAGTTTAAAAAACAATTTTAGTTTTAGTAATATTTTAGTCAATTTTAATCATTTATCATTACTAGTATTAAATATTTCTTTAATTCAAAGTATAAAACAAAATCTATCATTTCCCTAAAATAATTAATACTTTAAATATTTCAACACATTTATTTATTTTGTATTATTTTTAAAAAAGTAAAGAAAATCTTGTGCTCCATATAAATAAAACACTCCATTAAATACTTTATATTATAACCGAGCTAATTATGAATTATTTATTTTTCTGTTTTATGCTTTGGCTTTTATCCATTTCGATTGCTGTTGACTTAGTACACGAAGTTTCATCAACCACTAATTTCGCTGTGTTTGTGTGTCTTTGAATCTGTGTGTGTTATTTTCAGAAGATTAAAAAAGGTTAGAAAAGATTAGTCGAAACTATAACATTTTTGACTTTCAATAATTTGAGGCAAAGATGTTTTCGGATATAAACTTTCATTACTAGTTTCTGCATGCGTTATTCTGATAATCTATTTCTGTTATTGGTAATCTATGTTTCCTCAAAATTTTTTTCCAGCTTATGACGAGTTTCTACAGATATTTGCTACAGTTCTTATTTAAGGATAACTAACGATATTTGCTACAGTTCTTATTTACGGCTAACTAACGATATGATGACGATTATTTTCATCTTCAAATCGTTGCTCTGATTAGTACACAAACACAGCTCTGTACAAAAGATCCTGATTACTGTGCGCACATCACACTAAAATAGCTACAGTCCGTTTTTGTTTACGAGAGCCTTCAACGCTTTTGCGCATGCGTCAGGTCTCCTTCGATTTCTTCAAAATAGGGGTGATAAAGAGCGGATGTTTACTTTTTACCAGTGTTAGTTTACTAGTAATTGCTTTCTATTTGCGCTTTTCGGGAAAGAATTATGGAAAGAATAAATACTATTGTAAAAATGCTCCTCGTTATTTTTTTCTTAAAAGCGAAAATGTCCAAAAGAATTTCTTAGGAAAGTATCCATCTCAGCGTATCACCCCTCTGCGGAGTAAAATCGTCCCGCAGTGGTAGCTCTGCCATTCAGAAACAGACAGTGGGTCAATTTTCTTGATAACTGATAATATTGTTATTTATACCTTAAAACAAGAATACTATTATTTTGTTGTTGGTCCTTTTCCCCTAAAACAAAAAAGAATCCTATTGTCTTTGATATCGCTTTTGAAGCTAAGCTTAAAGCTTGCCACTGCTGAGTTTAGTTTTTAGAACAATTAAAGCGATATATATTTTTACTAAATTTTGCTGTAAGTAAAAGTTTTATAAATAAAAACTTAGGAAGGCAATTTTTGAAATGTTGAATATGCAATGTGTAGTTAATTGTAATTGTTATAACTGAATATACATCTGCTGTATATACATAACAATAAACCATAACTAATATAGTGCATAAATATCATAAGAGAAGATTTAAATAATAAACTTTAAGTTTCAAGTTTCTTTTCAAACTTTAGAAAAGAGATGCAACTCATTTACTTATTGTAAATTGCTTCTTTTTTTTCGGAAAACGCAAGTAATTCTCATCTTGGGTAACTTTCTGAAATCTGAGCACATCAAACAGATAGAGAGAGACATAAAACCATTGGTGCGATAAATAAGTTGAAGTGGTAGAAGGTAAAATCGATCCTAAAAGAACTTCCAAAGACTTCGTGCCTTATTTTTAAAAGCAGAAAGCAGTTCTTCTTTATTTTTGTACATAATGCTGAATTAGTAGAAATTTACCACACCAGGTTTATATGAATTATTTATTAATGTATTTTGTTTCTATGAATACGAAGACGTTGATCCGTCCTGTTAATAGGGACATGTAAGCTGTGAGATAGAAATGAATTTCATAAGGCTAAAATTTTTTAAATTTGGAAAATTTTTTGGAGGAAACAATAACAGAAATGATTACAGAATAACGCCTACAGAAACTTATGATGAAAGTTTATATCTGAAAGTCTAGATTTAAATTTTAAATACCTCTTGAAGCAACTTATTGAAAGCGGCTTCGACTAATCTTTTCTAATCATTTTGCCAAAGAGAAGCTTATGACACTGATGAATTGAAATGAAAGAACTAGTAAAGATGATACTTGGATGATGCGTGGAAAAGTAAGATACCTAATATAGAGAATCCTCAACTTCTCAAAGTTATAATATTTTAGGTAAATCATAGAGATACTTCATCTTTTTAGATAATCAAGGAATAATTATAATTTTAATAATTACAAAATTCAGTGTCAGTTTTCTCTTTTCTTAAAGAGAAAAAACGGGGAACAATATAAAAGAAAAACGTGATCTAATTCTTCAGTAGAGATTCAAGAAGTAGAAATTAATAAAACCTTGATGCTTGAGTCATTCAACGAATTCGAAAAATGATTTAAACAGTTAATTATTAGAGCAATCAAATCATCTACAGATTAATTTCCCACTATCCGATAACCTTTATTGAAGACGTTTTGTCTTTTATATTGTTAGGTATGTGGAAATAAGTCAGTAATTTCTTTTAAAACCTACAGCACTTCGTTCGCTGAAGACAGTTGCTTGCAGGGTAATGGGAAATTGGTTCAAAATCACTAATACAACGACAAGAAAATCACGTTTTGATGATAAAAAAAAGATAAAATGACCTGTTAAGTTGTTTTATAGCATTCGATCATTATTAAATAAGATCATTTTCTAACGTAAAATACGAGGTTCATACTGAAAGTCATGAGCAATAATTTTGTAAAAATCCCAATGCATTAATTATGAAAAAGCAAGAACATTGCCATAATCCGGGGATGGGCAAGACCTCGATCGCGGTCCGTTGGTGGATCGGGATTTGTCCGCATTTTTGGGGTGACCGCATGTGAGATTTCAAGTCTGAAGATTTTAGTTTGTGTTTTTTTGGTCGTCTATTTGGAGATTCCTTTTTTTTTGGTCTTAAGGTGACCGCGCCACTTGGAGTATACTTGAATAGCCCTTACCTTACAAAAGTCTGCCCAGCCGTTACATCATGAGCTTCCATCACGTGACCACAGACAGCTGATATTAAATGGCTGCAAGTGATGTTTTGTTTCGCCAGCATTATGTGATTGAATTTCTCGTCAAAGAGAGAATCTCCGCTGCAGAAATTCATGAGAGACTTCAGCGTGCATATGGAGATGTGTGCAAGAGAGCCAGCAGCGTCAGAGGAAGGATAAAACATTTTAAAGATGGCAACACAAGCATCGAATGTAAGACTTGTAGCCACCGTCCGCGTACCGCCTCTAACGAAACGGAACAAAGAACGCATCAATGACATCATTTAGGAAGATCGACGTGAAACTGTGGATGACATTACAGCACAACTTGGAATTGGACACAATGCAGTCTAGGAGATGATCAAGAGTTTAGGCTATCGGAAAGATTTCGCCCGCTGGGTTCCCCATTTACTGACTCGCGATAACAAAATTTAAAGAAAACACATTGCTCAAGAACTTCTTCAGCGATATGAAAATGAAAGAGATGTTTTTTTAAAGAGTATTGTGACGGGTGATGAAAGCTGGTTCTACCATTATGCATCCGAAACAAAAACGGCAAAATATGGAATGGCACCACCTCAATTCCCCAATAAAAAAGAAGACAAAGACAGTGCAATCAGTTGGAAAAGTTACGGGCTCCGTTTTCTGGGTTGCAGATGGCGTGATTCTGGTGGAATATCTTGAAACTGGGCATACCATTAAGGCACATACAATCATGACGCTTCATAAGCTCCATTGTGCATTGCGTGATAAAGATTCTGGGAAGCAGATCATCCTGCAGCACGACAACGCGAGGCCCCACAGTGTTCGTTCCGCCATGGAGGAAATTCAGAATATAGGGTGGGCAGTTCTTCCGCATCCTGCCTACAGCCCCGACTTAGCACCATTCGATTATCATCTTTTTACTGCTGCGAAGGAAGGCATGCGAAGCCAATGCTACGAAACATAGAGGACGTCACAAAAGTAGTGAATCAGTTTTTTCACAGTGCTAGAACGGTGTTCTGCCGTAAGGGAATTTTCAAGCTCCCACGATGGAAAATTGTTTCCAAAAAAAATGGAGACTATATGGAAAAATAAGGAAAAGTCTGAGAAATAATGTGATGTATTTGTTTTTCCAAAAATGAACTAATCTGATTTTTAAAAAATTGTTGTTCATGATATTCAGTATGAACCTCGTACGGAGTATAATATTTTTTTGGGATTTTCTGGAATGCTATCTTATCTTTGAGATTTCTGTAATGTTAAAAACTATCTATACTTTGTAAGAAATACTTTGTTAAAGGGTATAATTTTCTTTAACCTACTTCTGAGTTGAAATAATAATAATAATAATAATAATAATAATAATAATCTTTTGCTTATCCGAAGTTGAATTGTTACCAAAATTAATTGGTATATCTATAATAATTTATAGATACTTCTATTGATTTCTTAATTACTAACACTTTGATATTCTTCAAGCAATGTTTTGGTACATGTTAAGACACAACGCAAAGATCATTTTTTATTTCAAATGGATTCACCTGATGTAAGACATTAGAAGTGAAATTGAGGTGTGATCGTGTATATCAATCCATTCTGTCAACTCCTTGAAAGACTTCCACCTGAATCCTTTAATGTCTTTCCAATCTCAACATCACATCCATCAGGTCGTTTCCCTAGAAAGAAACAACTCGACGATGCATTGGAAAATACGGATCTAAATTGAAACCCTCTTCTCTACATCAGCAAAACGCCCACAACACCAAGAAAAACACTCTTTTTATCGCGTATTGCTACATCGCTTCGGAAAACAACTATGGATTTGGAAGAAGTGCTGTTTTCTTTGTCTTTTGGTTCATTATGTAACACATTTCCTTTGGGAAATCGAAAATGTTCTGAATGTAATAGAAAATTTGGTTTCTGTATTCATTGTTTTTTCTACCTTGATTTACGTTTACTTGGTCAGTAATAACTTCATTAATAATTTTAATAATCATTGCTTTTTTAACTAGCAGTTAACTAAGTATAATAGTAAATAAAGACGAAAAACTTCAGAAATCGGAAGCTGTAATTTTTAAATTCCCTCATCCCAATGGAACTATTCACTTTTTATAATCAGTTCAAGTTTCAATAAATGATATTGTAATTTTTTTTTAAAAATGGTTAAATATTATGTCCTCCATCTCGGGACTCCGTCCACACCTACAAAAAACGGTTTAGAGATTCTTACAGCTATTCTCCATATTTCACATTTCTTGTCCTTGTAGTTTCACATAAGTCAGACATAAACAAAATAACTATACTATCTGCTGTCTGCCTAGAGATCTAAAAGCCTTCTGTATTTAAACAGCACTGATTTTCCAAAAGATACAATTTAACCAAATCCCAATGCTTAATTAAACTTCAATCACAAGATTGAAATTTATTAGCTGGTGTTTTATATCCGTAGTTCGCTTTCTTTACCTGGTAAGTTAAATGTTTGGTTGGTTTTATAGTGTAATAGTCACTTTAAAGGTTTAAATGAAAACGTAAGCATTTGTAAAACAGTGAATGGCCTTTGACTTCCTCATCATTAAACCTAACACATTTAATACGACCTGTCTGCAGTCGGTTCAAATCTTTCATCAAATTGACTTAATATTTAAATGAGAATAAATGAAACAATCTATGTAGATCGCATTTCACAGAACAAAGGTAGGCCTCTAGCGGATAACATTTAATAGCATTCCAAACGAAATGAATTAGTAATGGGGATGACCAATTCACCTGTGAATCCTTGTAAAATGGGTTTACTCTAAATTCTGATCTACCGCAACGGAAACTGAGAATTTTAAATACATATAATAATTAATCGATAAAATATTCACAGTAAATCGTAAAATCAATTAGTATGATTAAATACTTAGAGGAATAATTGCTGAAACAAAACCATTTCACACAAAAAAAAAAGTTAATTTTGCTTCGTAGAATTTCAGTGTAAGATTAAAAATATTATTAAAGAAAATTAAAAATATTGCTAATTGAATTTAATATTTTTCATGAAGGGATTTAAAAGGGCAATTAAATTATCTCTATTCTTTGTTTTTCATATCTCGGATTTAGTATTTTTGTTAAATTTCGATTCTACAGAACAAATTATTTTTGTGGTAATTCTGAGAATTCCGTTCAGAAGCTACCAATGTAAACACGACATTTCATTTCGTTCTACATCCCACGCTTTGATTTGATTTGTAAAAATAGCAAAATAATAAAAATAATGTAAAGCACTATATTTTGAAATGTAAATTAATCAATTTGAAGTAAGTAGTGTTACCTTTCTCTTGGAAGAAGCAAGACGTTGATCTCGGACGTCCTCGGCTTCTCCGGGAGCTTTCTTACCCCACACCACAGCAGCGATGCGGGCGTAGGTGAAGATAAGCACCGAAAGTGGAAGGAAGTACTGAAGTATCATCAAAGCCATACCGTAGTAATACTGTTTCGATTGACTCCAGTTTTCTGTGCAATGTACGTAATCGCCATGAATGGGTTGAATACTGGCTACTATAGCTGTGGGGAGAGGAGTGATGAGCGACACGAGCCACACAAGTACTATAATGAGGAAAGCTTGTGGTTTGGTCATGCGGGGGCGGAGAGGATAGAGAATAGCCATATACCGATCAATGCTAATGGCCACTAGCGTGTAAGCACTCAAGAAGACGGATACTGCTTGGGCGTATGTAACGATGGGACACATGAAAGCCCCAAAGGGCCAGTGCATAGTAATGAGAGAAGAGATGAATGTGAAAGGGATACAGAGCACAGCCATCATTATATCTCCAATGGCCAAATTCACGATAAATAAGTTGGTAACAGTCCTCATCCTGCGATGGGCGAGCACCAGATAGCAGACAATACCATTGCCTCCAACTGCAGCAACGGTGACAGCGAAATACATAATGGACATTAACACTTTAATACCAATAGGTATGAATAAAGGAATAAATTGGTTTGTTGTGCTATTGGCAGTAAAGTTGTCGAATCCGTAATCGTCAAGAGTGATATTCAAGTCCGAATAAGAAAGGGTGAGATTCCAGTCACTCATCATCGTATCTGACGAAAGCAGACAATGTGGATTACATCAGAAATACCTAAGGAAACAAAAGAATTGGCATAAATCTTCTAATAAAAAAAACAGATCGCAAAGAAAAATAATTTTTACTCATTACCTTTTTGAACAACAACAATAATTTATATAAAAGCCTGCAATTAAAAGCACGGATGTGAGACAGTTAAAAAAATAACAGATTAAAAACTCACGACGTTTCAAACCCTCATCTTGTGCATAGGGTTTTTTATCAAGTGTATGATTGTTATCCTCCAAGCTTGGATTCGTTATGTGAAATGATTTTGGACTAGAACACCGGAAGTTGAAACATATATTCCCCCTGTTGGCGGATATTTGAAACCAACACTGGACATAGTTGTCTGCTATTGTGGGGCGAGCGCCTTTGTGTAAAGGTTGTGATAGTTAGAAGCTGTGTGTGAATTTTTTTTTTTTTTT
>JAFIDM010000003.1:66306424-66319608 GCA_023159025.1 Thereuonema tuberculata
ACAGCACAATCCTCAGGAAAGTACTCCTGTAGTAGAGAATCCGAAGTCTCCTTATTGGAACAAGTCCAAATGCCATCATTTTTTTTGCATGTTCTCAGGACGGGAATATTACCAATTTTGTTACTAAAAATTTTAGAGGGTAATCCAAATATGTTTTGCTGAGACTCTTCTACACAAAACTTCTTCCAGGAATCCCACTTGGATTTTCTGAGAGTCCGACGGTAAACAGCTCTAGCTTCCCTCCATTTAACTGCTATAGTTTGCTTCCTAGGTGGATCCTGGCATTTAATATATTGTTTCCAATACGCTCTAGCCCTTGCCCTGAGTTCTCTCAATTCGGAAGACCACCACCTTGGACCGCCTGTATTTCTAAACATATTTTTCTTAAACGGAATAGCCTTATTACAAGCCTCCTTACAGAAGGATTGAAAATCCGCGGCGGCTTCCTCGCAATTCTTATATAGAATTGTATCATTAAGAATATCTATTTTATTAACCAAATAGTCAACAAATTCGTCCCACCTTGCAGCCTTCAGGCAATAAGATAGACTACCAGAAGCTAAGGCAGGACCAAGATCAAATGAAATCAACCTGTGGTCACTGCCTAGATCCTCAGCGCAAACATTCCAATTGTGGACTTGTAATCCTTTCGAAAAACTCAAATCTATCCAACTTCTACCATTAGTAGAATAGAAAGTTGGAATAGATTTACTGTTATTCCACAGTTGCAAATTATGACCAATCAGCCAGTCAGCCAGATGAAGGCCTCTGTCGTCATTTAAGTCATCGCCCCACGTCGTGTTTCTTGCATTAAAGTCACCTACAAACAAAATATGGGCGTAGGACCTAATTATATTATCCAAAATGCTTAAGATACTATTTAAATTATCGTTTTTTTGAGCATATATATTGACGATGACTATTTTATAATTATTTGCGTTAATCTCAATAGCAATAGAGTCTTTGGAAAGATATTGAGTAAGTATTAAAGGTTGTAAATTATTATTATTAATGGCTATACAACAACGAGATTTAGTGTGCTGGTCCTTATTGTATAAAATAGGGCAATTTCCACCTACAGATGGAATGACGCCCTCTCTTGAATAGTAGGGTTCCTGAATGCAAAGTATATCGAATCCATCTTTTAATGTTTGAAGTTCGCACCATGCTTGCCAACCTCTTCCTGCATTGAACTGGCCGATTTTGATCATTGATAAATTATACGTTTCCTAAGGGAAGATAGCACTCTCAAATAACATGGACAGTTAAAACTATCTGCCCGGTGATTTGTATTAGATGATCTCATTTTATCACAATTAGCACAATTGTAAGTTTCAGACGTGCATTCGTTAGTCTTATGTTGACCACTGCATTTGATACAAGTAGTGTCATTTTTGCAGTTGGCCGCAAGGTGTCCAAACTGTTGACATTTGAAACATCTTAAAACAGAGATGTCTTCTTCGAATGGAACAGAAATATACTCGAAAAGAATATAACCCCTACATTTAAAGAAATTGAAGATTTTAGGTTGAACAGATAGAAACCAGTTTTTTTTGCTGGGATTGCGACAAGTTTTACTTGTCACTATAACCACTCCTTTCTTCATAACTTCTTTAGTAATAACGCCTTGAGGGTCAACATTACTTTCTGATATTATTTCCAAAATTTCGTTATCATTATATTCTTTGGGTATTCCTGTTAATTTTATAGTTGGATTCTTGTTTTTAATTGAAGTTACTTGCAATGAATCATTTCCTTTCAGTTGAGTTTCCAATTTTCTTTTTTGAGCATTGTTGAAACATTTCAGGATGATTTCCCCATTTTTAGTTATGACCTTATTTTTAAGACCTCCATCGATCATATCAACCTTTAAAGTTTCTAACAATAATTTTCCTAAATTTTTATCTTTATTATCATTTTTGACTGCATCTTTGAAAGAAACTTTGACATTGAACTCAGTCTCGTTATTTTCTCTGCAATTTGTACTTTTGTCTTTTTTCCCGATGATGTATTGATCCTTAGGTCCTAAACCCAACTTGACCTTCGAAGCAAAAGAATCATTCTGAGGTTTAAGGTTCTCTTTGTAATTTTTGAGCATGGCGAACTCGTTCGAAAGCTTAGCATAATTGAATTCAGCCTCCTTTTTACTGCTTTCCGAATCTTTCATATAAAACATCATTTTAGTAAAGATTTGAGATATCTCCATCAAAGAATTGGAGACATCTCTCTGGTCTGCTTTAGTAAAAGAGACTTTTCTATTCTCTTCTCTAGTGGTTGCATTTCTAATTGTAGAAATATGATCATAAAACTGGTTAATGGTTTCCATAGAAATTGAAGTTAATACATCTGCTGTCTTATTCAAATCTGGAGAAATAGATTGCGATGATGGAGGATTAAGGCTATGTATGGGATCTTGGTGGCCATTCCCCTTACTGATATTGTCTTGAACTAATTGTATACAATTTTCCCTGTATTCTTCAATGGAATCCATTTCAACTTGGATTTGTTCCTTAATTATAGTTTCTATCTCACTTCTTTTATTTTCTGTTACCTTAATTCTAATTTCTTTTTTCATTTCATCCTTGGTGGCTTGATCTTCCCCCTTGTTATTTTGTAGCCAATTAATATATTGTGATCTTATACAATCCTCAATTTCACCTTTTTCCTTTTCCATCATTTCGTCTACTCTACATTGAAACGCATTCCCTCCCCCAGAGGAGTCGAGAAATCCGCGTCCTACAGACGACATAAAAACTTTAAAAACAAAAACCCAAAATGTTTATGATAGTGACTACTAGATTACAGTTGCAGTACCATAAAAGTGCAGATCAGAGGAAGCTGAATTCAGATATTAGGCAATGAAAAACTATCCAGTCACTCTGCGATAAATCTGAACAGCCTTAACAATATCCCAAGACGTCTAATAGGATAAAATAAGATCCCAGACTAAGCAACAAAATAAAGCAAACCAAGAAAGCCAGCCATGATGGCGGCGGCGCTGATTTCACACCTTAAAAAAAAAAAAAAAAAAAAAAAAAAAAAAAAAAAAAACGGGGGGGGGGGAGAAATTTCTTATTAAAAGATGACCAACACAGGCGCTGTATGGCGCCACAGAAAGAATCTCTAAAACCAATAAGATTCGGATGAAAACTAAAAATAAGTGAAATATGGCAGAAAAGAGGAGCGTGAGAGCCACTTCCGGTTACACTTAGCAAGTGGCCAACGGACTATTGGAAGAGTAAATCAGCAAAAAAAAACTAAAAATATTGAAAGGAAGAGCAGGAAGGCGTCATGGATAAAGTAGGGAGAGAGTTATGGATCTCTAGAAAAGCGTCAAAATGCAGAAGAAGAGCGGAGACGGTAGTACGGGAGTGGTCACAGAACTCCCCCGCACAAGTGCCACCCACCGAGACGGTCAGAGAGGACAGGCTCCCTGTTTGCAGTTAGGGTTATCCACGTGGGGAGAGGCCTAACCACGTGGGCGTCCGTGGCTTCAAAAGTTCTCTATATATGTGAAAAAGGGTGGAAAATGAGAACAAGCACAATGACCTTATTACAGGAGTAATGAACAGTATTTTTGATCGTAAGGAAAGGAATGTGAAGCCGCAAAAAGAAGGGAAAGCCGACAGGGGGAAGTCCGGGAATGACTGCCGTAGTGACCCTAGTGACCCCGGCCAGAGGCGGCCATGTACAGTCCGTCACCCGCTGTGAAGTCCCTGCAACCCTGGGTCGACAAGAACTGTCACAAAATAAAAACTATCTCGAATTCCCTTATAAAAATTACAGAGAGTATAGAAAGAAGGTTCACAGTCCTAATTAATTACAAGAAATTGTCATCGTCTTAGAAAAACAATCAAATGGAGACTTATCTGAGGAGCACAGTGAAGGTCAACAATCCAAAACAGGAATTATTGACTCTTCTATCTTTCACTGTAGAGTTTTGCCGAAGATTTCACCAATCAGGATAAGTTGAGGATGGATGATGAGTGAGCCCAGAGCTCACCCGCTCTTAAGTCTCGGGAAAGAATCACAGCCCCAATTTACAGATTTTTAAATCTCCGACCTCCGCCGGTGTTTGAACCCGGTTCCCCTGCAGTGCGAAATAGGAAGTTCTTAGAATAATATTAAGTTCCGTAGATTATTGATCAGAGAACATCCTATGTCAGCTCAAACGAAAGATCCTATTATAAGATGACTTTGATTTTTAATGTACACTCAGTTAAGATAGAAATGACAACCAGTCATAAAATGGAATCGAACAAAAACGCAAGGAATGGCATCGAAAGCATCTTAATGAAGCACAACTATCACTTGAAACCAATCAGAAGAACATTATTCCGGAGCACTGCTTCAAGATGTCACCAAACACTGGCAACTGTCACTTCTGATCACTGGAACCTCTTTACGCATTGATTCCTTCCTCTCCAACTGATATCCTTCTACCTTCGCTAATTCAGGGTAAAAATTTGTTCAGGAGCCACAAATAAATCTAAAAAACAAGTGAATCTACTTTGAGAACCAACTTCTCAATTTCTCAAAGTTGGTTTCAAGTTGGAAAAACTTCAACTAATAGTTTGGAAGATATTGATCTATTAGCTGAATAAATTGACTAGAATGAAAACATTATTGTTGTTTATTTTCGAACAATATATATGGAATATTTATAATTTGTGACGTGAAACTATCATTTCTCGTGTTAGAAAGAATAAGCTTTCTTCTTTTTAAAACATTCACGATAGCTTTAGACAAAAAAAAAAAAATAGAAATTCTAAAAACGTAATTGTAAATATGTAATTGATTATTATTATTATCACCCTTAATTCTTAGAAATTTTTGTGAAGTATAAAGTTGCTGAATGTCTTATTTCTGATTTATCTATTTTTTTAAAATATACATTTCGAATAAATTGTAAGGCGTTTTATTAAAGTTCTAAAATTCTTCCTTCATAACATTTCTAACCGTTACGACAATTACATTTCTAGAAATGGATTCTTTTTTCTATTTCAATTTTGAAGCTTTTTGCATTACATTTTTTCTAAAAACATCGAATGACAACTATTCTTACAGTATTTTAAAAGTAGAAAGGATGTTGCAGGATTAAAACTGAATGAGTAGGTTTTTCTCTATTCATAAAATCTTAAAAGTGGTCTAGAGTTAATAAAACTATTTAATGCAATTAACTTTTGAGCAATTTTCTTGCTTTTCGTTATCATTCTGTTCTGTGTTTAATACCATGCTTCAGATAGAGGCTGATATAAAACACTGTGATTTTTTCGCAGAGCCAGGAATGAGTCTGTATCGATTTATATGCTAACTACAAATCCCAGAGTTTTAAATAGGTAAGCGATTTCAGATTCAATAAAATATTAATAACGATTCAAGTAGGATTTCATTACACTTTTTTAAATATCAATCATTTTTAAAGCTTTTTAAAATATATATGAATTTCCTTTTTCTTCGAAAAACTTTTAAATTTGATTTTAATCTTTAAACTGACTTACATTTAAAAGAATTTAAAATTAAAGCAGACAACAAAAATAAAAAAAAAAAAAATTCCTTATTAAAAAGTAGTAGCTTGAAAAATAAAAAATCAAGGTTTTGATGGAAAGTCAATCTACAAAAAATTAGTCCACCAACTCGATCGGTTTTTTTTATTAACTTATATTTAATTTTTTTGTAACTTAGGAAGATAGATTCATACAATAAGTGTGTCTTGAGTGTATGCTTAAACGGGAGACATCTTTTAAACTTTTTCAACAAATGAATGGATTTTTGACAATAAACGTTCAGACATTTTTTAAAATGATGTCTGAATTATTTTTTTATTTAGATTGTAACTGTAATTCAAATACCACCGAAAGAGAAAGGTAGCGTGATATTTGAAAGAAGACTTAATGAATAATAGTAGATGATTTTTTTTTATTTATAAAAAATAGAAACATAAAAATTTTCACATCTAAATGTAATAATTTAATAGGTTTCCATATCAGTGGGAGGTATCGACATATTTGAATTTTGGTTTTGGTACTATGCAACTTTAAAAAGATTGAGAACCTATTTAAAGTATTTACTTATTTAATAACTTTTGTATCAGTAAACATGTCTTCTTGAAACATGAAATGCACATTTATGGACAAGAGACACACACACTCTCTCTCTCTCTCTCTCCTTTGTACTTGAAATTTTGACAGAAAATTTTTCAAAAATTCTTGCAGGTTATTTATTGAAGGATATTTATTTTCTTAAAATCATAAGTGGCGAAAAATATTCTTTAGAAATAAGAATTGAATTTAAAAGATGAAAAATAATCTTAAATCCTATTTAGTCAACGATAAATTATAAATGAGTTTGGTAACTGTTTAATTCTTAATTTTAAATATGAATTTTTAAAATTTAATTTTCAAAAATTTGTAGTTGATTATTTAATTTCTACAATTTGTGGAATTATATTTAATAAGTAACTTATTATTCATTAGTTAATTCATAATTCAATAAATAATTTGTTAATTTTGCTTACTTCTAACTATTCCTTACACAACTTCTACAATTCTGCAAAGACGATTAATAATTAATTTTTAAACACTCTTCTAAGATATACAGAATATAATTTAAATGTAACTAATTAAATGTTTCAAATAAAAAAAAAATATTAGATATACATTTTTAGATTTTCGTTTAGTATTACGTTTACAAACCTAAAAAATACACTATAAGGTAATTGTATCAAATAAGGCCCCTTAACGTTTGAAGATTTTTTGTATTGTTACTAGAAGAGAAAAGAATCTGAAAATTGTACTGAATTTTACTTCAAGGCGAGCAGTAATGAAAACATGGGCTTATAATTAAAATCCTTGGAAAACATGTCTATAATAAATACAATATTTAAAATGTGAGAACCGGACCTTGTTAGGTACACTCATTCCAATTAAGACCCATATGTAAATGAACAGTGAAACAAGTATAAACCAAATAAATTATAATAATTGTATTTAAACCAAGTGAACTACAATATCATACTTAAAAGAAAATATAAGAAAAACATATTCTGGGCAACATAAAAAATGATATTTGTCCTTAGCGTCCTGGAAACAGATAACTTGGTAAGTTATTGAATCATTAGCCTAAAATTACACAGTCCACCTTCAGGTACTTTCGTGGATGTCCTGTGGATGGCACAGGACATTTCTCTTTTCCTTTCTGAACTATCTTTACGCTCAAACATTTAAGAGCAGTGGTACCATTCTTGTCTCTTTCGCGCTCCTCTGTATGCCCTTTTACAGCGTAACTGATTTATTCTTCTTCTTCTTCTTCTTCTGTCTTGAAGCAATGCTCAGTTACCTCAACTGCTTTATAATTAAGGGCTTTTCGTCGCTTGTTTGTATTTTGTTTCTTTACTTCAGGTGTAGGAAGAATATCTTGAAATGACGTTTCGAATGTTTTGACAAATTAATTAATTATGAATTTCGAATTATCATACATCTGATAATTATCTTTAAAATTGTCTTATTGTAACTTAATGTAATAAGTTACAATAATTAAACTGTGTTTGTGAGGATCAAAATAAGAAAAACCTTGCGTAAAATTGATGTTTCAAATAAGGCTCATGGGCCTTGTGTAGCTCATCTATAGAGGGCCTCATTTGGAGCTCCCGGTCGAGTCACGTTTTCATTCATAACCTTACTAACAGATAAAGAAATGCACGTTAAGAGGAAAATATCAACACAGTATATTATTCTACAAATCACCTGCTTTGAAATAACATACACCATGTTCATGTATGTTAAATTTCCAACACATGAAGAAGATTTATCAAAATACCTTGAAACAGTAGCGACTTCAGCTTCAGACACCGCTCACTGCTTGACTAAAGCAAACATGGCGGAATCGTTCAATACCTATCAGAATCATTAAGAATCTTGTGGATTTTCGAATTTTCTACCAATAAAATTAAAGATGGGCCTTATTTGGAACCGGACTTTATTTGATACACTTACCTTATCCCCTGCTGATAGATATTAAAGTTATTTCGTATCTAAGATAAAACTTCACAGTTGTTCATTGAACACTTTCTACTAAGGAACCAACGTAACACTAAATACAGTAATAACTAAATCACTACCATTCGGGTTCCAAAGTTTAGGAGCTCTAGCTTAGATTTCTATTTTTTTTTTATGTAGTCCTTTACTGTTTTCTAAGTTATTGGTCCCATCTGTTATTGGGTACCGCTTAGTTATCTTAAACCTTTAATTTAAACGTAAGATAATCGAAATTTTGAGTGTTTTACGAGAATTCCCTTTTTTTTTTTAATAAGATAATAAAAAAGTAAATAATTAGTAGCTCATAAGATGCGCCTGTAAACTCTCAAACTGTATGGGCTTTGATTTACCTACTGTTTTTTATCCTTAGTAACGTGAATGGGGATAACATGTTAAGGAAGTGACTGCAAGAGCATTTCTGAAATATAAAAAAGATTCGGCCTAAATATTGGAGAAATGATGTTTATTTAGATTTACAACTTAGATTTTATAATTTTTTATGTAGATTTATTGATTCATTGTCAAAGCACAACAAAAATTAAAAACATATGATTAAAATGAATGATTAAAAAACATTCTGAGAATGCTATTAAAAAAAATATTAAGTTGTAAATTATTAGAAACCGGTAGTGGATAGATAAGATTGCTTACGATTAAGGAAACTGTAATACAATTTGCAATCCTAAGATATAAATCATAAGAAACTGCAATTATGAAAGAGTCCATTAATTAAGGGTGGAGATCCGCCTGTGGTGGAGCAAATTACAGCTGATTAACAGAGATGTAAATCATGAAACACTGACCATTAAAGTGACAAGCAATTTAATCTGAGAGAGGATATAGTCATTGTTTAACAAGATGATGAACCATTTAATAGCAGGAACTTTTCATGAATATAACAACAAATAGAAGAAAATCATTTAAAAAAATTTTTTTAATTCTAAAGGCCAACACCTTGTCGCTAGGCGCTCCCCAACCGGAGAGCCGCCCATTACTAGGGAACAGATGCTGAGGTGGTTTCCTGTTGCCTGCCTCAGGACGCCATTAAGGTATGACGTCAGACCGAAGAGAAAGCAAAGAAGAGGCTGACAAACACAGGAAAGGAAATTGAAACAGTCAAGTCCTCATCCGGGAATCGAACCCAGATGGCGGCACACGGCCTCACGACAGACGGCCGTCTAGAGCGCTCGGCCACCCCGACACGACCGTTTTAAATTACGCTTATAAATTAATTTCTTCCCTTAAAGGAAAGACGATCCTCAAAATTCTTTCTATATCTGCATAGTAATTTTAATTAGATAGCTGTAAAAATGGAGACCGTCCGATTGAAACCTGTCGTAAAGACAGTTACACCAGAGAGCGAGAGAGAGCTGTAAAAAGTTGTATTTTCGCTGTAATATTTACATTTACATTATATTTACATAGTATTTAAGTTGTCATGATATATTTACACTAACCAATTACTTGGGACAAATAGGCCTTAAAGAGAAAATCAGCAGTGAAAACCTCAAATTCTAAGTATGAACAATTGGAAGTGAACACGTGACATATAATTATCTTCCCATTACGAATGAAATCAATTAAATTGGTAAAAGTAATCAATTTCGTAACAATTTTGTAATTTAGATTCTAATTTACATTGTAATTAGATTTAATTGTAATGATGAATTAAATGTTGTTGGATGAATAACGTTCAAATTAATGTTGAAAAAAAATACCTGAATCATTACTTTGGATAGAACATACGTTTTTCTGTTAGAAACATTGATCTAGAAATGGCAGGTGATTCTTGTAATATCAAAAGACACGGGTTTCTAAGATCTGATTGACAGTAGCTGTTAAATACGTTCATTTGTAACAAACACGGATGAATAACGACAAGGCAGATTGCAATGAATTACATCTGTGACTCTTAATGTTATCCAAACAGAAGATTCTGTTGATGAATGAAGGAAAATGTTCCATTCTGTATCAATAAGAAACTTAACAGAGGTGCAGTGGGGTTTTTAACTCGTCTACGGAGATTTTTTAACTCCTCTTTCATTGTTAAAGGAAGAATATGTGCTCAGATTTCGCAGATAATCTCTGGTAGTAGCAGTTCGTTTAGAATTTTTGACACAAAACAAACATCAACAACAATATCTTGTTTCCTTAAAGAAATGGAAATAACATTCACATACAAACATTTTCTGCGCTTTTACCTCAACAACCTTAAAACACTTCGCGTGCTACGGCATTGACTCTCGCGGGGATAAGTCGAGCACTGGTCAGCTGCATTTCAACTAGTATTATGTTTCAAAACATCATGGGGGGGTTGAGAGAAGCATCTAAAATCCTTTACGTTCCAGAAAGTTTCTTCCTAATGTAATTTATCGTGTTATAGTTCTTTATTCCCAGTTGTTATGCGTGTTATTACATGGCGTGACATTTTCTGTCGTGAGCAGTGAAGCACGAGAGACTTTATTGTGCCTAATTGGAATACCAGTGGACTAAATTCTTATGGACTTGTCGTCTCAGAATTGTTTTTATAGAGACTCTGCATTTCAGTTTTTGTGTTTGTCAAAAAAGCTCAATTTCACAGAAGCCTTAGTATCTTCTGTTTTTTCCTATCATTTGCTGAAGCTCATTATTCTTCTTTCATAAGTTTCCCAATCCATTCTATGTTCGGTCGTAATTTATTGTTAACGCATTTCCGTCGATATAATAAGGAAGTTTTCTGTTTCCTTAATATTAAACATTCCTTAAAATATAATAAGAATGAAACTATTGTCGACTCGAGTCCTTCTTAAGTTTAATTGAAGACTGGGTTGAGATGTTTTTGTTAACAGATGCATCGGGATATATAATGGCGTGAATATCACACAAATGTATACGATTACAGTTTTTGCTGAAGTATCTAACTATTTAAATTTACATAATTTTAACTATTTAACTATTTATACTTCGTTATATTTTCCCTGAACGTCAGATATAAATTAGAAAGATTTTGAGCTTGACCATTAGAACATGTTAAATAGTCCTGTAATATTTTCAGAAGAAAAGGAAAAAAAAATATCCTGGTCACTGCTGAGGAATAAATAATGAGAAAACATAGGAATAAAAATAAACATTTTGTTGATATGAAATGATGCAAAATGTAAAATTAAATTCAGGCCTTAATTGTTGAAACTTTTCGTTTTATCATAGAAACGTTTTACAAGGAATATCAACATGCGATAGAAACTAGTATAAAAAAAAGAAAACAATATACTCAAATCTTTCTAAATTTAACTCACCATTTGCTCCTTTTCCATTATCTGGAGATTTCGATTGACAGACGTTGATATCCAGATTTCAACTGACATCTCAAAAGATATATGATATGATGCTAAATAGGATTTGCTGAAATTTGTTCTAAGCTTTGAAAACAATGGCAAAACAATTTCTTAAAATTTAGCCACGATTGGTAATTATTATCATTATTTGTAATTATTCTTAGTTGTAATTATAAATAAGTAGCAATTGTTGCTTGAGCTCTGGAATCTTCTTTATTAGGTGGGCGTGCTTTTCTGCCAACACTTTCAAATTCTGGCAACAATCATGAGTAAATATAGATTATCGTGTTGATTAACGGAAACACGTAGCCGTCTTAAAAGTTGATCAACCATTCAATATGAATAATTATACATTTCGATGGAGAAACTTGAAGGTAAACAAGATTCACAAAATAGGATATTTTCAGAGATGTAAGGCATTATAAACACTAAATTGAACTAGAAGGAGATTAAAAATGAATCAACTAATAAATTTCTGTAAATATTTAGCTACTTATATTGGCAGAGAATACGGTTACTAGTGGCCTCAAGCGAGAAAAAGGAAAGGAAGTTTAGTTTTTCTACTAGTTAGAAGTTTAATTTGAGTTAAATTCTTAAAATGCAGATACAATTTTGTGACATTCTCCCCCTTCGCCAGTGATATCTAATGTGATACTTCTCAAGAGTCTAGTTCGAATCGCAGAGAAGGTATGGGTGATTTTTTTATCTTCTTTTGTCTGCGGAAGTTAGTAAAGGTACTTGTTGAATTTAGTTGTTCACTCGAATTCTACAACTCTTTGCGGACTATACACTAAGCTGTGACAGGCAATGGAAGTACCACAGGAAACACTTTATTAGTTGTGAAAACTTTTGCAAACTACAACATTAGTCACATAATTTCAGCGAACTTGCAACCTTCGAAATTATCTCGTTTTTTCAAGAAGTTTCATTTTAAATTGCGTATTATTCGACCACTTGTGTTTTTTAAGTGTTATGTTTAAAAACAAGAAACTTCTTCAAGAACTAATTGTTATTAACTTTTCAATACTTTTTAAACAAACGTACATCACATTTTCAATTTGTTGTGAATATCAACCATCGTACTACGATTTTCATTAATGTTTTTAGGATTGGCCCTTGAACACTATTCTATTATTCTATTCTATTATTTCTAATTCCTGTATTGTCGTATTTGTTAATCTGTTTTAGAGACAGACTTATTTGATTATTGCAAAGCATGTTTTTATAAACATACTTTTCAGATATTGTAATGACACTTAATAATGAAATAAGTTTGGGTCAAGTATCCAATTATTATTTTGTATAGATCTATGTTTACCGATTATATAAAGATCTTCCTTCAGAACAGGATTTTTGTTCGTAAACTTTTTAGACGCGACCGAAATATCAATGATGAGATTTGTCTGACATCATCTTCAGTTTCTTCACGAATGTGTCTCCAGCATATTGATCCACAACAAGGAATTGTTATAAATGAAACCCACATACAATCTCACTATCAAACTTTTAACTGATTTATTCGTATTCACACTTTCAAATTATACAGTGGAATTCGAATTCACATTTTCACATTGTATTATTAAGCAGGAGAACAATAATTAATCAATCAACTAAGATGAAATGAATAAAACTTACTTCTTGATACTGATTTTTCATGAATGTTTTAAATACTTTACTAAAATTGAGATGTTTTAAAATTTAGAAATCGTTACTCTTTTTAATTAGCGATCCATTTGATAGTTATTGTGATAGCGACCAAAATCGCTAGCTATTGCGTTTGTCCTCCCCTAACAACTCCCGAACGGAAGGTCGAATCAGCAAACGGACTTCATCA